>JBAIAA010000651.1:0-413137 GCA_037893245.1 Crossaster papposus | reverse complement strand
TATTTTGACCTAATTTGCACACGAATACAAGGCTAAACCCTTATCAATTAAATTAAGAGACAATTTAGACATTTTTGTAAAATTATCATATTATGACCTAATTTGCATACAAATGCAAGGCTAACCCTTATTAATTAATTAAGAGACAATTGAGACATTTTTGGCATAATTATCATATTATGACCTAATTTGCATACAAATGCAAGGCTAAACCTTATAATTAATTTAAGAGACAATTGAGACATTTTTGCATAATTATCATATTTTTGTCCTAATTTGCATACAAATACAAGTCTAACCCCTAATCAAATAATTTTAGGGACATTTGAGACATTTTTGGACAAAATCATATTTTTGCATAATTAGCATATTTGGACCTAATTTGCATACAAATGCAAGCTAAACCCTTATCAATTAATTTAAGAGACAATTCAACCATTTTGCATAATTATTATATTTTGTCCTAATTTGCATACAAATACAAGGCTAAACCCTTATCAATTAAATTAAGAGACAATTGAGACATTTTTGCATAATTATCATATTATGACATTATTTGCATACAAATGCAAGGCTAAACCCTTATCAATTAATTTGAAAGAAAATTCAGACATTTTTGCATAATTATCATATTTTTGCATAATTATCATATTTTGTCCTAATTTGCATACAAATACAAGGCTAAACCCTTATCAATTAATTAACAGAAATTCAGACATTTTTGCATAATTATCATATTTTTCATAATTAATCATATTTTGTCCTAATTTGCATACAAATACAAGGCTAAACCCTTATCAATTAAATTAAGAGACAATTGAGACATTTTTGCACAACTATCATATTATGACATTATTTGCATACAAAATGCAAGGCTAACCCTTATAAACCAATTTAGGGACATTTGAGACATTTTTGGACAAAATCATATTTTTGCATAATTATCATATTTTTACCTAATTTGCATCCAAATACAAGGCTTACCCCTTATCAATTAATTTAATAGACAATTGGAGACATGTTTGCATAATTATCATATTTGGACCTAATTTGCATACAAATGCAAGGCTAAACCCTTATCAATTAATTTAACAGACAGTTCAAAAAATCTTTGCATAATTATTATATTTTTGCATAATTATCATATTTTTGACCTAATTTGCATACAAATACAAGGCTTACCCCTTTTCAATTAATTGAATAGACAATTAAGACATTTTTGCATAATTAGTATATTTTTGCATAATTATTATATTTTTGCATAATTATCATATTTTGACCTAATTTGCATACAAATGCAAGGCTAAACTCTTATTAATTAATTTAAAAGAAAATTGAGACATTTTTGCCTAATTATCATATTATGACATTATTTGCATACAAATAACCCTTATCAATAATTTTAGGGGACGTTTGAGACATTTTTGGACAAAATCATATTTTTGCATAATTATCATATTTTTACCTAAATTGCATCCAAATACAAGGCTTACCCCTTATCAATTAATTTAAGAGACAATTCAGCCATTTTGCATAATTATCATATTTTTGCCCAATTTGCATACAAATGCAAGGCTAAACCCTTATCAATTAATTTAAGAGACAATTCAGCCATTTTGCATAATTATCATATTTTTGCCCAATTTGCATACAAATGCAAGGCTAAACCCTTATCAATTAATTTAACAGACAATTCAGAAATTTTTGCATAATTATCATATTTTTGCATAATTATTATATTTTTGCATAATTATCATATTTTGACCTAATTTGCATACAAATACAAGGCTAAACCCTTATCAATTAATTGTAGGGACATTTGAGACATTTTTAAACAAAATCATATTTTTGCATAATAAGCATATTTGGGCCTAATTTGCATACAAATGCAAGGCTAAACCCTTATCAGTTAATTTAACAGACAATTCAGACATTTTTGCATAATTATATATTTTTGCATAATTATTATATTTTTGCATAATTATCATATTTTGACCTAATTTGCATACGAATACAAGGCTCAACCCTTATCAATTAAATAAAGAGACAATTCAGACATTTTTGTAAAATTATCATATTATTGACCTAATTTGCATACAAATGCAAGGGCTAAACCCTTATTAATTAAATTAAGAGACAATTGACACATTTTTGCATAATTATCATATTATGACCTAATTTGCATACAAATGCAAGGCTAAACCCTTATCAATTAATTAAGAGACAATTGACACATTTTTGCATAATTATCATATTATGACCTAATTTGCATACAAATGCAAGGCTAAACCCTTATTAATTAATTTAAGAGACAATTGAGACATTTTGCATAATTATCATATTTTGTCCTAATTTGCATACAAATACAAGTCTAACCCCTTATCAAATAATTTTAGGGACATTTGAGACATTTTGGACAAAATCATATTTTTGCATAATTAGCATATTTGGACCTAATTCGCATACAAATGCAAGGCTAAACCCTTATCAATTAATTTAAGAGACAATTCAGCCATTTTGCATAATTATTATATTTTGTCCTAATTTGCATACAAATACAAGGCTAACCCTTATCAATTAAATTAAGAGACAATTGAGACATTTTGCATAATTATCATATTATGACATTATTTGCATACAAATGCAAGGCTAAACCCTTATCAATTAATTTGAAAGAAAATTCAGACATTTTTGCATAATTATCATATTTTTGCATAATTATCATATTTTGTCCTAATTTGCATACAAATACAAGGCTAAACCCTTATAAAATAATTTAACAGACAATTCAGACATTTTTGCATAATTATTATATTTTTACATAATTATTATATTTTGCATAATTATCATATTATGACCTAATTTGCATACAAATGCAAGGCTAAACCCTTATTAATTAATTAAAAGAAAATTGAGACATTTTTGCATAATTATCATATTATGACATTATTTGCATACAAAATGCAAGGCTAACCCCTTATAAAATAATTTTAGGGACATTTGAGACATTTTTGGACCAAAATCATATTTTTGCATAATTATCATATTTTTACCTAATTTGCATCCAAATACAAGGCTTACCCCCTTATCAATTAATTTAATAGACAATTGAGACATTTTTGCATAATTATCATATTTGGACCTAATTTGCATACAAATGCAAGGCTAAACCCTTATCAAATAATTTAAGACAATTCAGACCATATTGCATAATTATCATATTTTTGCCCAATTTGTATACAAATGCAAGGCAAAACCCTTATCAATTAATTTAACAGACAATTCAGAAATTTTTGCATAATTATCATATTTTTGCATAATTATATATTTTTGCATAATTATCATATTTTGACCTAATTTGCATACAATACAAGGCTTACCCCTTATCAATTAAATTAAGAGACAATTGAGACATTTTTGCATAATTATCACATATGACATTATTTGCATACAAATGCAAGGCTAACCCCTTATAAAATAATTTTAGGGACATTTGAGACATTTTTAGTCAAAATCATAATTTTGCATAATTATCATATTTGGACCTATTTGCATCCAAATACAAGGCTTACCCCTTATCAATTAATTTAATAGACAATTGAGACATTTTGGCATAATTATTATATTTTTGCTTAATTATTATATTTTTGCATAATTATCATATTTTGACCTAATTTGCATACAAATACAAGGTTAAACCCTTATCAATTAATTTTAGGGACATTTGAGACATTTTGAACAAAATCATATGTTTGCATAATTAGCATAATTGGGCCTAATTTGCATACAAATGCAAGGCTAAACCCTTATCAATTAATTTAACAGACAATTCAGACATTTTTGCATAATTATTATATTTTTACATAATTATTATATTTTTGCATAATTATCATATTTTGACCTAATTTGCACACGAATACAAGGCTAAACCTTATCAATTAATTTAATAGACAATTGAGACATTTTTGCATAATTATCATATTTGGACCTAATTTTGCAAACAAATGCAAGGCCTAACCCCTTATCAAATAATTTAAGACAATTCAGGCCATTTTGCATAATTATCATATTTTTGCCCAATTTGTATACAAAGGCAAGGCTAAACCTTATCAATTAATTTAACAGACAATCAGAAATTTTGCATAATTATCATATTTTTGCATAATTATTATATTTTTGCATAATTATCATATTTTGACCTAATTTGCATACAATACAAGGCTTACCCCTTATCAATTAATTTAATAGACAATTAAGACATTTTTGCATAATTATTATATTTTTGCATTAATTATTATATTTTTGCATAATTATCATATTTTGACCTAATTTGCATACAAATACAAGGCTAAACCTTATCAATTAATTGTAGGGACATTTGAGACATTTTTAAACAAAATCATATTTTTGCATAATAAGCATATTTGGGCCTAATTTGCATACAAATGCAAGGCTAAACCCTTATCAATTAATTTAACAGACAATTCAGACATTTTTGCATAATTATATATTTTTGCATAATTATTATATTTTTGCATAATTATCATATTTTGACCTAATTTGCATACGAATACAAGGCTCAACCCTTATCAATTAAATAAAGAGACAATTCAGACATTTTTGTAAAATTATCATATTATGACCTAATTTGCATACAAATGCAAGGCTAAACCCTTATTATTAATTTAAGAGACAATTGAGACATTTTTGCATAATTATTATATTTTGTCCTAATTTGCATACAAATACAAGGCTAAACCCTTATCAATTAAATTAAGAGACAATTGAGACATTTTTGCATAATTATCATATTATGACATTATTTGCATACAAATGCAAGGCTAAACCCTTATCAATTTAATTTGAAAGAAAATTCAGACCATTTTTGCATAATTATCATATTTTTGCATAATTATCATATTTTGTCCTAATTTGCATACAAATACAAGGCTAAACCCTTATAAAATAATTTAACAGACAATTCAGACATTTTTGCATAATTATTATATTTTTACATAATTATTATATTTTTGCATAATTATCCATATTTTGACCTAATTTGCACACGAATACAAGGCTAAACCCTTATCAATTAAATTAAGAGACAATTTAGACATTTTTGTAAAATTATCATATTATGACCTAATTTGCATACAAATGCAAGGCTAAACCCTTATTAATTAATTTAAGAGACAATTGAGACATTTTTGCATAATTATTATATTTTGTCCTAATTTGCATACAAATACAAGGCTAAACCCTTATCAATTAAATTAAGAGACAATTGAGACATTTTTGCATAATTATCATATTATGACCTAATTTGCATACAAATGCAAGGCTAAACCCGTATTAATTAATTTAAGAGACATTGAGACATTTTTGCCATAATTATCATATTTTGTCCTAATTTGCATACAAATACAAGTCTAACCCCTTATCAAATAATTTTAGGGACATTTGAGAAATTTTTTGACAAAATCATATTTTTGCCCAATTAGCATATTTGGACCTAATTTGCATACAAATGCAAGGCTAAACCCTTATCAATTAATTTAAGAGACAATTCAGCCATTTTGCAATAATTATTATATTTTGTCCTAATTTGCATACAAATACAAGGCTAAACCTTATCAATTAAATTAAGAGACAATTGAGACATTTTTTGCATAATTATCATATTATGACCTTATTTGCATACAAAGCAAGGCTAACCCCTTATCAAATAATTTTAGGGACATTTGAGACATTTTTGGACAAAATTATATTTTTGCATAATTAGCATATTTGGACCTAATTTGCATACAAATACAAGGCTAAACCCTTATCAATTAAATTAAGAGACATTGAGACATTTTTGCATAATTATCATATTATGACATTATTGCATACAAATGCAAGGCTAACCCCTTATAAAATAATTTTAGGGACATTTGAGACATTTTTAGTCAAAATCATAATTTTGCATAATTATCATATTTTGGACCTAATTTGCATCCAAATACAAGGCTTACCCCTTATCAATTAATTTAATAGACAATTGAGACATTTTTGCATAATTATCATATTTTGACCTAATTTGCACACGAATACAAGGCTAAACCCTTATCAATTAATTTAATAGACAATTGAGACATTTTTGCATAATTATCATATTTGGACCTAATTTGCATACAAATGCAAGGCTAACCCCTTATCAAATAATTTAAGACAATTCAGCCATTTTGCATAATTATCATATTTTTGCCCAATTTGTATACAAAGGCAAGGCTAAACCCTTATCAATTAATTTAACAGACAATTCAGAAATTTTTTGCATAATTATCATATTTTTGCAAATTATTATATTTTTGCATAATTATCATATTTTGACCTAATTTGCATACAATACAAGGCTTACCCCTTATCAATTAATTTAATAGACAATTAAGACATTTTTGCATAATTATTATATTTTTGCATAATTATTATATTTTTGCATAATTATCATATTTGACCTAATTTGCATACAAATACAAGGCTAAACCCTTATCAATTAATTGTAGGGACATTTGAGACATTTTTAAACAAAATCATATTTTTGCATAATAAGCATATTTGGGGCCTAATTTGCATACAAATGCAAGGCTAAACCCTTATCAATTAATTTAACAGACAATTCAGACATTTTTTGCATAATTATATATTTTTGCATAATTATTATATTTTTGCATAATTATCATATTTTGACCTAATTTGCATACGAATACAAGGCTCAACCCTTATCAATTAAATAAAGAGACAATTCAGACATTTTTGTAAAATTATCATATTATGACCTAATTTGCATACAAATGCAAGGCTAAACCCTTATTAATTAATTTAAGAGACAATTGAGACATTTTTGCATAATTATTATATTTTGTCCTAATTTGCATACAAATACAAGGCTAAACCCTTATCAATTAAATTAAGAGACAATTGAGACATTTTTGCATAATTATCATATTATGACATTATTTGCATACAAATGCAAGGCTTAACCCTTATCAATTAATTGAAAGAAAATTCAGACATTTTTGCATAATTATCATATTTTTGCATAATTATCATATTTTGTCCTAATTTGCATACAAATACAAGGCTAAACCCTTATAAAATAATTTAACAGACAATTCAGACATTTTGCATAATTATTATATTTTTACATAATTATTATATTTTTGCATAATTATCATATTTTGACCTAATTTGCACACGAATACAAGGCTAAACCCTTATCAATTAAATTAAGAGCAATTTAGACATTTTTGTAAAATTATCATATTATGACCTAATTTGCATACAAATGCAAGGCTAAACCCTTATTAATTAATTTAAGAGACAATTGAGACATTTTTTGCATAATTATTATATTTTGTCCTAATTTGCATACAAATACAAGGCTAAACCCTTATCAATTAAATTAAGAGACAATTGAGACATTTTTGCATAATTATCATATTATGACCTAATTTGCATACAAATGCAAGGCTAAACCCGTATTAATTAATTTAAGAGACAATTGAGACATTTTTGCATAATTATCATATTTGTCCTAATTTGCATACAAATACAAGTCTAACCCCTTATCAAATAATTTTAGGGACATTTGAGAAATTTTTTGACAAAATCATATTTTTGCCCAATTAGCATATTTGGACCTAATTTGCATACAAAATGCAAGGCTAAACCCTTATCAATTAATTTAAGAGACAATTCAGCCATTTTGCATAATTATTATATTTTGTCCTAATTTGCATACAAATACAAGGCTAAACCCTTATCAATTAAATTAAGAGACAATTGAGACATTTTTGCATAATTATCATATTATGACCTTATTTGCATACAAATGCAAGGCTAACCCCTTATCAAATAATTTTAGGGACATTTAAGACATTTTTGGACAAAATTAAATTTTTGCATAATTAGCATATTTGGACCTAATTTGGCATACAAATGCAAGGGCTAAACCCTTATTAATTAATTTAACAGAAAATTCAGACATTTTTGCATAATTATCATATGTTTTCATAATTATCATATTTTGTCCTAATTTGCATACAAATACAAGGCTAAACCCTTATCAATTAAATTAAGAGACAATTGAGACATTTTTGCATAATTATCATATTATGACATTATTTGCATACAAATGCAAGGCTAACCCCTTATAAACCAATTTTAGGGACATTTGAGACATTTTTGGACAAAATCATATTTTTGCATAATTATCATATTTTTTACCTAATTTGCATCCAAATACAAGGCTCACCCTTATCAATTAATTTAATAGACAATTGAGACATTTTTGCATAATTATCATATTTGGACCTAATTTGCATACAAATGCAAGGCTAAACCCTTATCAATTAATTTAAGACAATTCAGCCATTTTGCATAATTATCATATTTTGCCAAATTTGTATACAAATGCAAGGCCTAAACCCTTATCAATTAATTTAACAGACAATTCCAGAAATTTTTGCATAATTATCATATTTTTGCATAATTATTATATTTTGCATAATTATCATATTTTGACCTAATTTGCATACAAATACAAGGCTTACCCCTTATCAATTAATTTAATAGACAATTAAGACATTTTTGCATAATTATTATCATTTTGCATAATTATTATATTTTTGCATAATTATCATATTTTGACCTAATTTGCATACAAATACAAGGCTAAACCCTTATCAATTAATTGTAGGGACATTTGAGACATTTTTGAACAAAATCATATTTTGCATTATAAGCATATTTGGGCCTAATTTGCATACAAATGCAAGGCTAAACCCTTATCAATTAATTTAATAGACAATTCAGACATTTTTGCATAATTATATATTTTTGCATAATTATTATATTTTTGCATAATTATCATATTTTGACCTAATTTGCATACGAATCCAAGGCTAAACCCTTATCAATTAAATTAAGAGACAATTCAGACATTTTTGTAAAATAATAATATTATGACCTAATTTGCATACAAATGCAAGGCTAAACCCTTATTAATTAATTTAAAAGAAAATTGAGACATTTTTGCATAATTATCATATTATGACATTATTTGCATACAAATACAAGGCTAACCCCTTATAAAATAATTTTAGAGACATTTGAGACATTTTTGGACAAAATCATATTTTGCATAATTATCATATTTTTACCTAATTTGCATCCAAATACAAGGCTTACCCCTTATCAATTAATTTAATAGACAATTGAGACATTTTTGCATAATTATCATATTTGGACCTAATTTGCATACAAATGCAAGGCTTACCCCTTTTCAATTAATTTAATAGACAATTAAGACATTTTTGCATAATTATTATATTTTTGCATAATTATTATATTTTTGCATAATTATCATATTTTGACCTAATTTGCATACAAATGCAAGGCTAAACCCTTATTAATTAATTTAAAAGAAAATTGAGACATTTTTGCATAATTATCATATTATGACCTTATTTGCATACAAATGCAAGGCTAACCCCTTATCAATAATTTTAGGGACGTTTGAGACATTTTTGGACAAAATCACATTTTTGCATAATTAGCATATTTGGACGTAATTTGCATACAAATGCAAGGCTAAACCCTTATCAATTAATTTAACAGAAAATTCAGACATTTTTGCATAATTATCATATTTTTGCATAATTATCATATTTTGTCCTAATTTGCATACAAATGCAAGGCTAAACCCTTATTAATTAATTTAAGAGACAATTGAGACATTTTTTGCATAATTATCATATTATGACCTTATTTGCTTACAAATGCAAGGCTAACCCCTTATCAAATCATTTTAGGGACATTTGAGACATTTTTGGACAAAATCATATTTTTGCATAATTATCATATTTTACCTAATTTGCATCCAAATACAAGGCTTACCCCTTATCAATTATTTTAAGAGACAATTCAGCCATTTTGCATAATTATCATATTTTTGCCCAATTTGCATACAAATGCAAGGCTAACCCTTATCAATTAATTTAAGAGACAATTCAGCCATTTTGCATAATTATCATATTTTTGCCCAATTTGCATACAAATGCAAGGCTAAACCCTTATCAATTAATTTAACAGACAATTCAGAATTTTTTGCATAATTATCATATTTTTGCATAATTATTATATTTTTGCCATAATTATTATATTTTGACCCTAATTTGCATACAAATACAAGGCTTACCCCTTATCAATTAAATTAAGAGACAATCAGACATTTTTGTAAAATTATCATATTATGACCTAATTTGCATACAAATGCAAGGCTAAACCCTTATTAATTAATTTAAGAGACAATTGAGACATTTTTGCATAATTATTCATATTATGACCTTATTTGCATACAAAGGCAAGGCTAACCCCTTATCAAATAATTTTAGAGACATTTGAGACTTTTTGGACAAAATTAAATTTTTGCATAATTAGCATATTTGGACCTAATTGCATACAAATGCAAGGCTAAACCCTTATCAAATTAATTTAACAGAAAATTCAGACATTTTTGCATAATTATCATATTTTTTCATAATTATCATATTTTGTCCTAATTTGCATACAAATACAAGGCTAAACCCTTATCAATTAAATTAAGAGACAATTGAGACATTTTTGCACAATTATCATATTATGACATTATTTGCATACAAATGCAAGGCTAACCCCTTATAAACCAATTTTAGGGACATTTGAGACATTTTTGGACAAAATCATATTTTGCATAATTATCATATTTTTACCTAATTTTGCATCCAAATACAAGGCTTACCCCCTTATCAATTAATTTAATAGACAATTGAGACATGTTTGCATAATTATCATATTTGGACCTAATTTGCATACAAATGCAAGGCTAACCCTTATCAATTAATTTAACAGACAGTTCAAAAAATCTTTGCATAATTATTATATTTTTGCATAATTATCATATTTTGACCTAATTTTGCATACAAATACAAGGCTTACCCCTTTTCAATTAATTGAATAGACAATTAAGACATTTTTGCATAATTATTATATTTTTGCATAATTATTATATTTTGCATAATTATCATATTTTGACCTAATTTGCATACAAATGCAAGGCTAAACTCTTATTAATTAATTAAAAGAAAATTGAGACATTTTTGCCTAATTATCATATTATGACATTATTTGCATACAAATAACCCCTTATCAATAATTTTAGGGACGTTTGAGACATTTTTGGACAAAATCATATTTTTGCATAATTATCATATTTTTACCTAATTTGCATCCAAATACAAGGCTTACCCCTTATCAATTATTAAGAGACAATTCAGCCATTTTTGCATAATTATCATATTTTTGCCCAATTTGCATACAAATGCAAGGCTAAACCCTTATCAATTAATTTAAGAGACAATTCAGCCATTTTGCATAATTATCATATTTTTGCCCAATTTGCATACAAATGCAAGGCTAACCCTTATCAATTAATTTAACAGACAATTCAGAAATTTTTGCATAATTATCATATTTTTGCATAATTATTATATTTTTGCATAATTATCATATTTTGACCTAATTTGCATACAAATACAAGGCTAAACCCTTATCAATTAATTGTAGGGACATTTGAGACATTTTTAAACAAAATCATATTTTTGCATAATAAGCATATTTGGGCCTTATTTGCATACAAATGCAAGGCTAAACCCTTATCAATTAATTTAACAGACAATTCAGACATTTTGCATAATTTATTTTGCATATTATTATATTTTTGCATAATTATAATATTTTGACCTAATTTGCATACGAATACAAGGCTCAACCCTTATCAATTAAATAAAGAGACAATTCAGACATTTTGTAAAATTATCATATTATGACCTAATTTGCATACAAATGCAAGGCTAAACCCTTATCAATTAAATTAAGAGACAATTGAGACATTTTTGCATAATTATCATATTATGACCTAATTTGCATACAAATGCAAGGCTAAACCCTTATTAATTAATTTAGAGACAATTGAGACATTTTTGCATAATTATCATATTTTGTCCTAATTTGCATACAAATACAAGTCTAACCCCTTATCAAATAATTTTAGGGACATTTGAGACATTTTTGGACAAAATCATATTTTTGCATAATTAGCATATTTGGACCTAATTTGCATACAAATGCAAGGCTAAACCCTTATCAATTAATTTAAGAGACAATTCAGCCATTTTGCATAATTATTATATTTTGTCCTAATTTGCATACAAATACAAGGCTAAACCCTTATCAATTAAATTAAGAGACAATTGAGACATTTTTGCATAATTATCATATTATGACATTATTTGCATACAAATGCAAGGCTAAACCCTATCAATTAATTGAAAGAAAATTCAGACATTTTTGCATAATTATCATTTTTTTGCATAATTATCATATTTTTGTTCCCTAATTTGCATACAAATACAAGGCTAAACCCTTATAAAATATTTAACAGACAATTCAGACATTTTTGCATAATTATTATATTTTTACATAATTATTATATTTTTGCAATAATTATCATATTATGACCTAATTTGCATACAAATGCAAGCTAAACCCTTATTAATTAATTTAAAAGAAAATTGAGACATTTTTGCATAATTATCATATTATGACATTATTTGCATACAAATGCAAGGCTAACCCCTTATAAAATAATTTTAGGGACATTTGAGACATTTTTGGACAAAATCATATTTTTGCCATAATTATCATATTTTTACCTAATTTGCATCCAAATACAAGGCTTACCCCTTATCAATTAATTTAATAGACAATTGAGACATTTTTGCATAATTATCATATTTGGACCTAATTTGCATACAAATGCAAGGCTAAACCCTTATCAAATAATTTAAGACAATTCAGCCATTTTGCATAATTATCATATTTTTGCCCAATTTGTATACAAATGCAAGGCAAAACCCTTATCAATTAATTTAACAGACAATTCAGAATTTTTGCATAATTATCATATTTTTGCATAATTATTATATTTTTGCATAATTATCATATTTTGACCTAATTTGCATACAAATACAAGGCTTACCCCTTATCAATTAAATTAAGAGACAATTGAGACATTTTTGCATAATTATCACATTATGACATTATTTGCATACAAATGCAAGGCTAACCCTTATAAAATAATTTTAGGGACATTTGAGACATTTTTAGTCAAAATCATAATTTTGCATAATTATCATATTTGGACCTATTTGCATCCAAATACAAGGTTAAACCCTTATCAATTAATTTTAGGGACATTTGAGACATTTTTGAACAAAATCATATGTTTGCATAATTAGCATATTTGGGCCTAATTTGCATACAAATGCAAGGCTAAACCCTTATCAATTAATTTAACAGACAATTCAGACATTTTTGCCATAATTATTATATTTTTACATAATTATTATATTTTTGCATAATTATCATATTTTGACCTAATTTGCACACGAATACAAGGCTAAACCCTTATCATTAATTAATAGACAATTGAGACATTTTTGCATAATTATCATATTTGGACCTAATTTGCATACAATGCAAGGCTAACCCTTATCAAATAATTTAAGACAAATTCAGCCATTTTGCATAATTATCATATTTTTGCCCAATTTGTATACAAAGGCAAGGCTAAACCCTTATCAATTAATTTAACAGACAATTCAGAAATTTTTGCATAATTATCATATTTTTGCATAATTATTATATTTTTGCATAATTATCATATTTTTGACCTAATTTGCATACAATACAAGGCTTACCCCTTATCAATTAATTTAATAGACAATTAAGACATTTTTGCATAATTATTATATTTTTGCATAATTATTATATTTTTGCATAATTATCATATTTTGACCTAATTTGCATACAAATACAAGGCTAAACCCTTATCAATTAATTGTAGGGACATTTGAGACATTTTAAACAAAATCATATTTTTGCATAATAAGCATATTTGGGCTAATTTGCATACAAATGCAAGGCTAAACCCTTATCAATTAATTTAACAGACAATTCAGACATTTTTGCATAATTATATATTTTTGCATAATTATTATATTTTTGCATAATTATCATATTTTGACCTAATTTGCATACGAATACAAGGCTCAACCCTTATCAATTAAATAAAGAGACAATTCAGACATTTTTGTAAATTATCATATTATGACCTAATTTGCATACAAATGCAGGCTAAACCCTTATTAATTAATTTAAGAGACATTGAGACATTTTTGCATAATTATTATATTTTGTCCTAATTTGCATACAAATACAAGGCTAAACCTTATCAATTAAATTAAGAGACAATTGAGACATTTTTGCATAATTATCATATTATGACCTAATTTGCATACAAATGCAAGGCTAAACCCTTATTAATTAATTTAAGAGACAATTGAGACATTTTTGCATAATTATCATATTTTGTCCTAATTTGCATACAAATACAAGTCTAACCCCTTATCAAATAATTTTAGGAACATTTGAGACATTGTTGGACAAAATCATATTTTTGCATAATTAGCATATTTGGACCTAATTTGCATACAAATGCAAGGCAAACCCTTATCAATTAATTTAAGAGACAATTCAGCCATTTTGCATAATTATTATATTTTGTCCCTAATTTGCATACAAATACAAGGCTAAACCCTTATCAATTAAATTAAGAGACAATTGAGACATTTTTGCATAATTATCATATTATGACATTATTTGCATACAAATGCAAGGCTAAACCTTATCAATTAATTTGAAAGAAAATTCAGACATTTTTGCATAATTATCATATTTTGCATAATATCATATTTTGTCCTAATTTGCATACAAATACAAGCTAAACCCTTATAAAATAATTTAACAGACAATTCAGACATTTTTGCATAATTATTATATTTTTACATAATTATTATATTTTTGCATAATTATCATATTTTGACCTAATTTGCACACGAATACAAGGCTAAACCCTTATCAATTAAATTAAGAGACAATTTAGACATTTTTGTAAAATTATCATATTATGACCTAATTTGCATACAAATGCAAGGCTAAACCCTTATTAATTATTTAAGAGACAATTGAGACATTTTTGCATAATTATTATATTTTGTCCTAATTTGCATACAAATACAAGGCTAAACCCTTATCAATTAAATTAAGAGACAATTGAGACATTTTTGCATAATTATCATATTATGACCTAATTTGCATACAAATGCAAGGCTAAACCCGTATTAATTAATTTAAGAGACAATTGAGACATTTTTGCATAATTATCATATTTTGTCCTAATTTGCATACAAATACAAGTCTAACCCCTTATCAAATAATTTTAGGGACATTTGAGAAATTTTTTGACAAAATCATATTTTTGCCCAATTAGCATATTTGGACTAATTTGCATACAAATGCAAGGCTAACCCTTATCAATTAATTTAAGAGACAATTCAGCCATTTTGCATAATTATTATATTTTGTCCTAATTTGCATACAAATACAAGGCTAAACCCTTATCAATTAAAATTAAGAGACAATTGAGACATTTTTGCATAATTATCATATTATGACATTATTTGCATACAAATGCAAGGCTAAACCCTTATCAATTAATTTGAAAGAAAATTCAGACATTTTTGCATAATTATCATATTTTTGCATAAATATCATATTTTGTCCTAATTTGCATACAAATACAAGGCTAAACCCTTATAAAATAATTTATGGACATTTGAGACATTTTGGACAAATCATATTTTTGCATAATTATCATATTTTTACCTAATTTGCATCCAAATACAAGGCTTACCCTTATCAAATAATTGTAGGGACATTTGAGACATTTTTGGACAAAATCATATTTTTGCATAATTAGCATATTTGGACCTAATTTGCATACAAATCGCAAGGCTAAACCCTTATCAATTAATTTAAGAGACAATTCAGCCATTTGCATAATTATTATATTTTGTCCTAATTTGCATACAAATACAAGGCTAAACCCTTATCAATTAAATTAAGAGACAATTGAGACATTTTTGCATAATTATCATATTATGACATTATTTGCATACAAATGCAAGGCTAAACCCTTATCAATTAATTTGAAAGAAAATTCAGGACATTTTTGCATAATTATCATATTTTTGCATAATTATCATATTTTGTCCTAATTTGCATACAATACAAGCTAAACCCTTATAAAATAATTTTAGGGACATTTGAGACATTTTGGACAAAATCATATTTTGCATAATTAGCATATTTTGACCTAATTTGCATACAAATGCAAGCTAAACCCTTATCAATTAAATTAAGAGGACAATTCAGCCATTTTGCATAATTATTATATTTTGTCCTATTTGCATACAAATACAAGGCTAAACCCTTATCAATTAAATTAAGAGACAATTGAGACATTTTTGCATAATTATCATATTATGACATTATTTGCATACAAATGCAAGGCTAAACCCTTATCAATTAATTTAACAGAAAATTCAGACATTTTTGCATAATTATCATATTTTTGCATAATTATCATATTTTTACCTAATTTGCATCCAAATACAAGGCTTACCCTTATCAATTAATTTAATAGACAATTGAGACATTTTTGCATAATTATCATATTTGACTAATTTGCATACAAATGCAAGGCTAAACCCTTATCAATTAATTTAAGAGACAATTGAGACATTTTTGCATAATTATTATATTTTGTCCTAATTTGCATACAAATACAAGGCTAAACCCTTATCAATTAAATTAAGAGACAATTGAGACATTTTTGCATAATTATCATATATGACCTAATTTGCATACAAATGCAAGGCTAAACCCTTATTAATTAATTTAAGAGACAATTGAGACATTTTTGCATAATTATCATATTTGTCCTAATTTGCATACAAATACAAGTCTAACCCCTTATCAAATAATTTTAGGGACATTTGAGAAATTTTTGACAAAATCATATTTTTGCCAATTAGCATATTTGGACCTAATTTGCATACAAATGCAAGGCTAAACCCTTATCAATTAATTTAAGAGACAATTCAGCCATTTTGCATAATTATCATATTTTGCCCAATTTGCATACAAATGCAAGGCTAAACCCTTATCAATTAATTAACAGACAATTCAGAAATTTTTGCATAATTATCATATTTTTGCATAATTATTATATTTGTGCATAATTATCATATTTTGACCTAATTTGCATACAAATACAAGGCTTACCCCTTATCAATTAATTTAATAGACAATTGAGAAATTTTTGCATAATTATCATATTTGGATCTAATTTGCATACAAATGCAAGGCTAAACCATTATTAATTAATTTAAAAGACAATTGAGACATTTTTGCATAATTATCATATTATGACATTATTTGCATACAAATGCAAGGCTAACCCCTTATCAAATAATTTTAGGGACATTTGAGACATTTTTTGACAAAATCACATTTTTGCATAACTAGCATATTTGGACCTAATTTGCATACAAATGCAAGGCTAAACCCTTATCAATTAGATTAACAGACAATTCAGACATTTTTGCATAATTATCATATTTTGACCAAATTTGCATAAAAATACAAGGCTAAACCCTTATTAATTAATTTTAGAGACAATTGAGACATTTTTGCACAATTATCATATTATGACCTTGTTTGCATACAAATGCAAGGCTAACCCCTTATCAAATAATTTTAGGGACATTTGAGACATTTTTTGACAAAATCACATTTTTGCATAACTAGCATATTTGGACCTAATTTGCATACAAATGGAAGGCTAAACCCTTATCAATTAGATTAACAGACAATTCAGACATTTTTGCATAATTATCATATTTTGACCAAATTTGCATAAAAATACAAGGCTAAACCCTTATTAATTAA
This sequence comes from Crossaster papposus, assembly GCA_037893245.1. Taxonomy (NCBI): domain Eukaryota; kingdom Metazoa; phylum Echinodermata; class Asteroidea; order Velatida; family Solasteridae; genus Crossaster; species Crossaster papposus. Next base: position 395,143 of record JBAIAA010000651.1, on the reverse strand, counting down.
TTTTAGAGACAATTGAGACATTTTTGCATAATTATCATATGATGACCTTGTTTGCATACAAATGCAAGGCTAACCCCTTATCAAATAATTTTAGGGACATTTGAGACATTTTTTGACAAAATCACATTTTTGCATAACTAGCATATTTGGACCTAATTTGCATACAAATGGAAGGCTAAACCCTTATCAATTAGATTAACAGACAATTCAGACATTTTTGCATAATTATCATATTTTGACCAAATTTGCATAAAAATACAAGGCTAAACCCTTATTAATTAATTTTAGAGACAATTGAGACATTTTTGCATAATTATCATATGATGACCTTATTTGCATACAAATGCAAGGCTAACCCCTTATCAAATAATTTTAGGGACATTTGAGACATTTTTGGTCAAAATCATAATTTTTGCATAATTAGCATATTTGGACCTAATTTGCATACATATGCAAGGCTAAACCCTTATCAATTAATTTAAGAGACAATTCAGACATTTTTGCATAATTATCATATTTTTGCATAATTATCATATGTTTGCATAATTATCATATTTTGATCTAATTTGCATACAAATACAAGGCTAAACCCTTATTAATTAATTTAAGAGACAATTCAGCCATTTTGCATAATTATCATATTTTTGCACAATTTGCATACAAATGCAAGGCTAAACCCTTATTAATTAATTCAAGAGACAATTGAGACATTTTTGCACAATTATCATATTATGACCTTATTTGCATACAAATGCAAGGCTAACCCCTTATCAAATAATTTCAGGGACATTTGAGACATTTTTTGACAAAATCACATTTTTGCATAATTAGCATATTTGGACCTAATTTGCATACATATGCAAGGCTAAACCCTTATCAATTAATTTAAGAGACAATTTAGACATTTTTGCATAATTATCATATTTTTGCATAATTATCATATGTTTGCATAATTATCATATTTTGATCTAATTTGCATACAAATACAAGGCTAAACCCTTATTAATTAATTTAAGAGACAATTCAGCCATTTTGCATAATTATCATATTTTGACCAAATTTGCATAAAAATACAAGGCTAAACCCTTATTAATTAATTTTAGAGACAATTGAGACATTTTTGCATAATTATCATATGATGACCTTATTTGCATACAAATGCAAGGCTAACCCCTTATCAAATAATTTTAGGGACATTTGAGACATTTTTGGTCAAAATCATAATTTTTGCATAATTAGCATATTTGGACCTAATTTGCATACATATGCAAGGCTAAACCCTTATCAATTAATTTAAGAGACAATTCAGACATTTTTGCATAATTATCATATTTTTGCATAATTATCATATGTTTGCATAATTATCATATTTTGATCTAATTTGCATACAAATACAAGGCTAAACCCTTATTAATTAATTTAAGAGACAATTCAGCCATTTTGCATAATTATCATATTTTTGCACAATTTGCATACAAATGCAAGGCTAAACCCTTATTAATTAAATTAAGAGACAATTGAGACATTTTTGCACAATTATCATATTATGACCTTATTTGCATACAAATGCAAGGCTAACCCCTTATCAAATAATTTCAGGGACATTTGAGACATTTTTTGACAAAATCACATTTTTGCATAATTAGCATATTTGGACCTAATTTGCATACATATGCAAGGCTAAACCCTTATCAATTAATTTAAGAGACAATTCAGACATTTTTGCATAATTATCATATTTTTGCATAATTATCATATGTTTGCATAATTATCATATTTTGATCTAATTTGCATACAAATACAAGGCTAAACCCTTATTAATTAATTTAAGAGACAATTCAGCCATTTTGCATAATTATCATATTTTTGCACAATTTGCATACAAATGCAAGGCTAAACCCTTATTAATTAATTCAAGAGACAATTGAGACATTTTTGCACAATTATCATATTATGACCTTATTTGCTTACAAATGCAAGGCTAACCCCTTATAAAAAAATTTTAGGGACATTTGAGACATTTTTGGACAAAATCATATTTTTGCATAATTAGCATATTTGGACCTAATTTGCATACAAATGAAAGGCTAAACCCTTATCAATTAATTTAATATTAATATGATAATTATGCAAAAATGTCTCAGTTGTCTCTTAAATTAATTAATAAGGGTTTAGCCTTGCATTTGTATGCAAATTAGGTCAAAATAGGATAATTATGCAAAAATATGATAATTATGCAAAAATGTCAGAATTGTCTCTTAAATTAATTGATAAGGGTTTAGCCTTGCATTTGTATGCAAATTAGGTCCAAATATGCTAATTATGCCAAAATATGATTTTGTCCAAAAATGTCTCAAATGTCCCTAAAATTAATTGATAGGGGTTTAGCCTAGCATTTGTATGCAAATAATGTCATAATATGATAGTTATGCAAAAATGTCTCAATTGTCTCTTAAATTAATTTATAAGGGTTTAGCCTTGCATTTGTATGCAAATAAGGGCCAAATATGATAATTATGCAAAAATGTCTCAATTGTCTCTTAATTTAATTGATAAGGGTTTAGCCTTGTATTTGTATGCCAATTAGGTCAAAATATGATAATTATGCAAAAATATAATAATTATGCAAAAATATGATAATTATGCAAAAATGTCTGAATTGTCTGTTAAATTAATTGATAAGGGTTTAGTCTTGCATTTGTATGCAAATTAGGTCCAAATATGATAATTATGCAAAATTATGATTTTGACCAAAAATGTCTCAAATGTCCCTAAAATTATTTGATAAGGGGTTAGCCTTGCATTTGTATTTAAATAAGGTCATAATATAATAATTGTGCAAAAATGTCTCAATTGTCTCTTAAATTAATTAATAAGGGTTTAGCCTTGCATTTGTATGCAAATTAGGGCCAAATATGATAATTATGCAAAAATGTCTCAATTGTCTCTTAATTTAATTGATAAGGGTTTAGCCTTGTATTTGTATGCAAATTAGGTAAAAATATGATAATTATGCAAAAATATAATAATTATGCAAAAATATGATAATTATGCAAAAATTTCTAAATTCTCTGTTAAATTAATTAATAAGGGTTTAGCCTTGCATTTGTATGCAAATTGGGCAAAAATATGATAATTATGCAAAATGGCTAAATTGTCTCTTAAATTAATTGATAAGGGTTTAGCCTTGTATTTGTATGCAAATTAGGTCCAAATATGCTAATTATGCAAAAATATGATTTTAAACCCTTATCAATTAATTTAATATTAATATGATAATTATGCAAAAATGTCTCAGTTGTCTCTTAAATTAATTGATAAGGGTTTAGCCTTGCATTTGTATGCAAATTAGGTCCAAATATGCTAATTATGCAAAATTTAATTAATTTAGGAGACAATTCAGACATTTTTGCATAATTATCATATTTTGACCTAATTTGCATACAAATGCAAGGCTAAACCCTTATCAATTAATTTAAGAGACAATTGAGACTTTTCGCATATTTAGCATATTTGGACCTAATTTGCATACAAATGCAAGGCTAAACCCTTATCAAATAATTTTAGGGAAATTTAAGACATTTTGGACAAAATCATAATTTTGCATAATTATTATATTTTGACCTAATTTGCATACAAATGCAAGGCTAAACCCTTATCAATTAATTCAAGAGACGATTCAGACATTTTTGCATAATTACCATATTTTGAACTAATTTGCTTACAAATGCAAGGCTAAACCCTTATTAATTAATTTAAGAGACAATTCAGACATTTTTGCATAATTATCATATTTTGACCTAATTTGCATACAAATGCAAGGATAACCCCTTATCAATTAATTTAAGAGACAATTGAGACATTTTTGCATAATTATCACATTATGACGTCAAAATATGATAATTATGCAAAAATGTCTCAATAGTCTCTTAATTTAATTGATAAGGGTTTAGCCTTGCATTTGTATGCAAATAAGGTCATAATATGATAATTGTGCAAAAATGTCTCAATTGTCTCTTAAATTAATTAATAAGGCTTTAGCCTTGCATTTGTATGCAAATTAGGTCCAAATATGCTAATTATGCAAAAATATTATTTTGTCCAAAAATGTCTCAAATGTCCCTACAATTAATTGATAAGAGGTTAGTCTTGCATTTGTAAGCAAATTAGTTCAAAATATGATAATTATGCAAATATTTTATTTTGTCTCTTTAATTAATTGATAAGGGTTTAGCCTTGCATTTATATGCAAATAAGGTCATAATATCATAATTGTTCAAAAATGTCTCGATTGTCTCTTAAATTAATTAATAAGGGTTTAGCCTTGCATTTGTATGCAAATTAGGTCAAAATATAATAATTATGCAAAATTATGATTTTGTCCAAAATGTCTCAAATTTCCCTAAAATTATTTGATAAGGGTTTAGCCTTGCATTTGTATGCAAATTAGGTCAAAATATGATAATTATGCAAAAATGTCTTAATAGTCTCTTAATTTAATTGATAAGAGTTTAGCCTTGTATTTGTATGCAAATTAGGTCCAAATATGCTAATTATGCAAAAATATTATTTTGTCCAAAAATGCCTCAAATGTTCCTAAAATTAATTGATAAGAGGTTAGTCTTGCATTTGTAAGCAAATTAGGTCAAAATGTGATAATTATGCAAAATGTCTGAATTGTCTCTTAAATTATTTGATAAGGGTTTAGCCTTGCATTTGTATGCAAATTAGGTCAAAATATGATAATTATGCAAAAATGTCTGAATTGTCTCTTAAATTAATTGATAAGGGTTTAGCCTTGCATTTGTATGCAAATTAGGTCAAATATGATAATTATGCAAAATTATGATTTTGTGCAAAAATGTCTCAATTGTCTATTAAATTATTTTAAAAGGCTTTAGCCTTGCATTTGTATGCAAATTAGGTCAAAATATGATAATTATGCAAAATTATGATTTTGTGCAAAAATGTCTCAATTGTCTATTAAATTATTTAATAAGGGTTTAGCCTTGCATTTGTATGCAAATTGGGCAAAAATATGATAATTATGCAAAATGGCTGAATTGTCTCCTAAATTAATTGATAATGCTTGCATTTGTATGCAAATTAGGTCAAAATATGACAATTATGAAAACAATTCTGAATTGTCTCTTAATTTAATTGATAAGGGTTTAGCCTTGCATTTGTATGCAAATTAGGTCCAAATATGCTAATTATGCAAAATTTAATTAATTTAGGAGACAATTCAGACATTTTTGCATAATTATCATATTTTGACCTAATTTGCATACAAATGCAAGGCTAAACCTTTATCAATTAATTTAAGAGACAATTGAGACTTTTTGCATATTTAGCATATTTGGACCTAATTTGCATACAAATGCAAGGCTAAACCCTTATCAAATAATTTTAGGAAAATTTGAGACATTTTGGACAAAATCATAATTTTGCATAATTATTATATTTTGACCTAATTTGCATACAAATGCAAGGCTAAACCCTTATCAATTAATTCAAGAGACGATTCAGACATTTTTGCATAATTACCATATTTTGAACTAATTTGCTTACAAATGCAAGGCTAAACCCTTATTAATTAATTTAAGAGACAATTCAGACATTTTTGCATAATTATCATATTTTGACCTAATTTGCATACAAATGCAAGGATAACCCCTTATCAATTAATTTAAGAGACAATTGAGACATTTTTGCATAATTATCACATTATGACGTCAAAATATGATAATTATGCAAAAATGTCTCAATAGTCTCTTAATTTAATTGATAAGGGTTTAGCCTTGCATTTGTATGCAAATAAGGTCATAATATGATAATTGTGCAAAAATGTCTCAATTGTCTCTTAAATTAATTAATAAGGCTTTAGCCTTGCATTTGTATGCAAATTAGGTCCAAATATGCTAATTATGCAAAAATATTATTTTGTCCAAAAATGTCTCAAATGTCCCTACAATTAATTGATAAGAGGTTAGTCTTGCATTTGTAAGCAAATTAGTTCAAAATATGATAATTATGCAAATATTTTATTTTGTCTCTTTAATTAATTGATAAGGGTTTAGCCTTGCATTTATATGCAAATAAGGTCATAATATCATAATTGTTCAAAAATGTCTCGATTGTCTCTTAAATTAATTAATAAGGGTTTAGCCTTGCATTTGTATGCAAATTAGGTCAAAATATAATAATTATGCAAAATTATGATTTTGTCCAAAATGTCTCAAATTTCCCTAAAATTATTTGATAAGGGTTTAGCCTTGCATTTGTATGCAAATTAGGTCAAAATATGATAATTATGCAAAAATGTCTTAATAGTCTCTTAATTTAATTGATAAGAGTTTAGCCTTGCATTTGTATGCAAATTAGGTCAAAATATGATAATTATGCAAAAATGTCTGAATTGTCTCTTAAATTAATTGATAAGGGTTTAGCCTTGCATTTGTATGCAAATTAGGTCAAATATGATAATTATGCAAAATTATGATTTTGTGCAAAAATGTCTCAATTGTCTATTAAATTATTTTAAAAGGCTTTAGCCTTGCATTTGTATGCAAATTAGGTCAAAATATGATAATTATGCAAAATTATGATTTTGTGCAAAAATGTCTCAATTGTCTATTAAATTATTTAATAAGGGTTTAGCCTTGCATTTGTATGCAAATTGGGCAAAAATATGATAATTATGCAAAATGGCTGAATTGTCTCCTAAATTAATTGATAAGAGGTTAGCCTTGCATTTGTATGCAAATTAGGTCAAAATATGATAATTATGCAAAAATATGATTTTGTCCAAAAATGTCTCAAATGCCCCTAAAATGATTTCATAAGGGGTTAGCCTGGCATTTGTATGCAAATAAAGTCATAAAATGATAATTGTGCAAAAATGTCTCATGTGTCTCTTAAATTAATTAATAAGGGTTTAGCCTTGCATTTGTAATGCAAATTAGGTCAAAATATGATAATTATTCAAAATTATGATTTTGTGCAAAAATGTCTCAATTTTCTTTTAAATTAATTAATAGGGGCTTAGCCTTGCATTTGTATGCAAATTAGGTCCAAATATGCTAATTATGCAAAAATATTATTTTTTCCCAAAAATGTCTCAAATGTCCCTAAAATTAATTGATAAGAGGTTAGTCTTGCATTTGTAAGCAAATTAGGTCAAAATGTGATAATTATGCAAAAATATGATAATTATGCAAAATGGCTGAATTGTCTCCTAAATTAATTGATAAGGGTTTAGCCTTGCATTTGTATGCAAATTAGGTCAAAATATGATAATTATGCAATTTTTTTTATTTTGTCTCTTCAATTAATTGATAAGGGTTTAGCCTGGCATTTGTATGCAAATAAGGTCATAATATGATAATTGTGCAAAAATGTCTCAATTGTCTCTTAAATTAATTAATAAGGGTTTAGCATTGTATTTGTATGCAAATTAGGTCTAAATATGCTAATTATGCAAAAATATTATTTTGTCCAAAAATGTCTCAAATGTCCCTAAAAATAATTGATAAGAGGTTAGTCTTGCATTTGTATGCAAATAAGGTCATAATATGATAATTGTGCAAAAATGTCTCAATTGTCTCTTAAATTAATTGATAAGGGTTTAGCCTTGCCTTTGTATGCAAATTAGGTCAAAATATGCTAATTATGCAAAATTATGATTTTGTCCAAAAATGTCTCAAATGTCTCTAAAATTATTTGATAAGGGGTTAGCCTTGCATTTGTATGCAAATAAGGTCATAATGTGATAATTGTGCAAAATTGTCTCTTAAATTAATTGATAAGGGTTTAGCCTTGCATTTGTATGCAAATTAGGTCAAACTGTAATAATTATGCAAAGAATATGATTTTTTTCTAAAAATGTCCTCACTGTCCCTAAAATTATTTAATAAGGGGTTAGTCTTGCATTTGTATGCAAATTAGGTCAAAATATAATAATTTGCACATATACATGTGTGCATGGTTTTAAACCAGTTGTAAGTGTTTGAACACTGTAAGGGGTTAGCCTTGCATTTTCATCAAAACTGGCCAAAACTTGAGTTTTTGTATAAAATAAATATTGTATTTGTTCTTTTAAAATTTAAGATTTTAATTTTTTTAATTTTATTAAGTCTTATTTTGTATTAAAATTGGCCAAAATTTGAGTTTTTTTAATAATTTAAATGGTAAGAGGTTAGCCTTACATTTGTATCAATAATAGCTAACATTAAAAATTAGCCTTGATTCTTATAAAAAAAATTGCCAACATTTTTTAGTTTTTGGAAAATCGTATGGAGTTAGCCTTTGATTTGCTATCAAAAATGGCAAAAAACGATGAGTTTTCTGTTTACACAACGGAACAGCAAGAAGAAAATAATAATAAAAAACAAGAATCATGACTTTTGCAAGAAAAGTTAACACATTTTAATTAATTCTCCAAATCAATCAATTATTCAAACAGCTCAAAGGTTAGTTTGCAACTTAAACTTCAAGCAAAAATAAACCAAGCATCGTGGCCTCAAGCACAAACAGAGCAAATAAATAAAATGAATCGTTAAAGGTAGGATACACCATTTGTAATTGCTTGAATTATCATGAATTTGTAGATTTGGGGGGTTGTATTTTATAGTAAATATCGTTTAACTGACCTGTCCGAAGTTTTACAATCATGGATGCTGAGAAAAGCAAAAAAAAACGTCGTTCGTTTTCCACCGGTTTCTGGCAGTTGTTCTTATGTTATTCTTGGTTATTCGCTCGCCGCCCAGCGCAATAATTTTGCTGGATGCCTACAATCATTATTTACTTTTCAAATAAGTAAGGTATTTCTTAATAATTCGGTAGTAAACAATTTCGATATCTGCAAATGGTGTATCCTACCTTTAACAAAGCAAAAATAAACCAAGCATCATGGCATTAAACACAAACAGAGCGAATACATGCATTACATGCGTCGTTAACAAAGCAATGAATTCAACAAATTGGCAAATTAAATAAACCGGCAAAAGTTAATGAGCACAAGAAAAAATTCAATATTCGGCAGAGCACAATGCAAGACATGGCTGATAACTTAACGTAAATGCGAAATAAGAAGCGAATTAAATATCACAAATCATTCGCTGCAAAAGTTCGCATCAGTTGAATTGTGTTAAATTTTGGCGAAATCGCAGCGCAAAAAACTTTCCTCGACGACACAATTTCGCGACCTTTATTTGACCTTAAATAAGGAACCCCAAGGACAGGCCCCGCCCAGTCAATGCCCATCACGGTTTAATATAGCGTTTTACTTTTCAACTCGAACTAGTTCAAACAAACAAACAAACAATATTGAACAAAATTAACTTTTCTTAACACAGTTTACAGATGAATTAAAGTGTAACACTGTAAGAGGAATATCTAACAACATTAAAACATGGAGCCATTAATTAACAGTAACAAAAGCAACACAAGCAACATTAGCAACAAAAGTAGGTCTAAAAACAATTAAGAAATGCATTAACATTGAAGTGGCACTAATTCTAATAAAATGTGTGAGATTACTACAAAATTGCTGAAGAAAGGTGAAGTTGACAGTCGCTAAGTTTGTAACACACTGCGACCATTGGTAGAAAGATTACGCAGCTGGAAGACAAGGTTGGTACCCTGTCTCATCGATACCGACTTCAAATACACTTCCATAAAAGGTACCATCCAAAGCCAAAAAAAGTGTATAATGCTATCATCTGGAATGCGTCCAACAGTTTCAGAAGTTTGGTCTGAACACAACTTCAAGTTTTAAACTTGCAGCACGTATTCTTTTCACATACACAGTTAAGGTAAAATAAATGCCATACCAATGGGAGACTTTTGAGACGACAGCGGGCGCCCCACCAAACGGTCCTTTTTTATTGTTCTCGTCGCTGGGAACAATAGAAAAGGACCGGTTCGTGGGGCGCCCGCTATCGTCTCAAAAGTCTCCCATTGCTTTAGTAAAATATAAAATGAATGTGAAAAACCAAAGCAGTATTTTTTTTTTTTTTTTTTTTTTATTTCACTTTTTTTTTTTCAAAATTACATTTTTCTTTTTCATTTCCTTCTTTTGTAACTGTGTCATCAGCAATTTTTTCTTCTCTTTCTGGTGTTAAGCAACAAACCAGATTTTAATTTTCTATGCCTGCTAGATTTTAAAACTTAGCTATACTGCGGCTGTGTCGAATAGCGCCCTCTATGGCATCGGGTGGAGAAGGCGACCTCATGTCACATGACTGGCTCCATGCTTCAAACACTGACCTTGGGAAACAGATGACAACGTTAGATATTTAAAGTTTAAAAATACTGGCAACTCCGTTTTTTTTTTTTTTTTGCAACTTTGTACAAAGTTTATGGAGAGTCAAAGGAATTGTTAATGTTTCTTGATCACTCAGTCCCGGATTCATGTCTTTTCACATTTTTACAATGTCTGAAATGAGTGATAAAAGTTATAACCAAACTATAGACATTCCTAAGAAAAATGGCGTCTGAACATCCCCCCACCTCCCGGCCCTCCAATCCGGCACTATCCGCCATTTACCACCCCCAATGCACCGTATTTTTGGCCGCATGAGGGCGCTGCAAGACGCCATTTTCTAGGTACCCAACACAGACAAAATTGTGTATTGAAGTAGTTTTAGTAACTTTACTTTTATCTAAAAATTGAATATTAGAAAAAAAATATATTTGGGAGCTGTAAGAATATTTAAACTGACGTGAATATCTCCTAATCACTTTTAATTATACCCCCAAATACCGTGAGCACAGCGCCCTCTACGTTCAATTACACGGCCTATTCCCCCGACCTTCGTGCCCCGCCCAACCCGTCACGCATACAACTTACAAGAAGGATGTGCACCGAGTCATGACCGAAATTAACACTTCGGCAATTTCGTGCCTAATTTCCGGACGCCGCAATTTTGGTGTTAATTTGGACCAAATTTCCTAACAATTATTCAAAACCAATCACTGTATCAAACCATGAAGCTATAAAAGAAAGCTCCAGCCATGATTTAAATCAATTTAACGCCGGTGATTGACTTCGAACTGTCGTCTAACACGCGTGGTAGACCAGGCTGTAAATGAGCTAGGTATCACCTGGAAGGGAAATTTATCTCATGTGATTTTTCTAGACCAGAATTTCATGAGGAATAAGAATATCTCGGGTAAAAAGCCCAAATCATAAACGCACCCTCCAAAAAGGGGGGTTCTTTCCAGAGGGGGTGGGGGGTCAATTTTTAAGGGTATGCAAGATTTGGCTTTTTTTGTGGTCAAGATATTCTTAATCTTTATAAAAATCTGGTCTAGAAATACCAAACATGAAATAAAATTATGACGTGAATTTCATGAAGAATAAGGATTTCTTAACTAGGGGGTCCTTTAGAGACCCCCTACTGCTCCCCCACCACTACATTGTTACCACATCAAACATACATGTACAAGGCTGAATTAACTAACTGGGTTTAAATTTTGAGGTTAATAACTTATGGTATTGTTTTCCTTAAAAAATGGACCCCCCCCCCCCCCCCCCCCCCCCCCCCCCGGAAAGAACCCCCCTTTTCGGGGAGTGCGTTCCGGATTGGTTTTTTTTACCCCAGATATTTTTATTCATCATGAAATTCTGGTCTAGAAAAATCACATGAGTTAAATTCCCCTTCCAGGTGATACCTAGCTCATTTACAGCCTGGTCTATTAGAAGATAAAAATGGAGGGTGTACGGTGGGTTTCGGGGAGGGGAGCTACCTAGGTGAGGGCACTGGGACTCGTAAACGTTGAGCTTATGATTGAGCATAACTCTGGTGAAGCTCGACAGGCAGTGTTTTTGTTGTCAAATTTGGTCAAATTTAATTTGTTAGTGCTATTACCATGAAAGTACCACGCTATACTGACCATGTGACAGCGCGCGCAATGATTAAGCCGTAACAATAATGTATGATATTGAGGGCGCACTTGCATATTGTTCTCGGTGTGCACATTTCTTACCAAATCCATTATATTTGTTCTTGCTTGTTTTTATGCTGTTTTTTGTTGTTGTGTCCTACTTGGACTCACCTGCACGTACGAAAATATAATATGGTTGCAAAACAAAAGATAATGTGTTATTTGCTTCAATAGAGAATTTTGATTTGAGAGGGCGCCCTGTCGATAAGGTGCTCATGATTTGGTAACGTGAAGCGCCAGAAGAGGGCGCTTTACCCATAATTGTTTTCCCATGTCGGTCAAATTTTTTTGGCATAAATTATAATCAAATTGGACCAAATACTGAATGTTTGATATTTAATATCGCCATAGGGAAGCATACTTACGTTTTTTAAGGCAGAAATGATCATTTATGCTACTTATTGTCCACCAATTTGAATCTGGCTATTATAGTATTAACAATAAATAACTTTTAATTTGATTTGGTTACTCAACTTTTGTTTTTATTTTTCACTTTTTCGATATTTTATTTTTTTACTTTCTTTTTTTCTTAAAGGAAACATAAAGCCCTAGAACTTGACTTGCAAGTCAATCTGTATAAATTATGGTCGGCCCTGAAATGTGTATGGATTTTTTTGTATGGAGTTTTGTGTGTGCATAGGGTGTGCACGGTTGTAAGTGGTTGTACATAGGGTGTGCATGGTTGTTAATGGTTGTAAAGTGAAGTTAAAGCTTTGAAACTAACGACTCGCTCAATTTATAGTGATGAACAATTTCAACTACATGTATATAGTTTTTGATACTGCCATTCAGATACTGCGGTCGTGTGCCATTTGAGGAAAATTTCGAGTAAAATAATTTTCGCCGATAATTCTTTCGGTAAATATTTTGACAGCAAACGGATGGCGGGCCACGAGTGTCACTCGGGCCGGTGGTGGCAGGACCGGTCTAGTGCAATTTGTTGGAGTTGGGCGAGTTCGGTCTGGAACGGAAGAGGCTCTCGATGCTCGCCAAAAAAACACCATTCGTCATTTTGGTTTTAAGGCGGGAAACTTGCGGGGGGTAGTTCTTTCCAGAGTGGGGGGGGGGGGGGGGGTCAATTTGTTAAGGAAAAAATACCATAAGTTACATTTAAACACAAATAGGATAAAAACAAACTCTTATTAACCTCAAAATTTAAACCCAGTTAGTTAATTCAGCCTTATATATTTGATGTGGTAACAATGTAGGGGTGGGGGAGTAGTAGGGGGTCTCTAAAGGACCCCCTAGTTAAGAAATTCTTATTTTGTTATGAAATTCACGTCATAATTTTATTCAATGTTTGGTAATTCTAGACCAGATTTTTATGAAGATTAAGAATATCTTGACAATAAAAAAGGCCAAATCCTGCATACCCCTTCCCCCATACCCCATCAGGCGGTATGAAAATTTCATAAAATACCATATGGAATAATGTTGAATACCGTAATTACAAATATGATGCAAAAGCATCTTATTAACCTCAAATCTAAATTAATTTTGTTATTTTAGTCCAAAACTATGTGGCAACAATACAATGTGGGGGTCCGGAAGTGCTGGGGGTCTTCGAGGCCCCCTTATTTAATTAATAGGTTGGTGTCTTTGGGGGCATCTTTATATTAGAAGAAATACCCTATATGTAACATTTAGATACAAATAAGATGAACAGTTCCAAGAATTGGGGTCCATACTTTTCAGCAAAATACGGTATCACTATACCCTTTAGTTCAACATTTCTAATTAAGGTATTCTTCTTACATAATGGTATTTTATGAAATTTTCATACCGCCTGAAAAAGAAAAAAACATTTGGGGGGAAGGGGTATGCAAGATTTGGCTTTTTTTGTGGTCAAGATATTCCTAATCTTTATAAAAATCTGGTATAGAAATACATGTACATTAACTTGGCCTTTGAACTGGCTGTGTGCGGTCCATAATAACAATAATTTCAAACTTTCTAATAGTTGTTACCATCGTTCTTTAAAAAAAAAAAGTTTTTCCATCAGTAGACAGTCCGGTTGCGGTGAAATGCCAAATAAAATGAGCCATTGGAGTTGATTGGAATCCAATATGATCACGGGTCATGTCGATTGGGGTCAAGCGATGAGAGACGTTGTGATCAATGCGGAAGGTTCGCGGTTCGCCACAGACGGGATTTGGTTCGCTTAAAATTACTCTCAGCAGAAATGGTTTCCTTTATGTCGAATTTCGCTTCAGCGAGGTTGTGGACAACTAAATAAAAATTAAGAAAGGGGAGGATCAAGTAAAACTAAGGCCTTTTCAGATTCAATCTGGCGTCTTCAGCAGTGTAAGAAGCCACGTGTGAGGCATTACCGCGCATGCGTCTAGGATCTGAGAAGCATTTTTAGTACTTCTTTCATTACTTTCGTCAAAATGACAGCATGCCAGAGTTCACAGGGAGTTTAGAGCATTTAGAGTAACCTTTTCAACAAAAAAAATGTTGGTTCCCTTTTTGGGTAGTTGCAAAAGGTAAATTGTCCCTTTAATTTGATGTTTCTTCAGAGAGTTTTAAGTTTTCTAAATACAAAAAGTGCTTAGCATGACAATTCTTCCTTGGCCAAAACAGAATTAGTACGAACCAAATTTTAAAGAGATGTATATTATTTTGTTTGTGACTTGTATTCAGCTGGTTTTTGCTTAGCATGAAAAGCGCATGGAGTTTTGGCTGGTAACTTTTTGTGTGGTAAGCAGATTTGTGTGCTAAGCAGATGTGTGTGCTAAGCAGCTCCTGGCCTCTGACCTTCTCATATCCAACAGAATCAACGGAGCCGCAGGACTACACATACACAACGCACACGCGCACGAGCCATGCAGTCGGAAATACTAAACAGCCGTCTGTCTCCGCAGGTGACCTTTCCTCCCATCAGGGAGCCGGTGTCAATGGCTAATACGCAAGAGCGAGCCGTGCGCTGTGTCACCGACACCTTGTAAAGGAGGCTAATTCCTTCAGTGGGCGGGGCCAATTCACGAGGAGCCAGCCACTTCGGAAAGAAAAAGAACAGAGCATGCAGAGACAAGAGGGAAAAAGAAAAGTCTTGTTTTCTGTATTAAAAGGTTGGAGATCTGTCACTAACGATAAGCTTTTTTTCTCTTCAATTCAGACGAATGATCGATTTTGCCTCTACGGTGACGATTAAAGAAGCTAACTGGTAACCAAAATTGATACACTTACCTAATTGTGGGCTTGCCTGGTACTCCGTTAGCTCCAGACGGCCATTTTGTAAATATTTACAACACCCAATTAAAAAAAAGGGTAATTGAAATCAACCATTGTGTTTTCCATGGAAATTCTTGTACAAAAAAATAGTTATATCTTGGTATATGAATAGATCTAAGACCTAATGACGTCACGCTAAGTTTACATGCTTTTCTATGTGATAGTCTGTCCCAACTTCGTCTGGCGTCCTGACTTCGCTCCCATACGAAAGCGCATTATGTAAACAAAGCCACTACGTCATTAGGTGTTAGGTCTATTGTAGTTTATATATAAAATCGGTTCTCTTTGGAAAACAAAATTGAAATTTGTTTTGAACTAAAAGTCGATTACGATACAGAATACAGATGCTGGGGAACTACATTTCTGTCGTACAGTAAACCCAGGAAACTTATGTTGGTATATATACACCGTTAAAACTATTTGATCAACTCCATGATCAACTTTTCATGCCTGACCCTCAACGCCGATTCCTGTACAACATTTAGTTTTGCTATAATTTTCGGAAATGAATGGAGTTGTGGGGTTTTAAAGCAAATCACACGGACTTGTTTGAATGTCAGTAGGTTCGCCTGCTGAACAAAATCTAGAAAATCAATTGTGTTCTTGTGGCCGACAAGCGTTGGAAATTGATATAAAAATACCACTTTACTTAATTGAAAATGGCAGCACGCCAGGAGCCATGATTTTGCAGGATGCTTTAAGACTGTTCCCTAGCAGTCCAGTAAAGTATTTTGTTATTGTTGTCATTTATTGTTTGTATATGTTTGCAAATGTTGTATATTCCCCTTAAGTCTGATATCGAAGTCGCTGATCCACCGTTAACTTCAGACATCGACCGCCAGTGATTAATTATCTCATTTCCCGCTTAATCCTAAGTTGTTAATTCTTATATTCATTCTCATTTCACAACCTCATTCCCCCCTGACCCGACGCACCGTCGGCCCTCTTTGATCCCTTGTTCTCCTATTGTCCAGAAAACAATGGCGGCTTCATCCTTTTCTTCCTTAAACCCCAGAGCAAAAAAAAATCTTCATGGAATCTCCAATCCCCGGCCAGTCACCCCCAATGCGTAGCGTTCCCTTACAAGTTTTATTAGGTTGTTTGGCGTTGATTGTTAATGTTCCGGGGAATAAAAAAATGAGCAGATAAAAGGCAAACTAGCGGTTGCAGTTGTTAAGACAGCCCCGGCTAGCTAGCTACATGCCAACTCACATCAGAGGCGGTACGTTCGTTTTTTATGAGGCCGGGCGGCTAATTCGATTGCAACGGAGGCAATAAAAACCCTCCAATGAATCGGTTAGACCATAGCTTCATGGGCCGTGATCGTGGGATAGTTGGTGTGTTTTTTCTTTCGCTCTTGAGGCGTTGGTGTCGTCAATACAGCAGCTTTCTAACAGTACCATAAGGAAGTTGGACCTAGCTAGGCTGGCTGGAAGGAGATATATGACAGAGACCAGACAAGCCAAGCCCTGGGTTTGTGATCAGCTTTGGCGTTGGCGAGCGGCGCTGGAAACCTCTGGAAAGTTAGACGCTGCTGGCCGTATACTGCTGAACCAGGGAGCCTTTTGCCAAATTGAAAACGGTGTAAACGTGAATGTAAATGTTGCAATTGATAGGCATTCGTGGTGTAGATTATGTACCTACCAGTTTCTCTTTAGTAAGCAAGTCGACACCCAGCGGGCACTGCAAGAAGCGGCGAGAGCGGGGCGTGAACAGTGACGTATCCCGGTCAAACGCAGCCACTTCACCCATCAACAAGTTTGAGGAATCACGGTCGTTTCCGACTCGTTACGGAAAAGGGTATCACTTTTGGAGAGGCCGTCTGGGTTTCATCGCTAAGTCTGCCCTGCACGCTGATTAAAGGATGCACCAGAGTTTACCGACATCCTTAAGCTAGAGACGGTTCGTGGAATTTTTTTAATTTTGCCCGGGGAGTTCAGAACAGGAAGTGCTTCTATAATAAGGAGCAGATTTCTTGTCTTCAAATCCGAGCTCAACGGCCAGCCAAGGGTCACGCATCCCGTGAAAATATTTCTCCTCAAGAGTCAAATCTTGCCAAGTTTTTTTATTGTTTGAGGAGGTTAAATCCTAAAGTGTTATCTACCCAAACACTAAGCAAGAAACCAGAGTTGTAATAACTTCAACCTTTGATCCCTGTAGCGACGATAAGAAATTGGATCGCGAAAACACTACTTTAAGAGAGAAGAAACAAAATTGAAGTTATCTTGAATCTTGTGAGAGGTCGTGTTAGTGTCGTCACGCGCGTGGCGGTCGTTCTTAGCTCGTTGACGCACAGCAACACGTGTACCCAGCGAGTGATAGTTTTACGGACGTCGGGAGCAGGGATTGTTATCTGTGTTTTCTCTTTGACGGAGCGGCAGTTTATTTGATGTAGAAGTAACAAACAGGAAGGATTAAGGACCCCCGAAGTGCAACATTGTGTGGAAAACAAATCAACCTTATTAAAGTCGGCAAAGAATGGAGCTGGGATGGCAGCAGAATGTGTTCTCGTTTTGGGTTTTACTACAGGCGTGCATCTTGTGCGGGAACGCGTACAGATGGTTGTAAGTATAGTATAGCGTTTATCACTCTTTCCAGTCGTGAAACGTTTTGCCTTTGAGTGAGAAATTCTGTTCATCGGCCACGGAAAGGGTCGATTTGTGCAGCGCCCTCTGGCGGTAACTCTAGGAAAGTGCCAGGCACTTTTAAAAAATGTCTCTCTGATAGGTGTATTTATTACGAATGAAAACTGCTAACTTGTATAAACAAGTGATTTTTGTTTGTGGTTTTTTTTTGTCTAAGTCTTGTCATTGGTCATGATCATTAACACGAGACCATGCCGAGACAAGAGCGCCAATTTCATGGACCTGAAAATTACTTAGCACAAACACAAACAAGTCTTGCTCAGATTATCAGCCAAAAACTCCATGTGCTTTTCATGCTAACCAAAAACCAGTCACAAACAATAAACATCACTTAAAATTTGGTATATAACTGTTTTTTCCATAGGAAGAATGTTTATGCTAAGCAATTTTGTTGTGCTTAGGAGCTCCATGAAATTGGCCCCAGATATCGATAGTTTAAGTTGAAACTGATTTGGACTATTATTATTTCGACAGAGCATTATTTTGCCTGCCATGACTCAACGACAGAGGGGGGACTACATATAATTAAACAGTTTAAATCAGTAACACTACCTTAACATTTCAACAATATTTTACGAATTCTTCTTTTTAACAGACCTTTTTTTCGCTTACCTTTTTTCTTTTTGGTCAGAGCTATCTTCAATGTTCAAGCCATTGGCATCACGACGATCAACTCGCAAGAACGATGCGAAGATCTACCAGGACTAATCAACAGGCAGGTACAGATATGCAAGCGAAATCTGGAGGTAAGAACCACAAACAAATATACTAATACCGTGTTCGATTAATACTTCCCTCGCGCTAATACTCGGGTAAGCACGGCACCGTTCGATTTGACGCTATTAACTCGCGCCAACTAATGATATTTGTAGTCCGGTTCTTAACTAGCACTTTAAGGACGTCAATGAATAAACATGTTTAGGAAACTAGACTAGTTGGCTGGAACCCATTCATGAATGTGCAACACGGCGAATACAAAAAACTTAATTACAAAAATTGGGGGCAGTGTTTGAAAATAGTCAGATACCAAATTCCATGTCTGTGCTTAGCAGCTCCACGAAATTTTCAATTTCAAACACATTTATCTCCTCTTCTTTAAGGCCCAGTCCCATTGCCAATGACGCATAAATCACGCATAAATCACGCATAAATCACGCATAAAATTGGTTTGTGCGTGATTGTTCGTGGAGAAATTGGTCATTTTCTGGGGTTGTGCGTGGTCAGAATCACCGATGAATCGCGTATAAACTGCGCATGTATCACTTACAATCACTGACAAAGAACATTCCACGCACAATAATAATTTTGGTAAAGGCCCAGTCCCACTGCACTTGCGCACGAATTACTCATGAATTGCGCATAAAATTTTCTTTGTGCGTGATTCGTCAGTGATGTGCGTAAATCCCACGTGATTCACACGTGGAGCATCAGTTTTTGTAAGTGATTGTACGCGGAGACGGGTTTGTGCGCGATCGCCGGTTTTGAACGGTTCAAAATTTTTTCCACGCACAACGTGCGCGATTATACGCAGTTTATGCGCAGTTTATGCGCAATGTACGTAGTTTGGACGTGGAAGGTGCGTGATATGTGCGTGATATGTGCGTGTTCTGTCAGTGCGCCCTTCATCAGTGATACATGCGTGCTCCATGCGCGGACCGTACGTGATTCATCAGTGCTCGTGCGCTGTTCATGCGTGATCCATACGTGTTACATTCGCTATACATGCGTCGATTGAACGTCAGAAATTGTATCGGGTTTGGGCTTGTGCGCTGTTGTGCGTGGAATGTTCGTTCTTTGTCAGTGATTGTAAGTGATACATGCGCAGTTTATACGCGATTCATCGGTGATTCTGACCACGCACAACCCCAGAAAATGACCAATTTCTCCACGAACAATCACGCACAAACCAATTTTATGCGCGATTTATGCGTGATTTATGCGTCATTGGCAATGGGACTGGGCCTTAAGTGATTGTAAGTGGAACATACGTGGATTGTGCGTGTTTTGTAAGTGATATGTGCGTGTTCTGTAAGTGATTCGTCAGTGATGTGCGTGCTAGGAGCCAGTTCCTGACGCACAAGCACTGACGGAACACTGACAGAACACGGACATATCACGCACCTTCCACGTCCAAACTACGTACTAACTGCGCATAAACTGCGTATAATCGCGCACGTTGTGCGTGAACATTTTTTTGAACCGTTCAAAACCGGCGATCGCGCACAAACCCGTCTCCGCGTACAATCACTTACAAAAACTGATGCTCCACGTGTGAAACACGTGGGATTTACGCACATCACTGACGAATCACGCACGAAGAAAATTTTATGCGCAATTCATGAGTAATTCGTGCGCAAGTGCAGTGGGACTGGGCCTTAACATGATGCAAAATTATATAAGTATTAAATAACAATATATAAATGCCAGAGGTAGCAAGACCTTGTAAGCAGAGCTTGTATTAGGCATGCCATTAAACAAAAACAAACGAACGGACGACATAATTAGAGGAAATCAGTCATACTTCTAGTTTTAAAGGTAGTATACACCATTGGTAATTTGTTGAATTATCAGGAATGGGTGGATTTGGGGGGGGGGTTGTATTTTATAGTAAATATCGTTTAACTGACCTGTCCGAATTTTTACATTCATGGATGCCGAGAAAAGCATGAAAAACAGCGTTTGTTTTCCACCGGCGTCGAGCAGTTATTCTTATGTTATCTTTGTTTTTTCGCGCTCGCCGGACGGCGAGAATGAATTTTGGTTTATACAATTCAATTTTTTGGAACAATTACAGGATATCTAGGGCCCTTATTTTGCTGGATGCCTACAATCATTATCTACTTTTAAATAAGTAAGATATTTCTTAATAATTCGGTAGTAAATTTTTTCGATATCTGCAAATAGGCCTACTACCTTTAAACAGTACAAAATATATATATAATACTGGGCTACATGTAGGATTGCCATACAAAGTCCATGAGCACATGAATACGTGAAGGATAAAATATATTATATTAGGTACAATTTAGGTTTACGTTTACAAATATTATATGACCTTGAACACATCTATAGAGAGAATGGTAAATCATTCCACAATATAGGTCGGGAGTATTTGATGTTGTGTTGAAAAGCAGATGTTCTATATGTTGCGGTATATGGAAATGTAAGTTAGTGGACATATGAGTGTGATAGTTATGTAAGTTGAAGTTAAGTACAAACATATTTAAATAGGGAATGGGCAGTCAATTGTTGTTATACTTGTACATAAATAGTAATTGTTGGTACAAATTGAACAAAGTAATTACGGACATTTGAAACCACTTCCTTTGATGTTTCTGTTGGAGTTTTACGATGTTTTGAAAAAAACAAACACATTCAGGGTCGGTCATAAAATTCTACAAAACAGTTTATGATCACGGATCGTCGAGTTAACATTTTTGCGACGCATGGAACGCACGGGTTGTGTTGACTGCGCATGTGCAGGTAACATTGAAGGTCACGGGTTAAAGTATAGTGTACACCATTTTGTTTTGCTGTGATTTTTCGAAAGTAGATGGGTTAGGGGTTTCGTATTTATAGTAAATGTTGTGACGCTGACTTATTTGTAAAGTTTTGTTATGCTGCTTTGTAGTCTGGTTCCTTGACTTCCTTTAGACAAAACGAAGCAATTTACATGTGTTCGGGGAATTATCGGGTTAGGAAACCAGACTAGTTTCGCTGGCACCCATTCACTATTGTGTAGGAGTATTGCAAATACAAATATGGACTAATTTAATTAAATAAATTGGAGACAGTGTTTGAAAATAGTCAGGCATTTCCAATGATTGCCGGCTGGCAATCGTTGTTAACTGATATAACACAATTCCACGTTTCTTGATAACCATAGCAAACAAGATGCTGTGATATTACAGAATGCTTGAGACTGTGATATTCGCTTACAGTCAAATAAGGTATTTTATAATAATTCAGTATTATTTCGTGTATGTTTGCAAAATGGTGTATTCTACACCTTTAAGGTTCGTCTACATAGGAAGTCGATCAATAAACGGTTAACAGGAAGACCAGTTAAAGGCGGGTACCGGGGAGGGCCCAGGGCGGGGCTGTCCGAAGGGTATTCTCTCTCGTTCCAGTCAAGAACGCCCCCTCCCCTTCCCAAAAAAAACCAAAAAACAAAACACCTGAGCTACATAAAGAGCTCAGCCCTCCAAAATTGTGTTGGTCCGGAAACTATTTCTTGTCGCGATAGAGCAGGTAGTGATTAACCTATTTATACTCTCGTCCCAATGGTGTAACACTCGGGGAGTTTTGCCGGGAGTACGGCAGACGCGTGGAAACCCGTGTGTCTACGACTGAAACTTTCACAGACAAACAATTATTCATTTTCGGTGTGTATTATTATATATAAGATATAAGTTGACGATGAGATGTTATTTGAGTGAATTGTGCAGGCTTCGATCACCAAAAGCTTACACCTATTCATGGAGGATTCCTCCATGAACCTATCCAACACATAAAAGAGCAATTTCATAGTGTAAGAATGTGTACATGTACAACGATCAACCGACGTCAACAGACTCGCAATAAATTAATAGGGGAACACTTCTCAATAAAGAACTACATGTACACCAGCAACTCTATGCGTTAAAAAAAAGAAGGGGAATGGGATGGAAACGCCGCTATAACGAATATTTGGTTATAATGAACACCTTGGCTCCCTGAATACACGTATTAAATTATAATAGAGTAATGCACAGTTGCTATGACGAAGGACTATTATAACGAACATTTAGATATAGCGATCACCATTATGGCTTCCCAAATAGTAACTCTGTTTTGGCCGAGGAAGTTCATGCGAAGAAAATGTTTGTGCTTAGCAGCTCCGTGAAATTGGTCCCAGATGACTGTGTCAACCTCCACAAATACTAGGAAAAACCTTGTTATGTGCTCGAGTCAAGGTGTGAGTGTTGATATAGTTTCAACCTGATTGATCTGTCTGTTTTTTAATAATATTTTGGTGGTTTTTTTTTTTTTTCAGGTTATGGATAGTGTAAGTAACGGAGCCTATCGAGCTATCGTAGAGTGTCAGGAGCAATTCGGTAACCGACGCTGGAATTGCACCACCGTCGACTCGTTTCCTATCTTCGGGCACGTTCTTGACAACGGTAAGCATTATTATGGACAGCCCAGGTGGCTTGTGTGATAGTTTTTGTCAGTTCATGCATAGAGCAAAGGTTCATGTATACCTGTCCATGATGAAAGTTTCCATGCCGATATCGTTGTGCTATGAGCAAGTTCGATTAAGGATCAATGGTTGGTTTGTGACGTATCTAGCGCATGCGCCGAGAAGTTGCAGTGCGACTGACTAAAGTCGAACTTAGTTTGTGGCGCTAAAAACATCGTACTCACACCGACAAAATACTATTTTAACACGATATTATTACCGTTAATTTACACCATAATAGTGATTGCGTGGGTACATCAGGAACTGTAGTTTGAAAGCTTAGAGAAACCCGCAGAGAGAAGAAAACCCAATAAGATTCTGGGGAATACCCACAGAATCTGGCAGGGACTGAAAACCCAATCCATATAATATTATTGGCCAGGCGGAAATGGAACCAAGGCCACGGCGGTACAAGGCCAGGGGCCAATTTCATAGAGTTGCTAAGCACAAAAATTTGCTTAGCATGACAATTTGTCCTTGGCAAAAACAAGGTTATAGATCAAATTTTCACCTGATCTTTATTGTTCTGGATTGATAATCAGCTGGTTTTATGCTTAGCATGAAAAACACGTATAATTTTGGCTGGTAACCTGTTTTTTATGAGCCATACTTTTTTTGTGCTAAGCACTTTTTTTTGCTTAGCAGCTCTATGAAATAGGCCCCAGGAAAGAACCGCTATACGCCAACGTGACTCTCCTAAGTTAACTTGTCGTTGACTTGTCATGCGACGGAGGCCATTTGTAATGTGTCTATACCGAGCTATATAAATTATAGATGGGCAGTGCAGTCGACAACTTGCAACAGTATCGGTCGCTGGGGGCGAACTTGAGGTAAACTGAACTTTGAGAATTGGTGAATGCTGTCAGCCAAGTCCCAATTGGACCGTAAAAAACCTGACTACTACCGACCACCCATGATTTGTCATTACACAGGAGTTATGAGATTGCTTTCTAGTACTCGAGCGGCAAAACAGATGCGAAAATGGAAAAGCAATACATCGAAATGCGGTTGAGAGTGTGGCAGTTTGTAATTTAAGAGAAACACAATACTAGCTGTGGGGTTTTATTTGCCATTTCCGGGCGGTCCGTACGGGTAATTATTTTCGCGTCTGGCCTTGAACCTGGCCGGACCGTGCGTAGGAATTGAAAATACATTAGTCATTGCACGGCCAGTTGTTTTGAAGGAGCAATCTGCCAGTAAATTTAGATAATGAGTCGATGAGCGGAGTGGATTTAGAAATAATTATGCTGTCTTTCAGTAAGGGATTTGTGTCCAACCTCAAGAGGAAATAACAATATCACGATCAAGTACATTACTGATTGATCCGGGTATAAATATGTACGGTAGTAATTACAGTTGTCCTTGGAAAACGAAAAGTCAGACAGATCGGTGCCTAATGATCGAATTGTTAATTTTGTTGTTATGATAAAAGCATGGCATTTGGCACAGAGTAACATGAGAAAGTTATTTATTTGTCGGTTAGATTGGTATAAACATTGTTCATTTGATTAATAAAAACATTGAATTTTTCATGACAGTCACAGTGTTTAATAAGAAACATATTTGGCTGTAGGGCCATCACAGATTTTTCCATTTGAAAAAAAATATAGGTAGAATAACAAGCGATTTTCAAATTTTTCAAAATGGCTGCCATTTATTGTTATTCCATAATAGTGTTCAAAGGTCAAAGGATATTATTGTATATAGACTTGTGGAAGTTCAACAGTCCATGGCTGGACCATGGCCGATCGTAAAGAAATCTAAGAAAACAAATGATTGTCAAATCCTTTCCTCTCGGAATTAATTCATTTCCCTATCAATCTGTCCGTTTGACAACCGCTTGGCTAGCCCCCGGTATCCGTTTCTGTGGTCGGTCCGCCGCCCGATAACCTTGCCGCCCAAAGTGGCATCAATCAACGGGCGTATCGGACGCGCGGCCCGGTCCGCTGAGAGAGATATGCAGATTATGAGAAATCAGCGGGCGTTGATGAACACTCTCCCCGTGCCGTACCGACGAGGATTCCCCTGACATCATCGCTCTATCAACACTTCTCGTACTTTTCTCCTTGACGTTCCTGAGGGTTTGCAAGCTTATTTTTGTCCCTCAGTTCTCCATTTCCGTTCAGGGCAAACACATATTTGGGAATTAAAGTTAATAACTCGTTATTGTTGAGCTTTGAATGATTTGTTTTCGAGTAGAACATAAGCTCTTTGTGCTCGCTGAGGGTTTTTCGTAAATTCAGTTATCGAGAATTAACTTTTCATGCAAAACCAGATGTACAAAGGCTGGATAAAAGAACGATATAAACAGGTTTCAATTACTTTGTCACAATTTGACCGAAACACATTCATTATAATCCCATTAGAGTTAACTGGGTTTGTTTATTATTTACTTGGGGGTTAATAATGTTTCTTTACCCAATTAAGTGGATTTTAAAAAGTCCTTTTTATTTCATTAACCTAAAAAAACGGATATATTCGTTTGTGATGATACAAGTCATCCTATTATTGACGCCGATCTGATAACAGATTGTTGCAAATTGTTTTTTTAATTTTGGCAATTCATTCACTGGTTTTGCAGCCAATTTACTGCCAATTTCGGTCAGTAAGTTTGATTATTGAGATAGCCAATGATTAATTTTTAAAATGGACTAAAGCTTAGGTGTTAGATAATTCCTGAAAGCAGGGTGGTTCTCCACACAAATTGTTGCGTTTTTATGGACACTCTGTATTTTATATTTGTATTTTTTTTCTTCTAAAGGTAGTAGGCCTATACATCATTTTGCAAACATCAACAAAATTAACCACTGAAGTATTATGAAACACCTAACTTGACTATAACCGCGAATAACAGTTCCCAGCATCCTGTGAAATCACAGCATCTAGTGTGATGTGGTTTTTACGACAAGCGGAATATTGTATCACTTCCAACGATTGCCAGCAGGTAATCGTTGGAAATACGAGACTATTTTTAAATACTGCCCCCAATTGATTAGGTTTAGTTAGTCCACATTATATATGTATTTAGCAAAATAGCCTCGGTTTCCTATAACCTGATAATTTCCTGCTTACGTCTATAAATTGCTGTGTTTCAGTTTAAGCACGGATGTAAGTTAGAAGGCAGTCAAGGAACCAGACTACAAAATCAGCATTTTTTCGTGGTTTTTCCACCACCTTTCCATATCAAAAACAAAAAATGTAAAACAAGTCAGCCTCACAATGCTTATAACTATAAAATATAAATACCCTAATCCATCCATTTTCGAAATTTACAGCAAAATACAAATGTTTCCATGTTTCCGGAGAAATGCGAGCAACAAAAATAAATCCAGTAAAAATGAAAGTGCATGCGCTACAAACATTCATCGGCCGCCGCTGCGCTGCCGTGTTATATTATAGACCCCCTGCTAAGGTTATACATGCCAACCAAGTGGATTTCAGCAACTGTATCAAGTTTGATCGGATCACCCACGGAGAAAACAAATTCTCGATATATAAAATGGAGAAAAACAGACGCGGACCCTTGGCGTGTCAGCTTCCAACGGCGCGAGGAATATATGTTTTTTTGCCCGTGCGCAGACACGGTGAGAAACGACCAAAAAAACACGCCCGCCCGCAACCCGGCGTTCAAATTGCGCCACAAAAGGCGAGGTAATCGGTCGCCCGCCGCGTCAAAACTTTGCAAAACATCGCACCCCGCGTTTTTAGTGCGACTCTATTTAAACTCGCTAGGGTTGTGTGAATGTTGCAGGAGACTAGACGGACATGACTGATGGGGTAATAATAAAACGGCGGCGAGGAATTTATTGGCGGGGAAATGATTTTTATTTTATTTTTTACCCAGGGGAAAAACATGTTAGCAAAATGTCAACTTCGGTTATAACAATATCGACGTCTCAATTGTTGAACATTGGGTGAAAAATGAATGTTGCAGGCGCGGTGGAACAAAATTGCTACATTGTATGCACATCTTGCAGGCAGTGCATTTTGACACTAAAACAACAATGGGTTTATACTAGTCCCAAATAACAATGGGTTTATACTAGTCCAAAATAACAATGGGTTTACAGTACACTAGTCCAGAATAACAATGGATTTATACTAATCGAAAATAACAATGGGTTTATACTAGTCCAAAATAACAATGGATTAGTTAAACCTTTTTCTTTTGTTAGATGTTCATATTGTTATCGGGTTGTTTTTAAGAATGTATGATCTAAAATCAATAAATATCTTTGCGAGTCTTAGGGATTTTTTTTAACTGATGATAATTGGCTATACAAAATTGTCTCTCACACAACAGCGACTGATTTTTGATACATTCTCTTTTCAAAGCAACGTGAAGAACAACATTGATTGTATGTATCGTCATCTCGTCACGTTTCAGGGAAATAAAACAAACCCATGACAAGATATGTTGTGTTTCTTGTCAACGTTGCGAGACAGCGCGAGTCATCACACGCCTCGAGTCAACTGTATCCACCGGGGCTCAGCGCGCAGCGCGGCGGCCTACGGTAGCTGTTTACGAAATCGCTGCATCGAAATAGCGAGTTCAACCCAAAACAAAAAACCCAGTCGCGGCTAATCAGGGTCCCCGTCGTTTGAGCGATTCAGCCCGCCATCCGCTGCAGAATCCCCCAGTAATGACCTGTAATTGATCAGTATTTCTTCTTGTCACAGTTTCACGTTGGGTCCCCTTGTGAATTCCCGCCGGAAAAAAAAATTGCCAAGTTTTTGTATTCGAAGAAGAAGGAGAAACTCGGTTGGATAACGTGACCCCGAGGTCACGATGACAGCTGAGCTGTTCACATAAGGCGCATGCGCTGTCGCCCGAGGGAAAGAATCCCGTCTCCTGGTTGGCTGTCGCCCGACGCGGACGCGGGTCAAAGGTTAAGCAGGGCCAATCAGCGCCCCGCCCTGTCGTTTGGCTCCTGCGTACGTGTGGGCCGAGTCTGAGAAATTGACAAATAACTACTTTGGCCAAAAGGGGGGAAATATCAACCACAACGCGTTGGGCTAACTTGTGAACAACGCTTCCCCGTTGCGCTTCAATTCATGCTAATGCTTTAACATGTCAACATATTTCCAAATGCTCACGCGATATTACATACACAATTGTTGATATCACAATTGGTGTACAATGCATATAATATACTCATAGCGGATGTTGTGCAAAAGCAATACTTTGGTATAGAGTGATTTTGAAAAAAAAAGGTTTAAGTTTCATTTTATTACAATATTTTGTATCGTATGTTATTAATACCTCGTGGACGATCACGTGTGCAGAGTTCATTATTATTAACGGCTGTTATATGTTGTATGCGATTCACGCGTCTACCAATCAGAGTCCACTTTACAAACTCGTCCTTTCGATCAGATATGTTGACGTTTGTTGTATTGGTTTATTGATTCGGCTGCCATGTTTTATAATACAAAAAACAGGTTTCCGAAGACGCGATAGAAGGCGCCCGCTGAATGGTCAGAATCTCGAGAGTTAGTTTTGATTGGAATTTGATTAGAATTTGATTTCAACTTTTACATACAAGACCATTTTTTCGAAGCATACAGACTATGGACGGATGGACTACGCACTGTAATAGTGATTGCATAGTCCCTGTCTGAACTTTGTTCAGGCGAGACAAATTTGGGGATGAATTGTTGAAAAAAAGACCAAGTGCTTCCAGAGGAATTTGCCGAAATGATTTACACGCGGGTTGCATTTCTGTCCGTGCACGCACAGTGTGGTCTCGTGAGTACACCATGTTAAACAATGCGGCGTGTTTTGGCATGTTTATGGGGCCATTACAAAAACCGTCTGTCCTCGCCAACTCGTCTCTGCCTGTTTATTTGTTGATGCAAGAGGGCGTCCGATCAAAACAAACCGCGGTGGCACTCACAGACATAAATAACCTATAGACGGACAGCAGGGGGCGCCAGAGTGAAATTTCATGAAAGCCACAAATCGTGGGCAAATTGTTTAATTTCTGTAAGAACTCATTATTTTTGACAATTTTTTTTTTTTTTTTAGAACTATGCAGCATTTATATAGTTAACAGCTGAAAGTATTTTTAGTCGACATCAGCTGCGTTTTCAACCGAAATTACCGATTTGTGTCCGTCCTCCCGAAGTTTGTCCATAGAGTCGTGCACATTTGTCAATCACTTCCGCCCACGATTTCATACTTAGTCAGGCGCCGTCGAAATTACGGTACCTGGACGTTGATTTCCATAGGCGCTGTCCGTCTATAGGTTATTTATGTCTGTGGTGGCACTCGCGACCGCGCCACTTCGCGCCGCCAACGATTGATGCGCCGTCGCCATGGCGACCGCGACGGCCGCCATCTTGGAAGCTTAAGTGGCGACCCGGGCGGTTTTAGAAGACCCCGTGTTACATTATCGGTGGGGCTTGTTTACCTGTGTTCCGGAGGAGGTGTAAATCAAGCGAGGGAATAAATCTTGTGTAACCGCAACACGATGGTTTTCAGAACAGTTCCAGGTTTTCTCAAAGACGATGGAACAAAAAACATGTATTAGCCTTTGGTGTTAGTCCCGAATATTCTAATATCCGATCATAAATCGATTATTCTAATATTCGGTCATGAACTGAATATTCTAATATTCGATTGTCAACCGAATATTCTAATATTCAATCGTGAATCGAATATTCGTTTGTCAACCGAATATTCTTATATTCGATCATGAATCGAATATTCGTTTGTCAACCGAATATTTTTATATTCGATCATGAATCGAATATTCTTATATTCGATCGTCAACCGAATATTCTTATATTCGATCATGAATCGAATATTCTTATATTTGATCATAAACCGAATATTCTAATATTCTATCATGAACCGAATATTATAATATTCGATCGTCAACAGAATATTTTGAATAGCTCTTTGCTAGTTTGAACATGGAGTGTTTCCTATGGTTTGAATATTGGAAAAAGAAACTTAAGCACGTGCACACACGGCTATGGCGTCATTTTAATCGTAAAGTAGTGCGTTTGTATTGTTAGATGCCACGTTTTGGTGGACGGTAACTTTTTGTTAACACCCATTTATTAGCCCCATTCTTTTAGTTTGGTAAGGTATCTTGATAGTTATGCCGTTCAAAACACTCGAATATTCGGTCAAGTGCATTTTCGAATATTCTGATACTAAATTATTCGAGAAAAAAACAACAGTTTAAAAGATTTTAAAAATGTTTTGTTGTGAGTTAATGTCGGGGAAATGCAACAGTTTAGGCAATGTAAAATGTTGTGCTGTGGCGTTATATCCGCAATAAAATTACCTCAATGTTTGTTGAATTCTAGCAAGATTTTACAAAGTGTGAGAAGAATTGTTTCCTAAATATTTAGGCAATGGATATTTTGACCATCGCTGAGAAAGAAATGGAGCGACAGTTGTCCAATTAGAATCGGTATAATTTCCTTTCTGAACTACATGTACACGGAGTTCTTCGACTACACCGAATTCTTAACTCCAGCCGTCAGTGGCCTTTGAAATAATGAACCCTGTTTAACCCCTGCAGCGCGAGGCTTTTATTTAAATGTCAAAGCTATAACCCATTATATTATGCGATTAAATGAGTTGTGAAGTATGCCGTGCCTACGGATTAAATGAACTCACAAATTGCATGTTTATGGGCAACGGCGTCAGCCTTGAACTGCGTCTAGTAGACGTATAAAAATGGTGACCGGTCATCGAATCAGATGCATGTAGACGTTTTATCGAGGTGTTCCAGATTTTCTCTCTCGTAAAATGCGTCGGATCCCAGACGCGCGTATGTTTAGTATCACTATAGCTTCATAGGCCGGCGGTATTTACGTTAGGGTGAGCAGTAGACGTGCCTAGTCGTGTGTCTGGGCTCGTATTTTATTGCTCCAATTAGGCAAACGGTAACGTACAATAACCAGATAAGGTTTAATTGATGGTCGGTAGAAGGAGAAGAAACCACGCGTGATCTCGGGAGATTCTGAGTCGTAGGAAAAGAGGTATCTAAGCCCTAAAGTGAGAAACTTATGATACTCATGAGAAATGTGTCATTGAAAGACAAACTTTGTGGGTCCCCAAAGCCGCTTCAACGTACTATACACACGGCTGTTCCTTGCCCGTAAATCTCTTGTCTTGTCCGATCGCTCTAGTTATCTTTTTTTTGGTCGTCCTTCATCTTTTTTCCCGCCCTTCACTTTATTTCCCGCCCTTCCCCTTCGTTTACTTTCCCTTCACCTTTTTTCCCACCAATCTTTGTCCCCACCATTCAATTTTTGCCGCCATTTATTATCCCCTTTCCTCGCTTCTCTTTAGGAACAAGAGAGGCTGCATTCGTCCATTCCATCTCAGCCGCCGGGGTGGGTTACGAGGTCACGAGGTCATGCAGCAGTGGTTACCTACAGAAATGCGGTTGCGACCGGACAGTGACGGGTACCAGCGACGAAGGCTTCACGTGGTCGGGCTGCTCCGACAATGTCGATTATGGTAAGGAAACAAAAAACAACGTTTTCCCCTCCAAAACGAGTTAATTACTTAAGCGCCCTCTTCGTTGTGTAGGCCAACTAACTGTGAATTAAATCCTCCTTTTGTTGTTCCACAGGACTCTGTACATGCCTTTTCTTTTGTCGGTTTCTCCCGCCAGCTTGGGTGTGCATCGGGGTGTATGTTGCCCTATATATGTTTGTTTCTTGTACACAGCCATTATGTCTCTGAAGAAGATCTTGTTAAGATCGAAATATCAGGCCCTCTTAACTTATTTAATTAAAGTTGGCATTAGAAGTGTTAGTATAACATTGTACAATAGTTTAATTTGTTTTAATAAATACCTTGGAGAGTTCATAGCTTCTGATTGGTCGAGACTCGATCACGTGCCGGTCATTATATGTAGTAACATCATGGATTTTCCAAGGGCCGTTTTCTAAACCCCGGCTTTGGGCTGCACTCTGGCCACGTTACAGACGTTTTCCTAGTTCCGGATCGCAAACAATATTCAGGCTGTTTTCGGCAAGTCTAATTCTCGAAATTTAAATGAAATAGGTTTAATAGTTTACCTTGAGTAATGGAGAAGCTACAGTTTTCGTTTCGATATTTATGCTCTTCTTTATTTGAAAATACGACGTCAAATATACCGACATCCCTTTTTCTAGTTGCTGATTAGTTGAACCAATTCCGCAACGAGAAAAAAACTGCTTCGTACATGAACAATTATCACGCTAGAACCAACCCAAATCAAGCCTATATTTCTGATAAAGTATTCATTAATTTATATAAATATAGAGTTTAAAATAAATTTCAAATACTTTCACTTCCAATAAAGTTTAAAAAGAGGACTTGCAAGAAAATGCTTTGAAATGTTTTGTCCGTGTACGTGTGTGG
Organism: Crossaster papposus; assembly: GCA_037893245.1. Taxonomy (NCBI): domain Eukaryota; kingdom Metazoa; phylum Echinodermata; class Asteroidea; order Velatida; family Solasteridae; genus Crossaster; species Crossaster papposus. The sequence goes on along the minus strand of JBAIAA010000651.1, from coordinate 362,718 downwards.
CGCGCGGCAACGAGCCGATAAACTTTGTCCCACCGACGTGGAGGAATAAACTCCATGGTCCAACAGAACACGTCATATGAAATCGCTTGCGCGCATGCTGTTGATGCATGTATTTTACGGGCGATCCGGAATTAGGAAAAAAATGAACGTTCAGTCTTTGGCAGATTAATACTGGAGACTTTTAGACTTATTTTTACTTATGTATCAAGAAGCTTGTATGTTTCTTTTCAAAATGCACTTCATCTAAACAAATAGTATTGGAGACCAAGCCATAACAAGGTAGGTTTTTATTTGAAGCGATCTGGAACTAAAAAAAATCCGGAACTATGAAAACAACTGTACCACTGCTAAACTACATGAACAAAGCCAAAATACGAAAACGAAGCTGCGTTTGTAAAACGGCCTAGAAGAAGCCGCGAAGTCGCGAAATTCGGAGTATTTTCACCATTTTTCTCGTTAAAAAGGTATTTATTAAAGGTAATAACAGTGCGAGAACCCGGTCATTACTGCGTGGTAATGACCGGGTTGGGGGATGACCGCTGGTAATGGACCTCGCCTTCGGCTCGATCCATTACCAGCGGTCATCCCCCAACCCGGTCATTACCACGCAGTAATGACCGGGTTCTCGCATAATCTTGTGGTCAACGACTGTTTCCCGCAGGGATGATGTTTTCAAAGACTTTCGTGGATGCCAGGGAGCGCAAAGGTCGAATGTCAACGGAGAGACAGCTGATGAATCTCCATAACAACGAAGCTGGTCGTCTGGTGAGTACATTGATGGGAACAAAAACAAAAGGCCCCTAAACAAAATCGCATTCCTTTTGGATCAAATAATACAAAGTATTCGATTACGATTGTATGCTAGGAATAGGACACTTCTATTTTGATGACAAATTTGTTACTCAATATCTGCAAACCTAAAACCGATTAAGCCAATACTACCACGAGGAAACTAGTTCCAGAACACAGCTACCATATCTTGCCCCATAACACGCTACCATATCTTGCCCCATAAACATTTTCTTGGAAGAATTGTTACGATATTTTGACGACTCACCAATACACAGCACGACACAATAATTGTTCAGAACAAAAAAACAAAAACACACGTGGTACATCGGTTTTTGTAACTATCCGTTACTTTCACCGTTTTATTTTATGATTCAATAACAAATTTAACTGCGGGTGGAGTTATGGAAGAGGTGGCGCTAGGCCGATGTGTCATGAATATCACACTCGTGTGAACTTCGGACCTCCTCTCCCTATTATTGGTTAAAACTCCTCATGTGACCGGTCTCTTCTCATTGTCTTCTCTTAGGCATGCGCAATACTACCAATGAGTCTGGATTTCATAGGTGACCGAAACCCGGACAAAGTTGACAAATTGTTTTGTTTTAGATTTTGCTTTTTTCAAATTCTCTAGGTTCTAAGCTTTAAAATTATGTATTATTTACATAATGTACCCCCATCCTATCTCCCCTGAGGTAGGATTTAGTGACAAAAACCTTTACAATATGAGATAAACAGCTTTGAAGTTCAGAAAAGCCTATTATCTCTATACACAAGTGTTTCACAAAATCGACAACAAAAGTGCTTAAAAAAACGCAAAACCTCAAAACGGTAAATCTACCCCGAAATTATTTCACGAGTGCTTTGTAGTAAAACCCATTGTGCGACTTTGTCCGGGTTTCGTTGGAACAGGTCACATAGAGTCTGACATTCACGCTACATCTGGGGCCAATTTCACGGAGCTGCTAAGCACAACAATTTGCTTAGCATGACAATTTGCCCTTGGCAAAAACAAGGTTACAGACAAAAATTGTACCTGATCTTTATTGTTCTGGATTGATAATCAGCTGTTTTTTGGCTTAGCATGAAAAACACGTATAATTTTGGCTGGTAACCTGTTTTTAATGAGCAAGACTTTTTTGTGCTAAGCAAATTGTTGTGCTTAGCAGCTCCGTGAAATTGGCCCCTGCTCTTTGTCGACGATTTACGCTCGCGTGTAGACGTCACAAGACACGTTTCGCAACTTGCTTGAAAGCCTCGGCACAATTTACAACCTCCTATCCATACAAATCATGTGTATTTTTCCTAAGGCAAGTTTTCCCCCACTGGAAATGTTGCAGGAATTCCTTTCCCCTTTCTCGCTTAAAAAACAAAAAAAGAGAGAGAATTATGCCAAATGTGTGGGCAAGGTCGCGAAATCGTAAATTATACGTCCCCCGTAACGCCATGTTTAACATTTCATTCGGCTGGGAAGCGACAGTTTTATAGCGTCGAAAATCGGATCTTCATTTTCTTTCTTCCGGTGGGAGGTCGACTGAACTTGATTCCTTTGAGACGATCGACGACGTTTTGCGGAAACATTTCGCCTGAGGCCGAGACATTAATGTCTTTTAAGAGATCGGGGCATTAAAAAAACAGCGACAGCGATAGTTGACTCCAATGGCGCCTGATTTACGATTAAAGGAAGGCTTCCTTCGCTGGTCACCCTTGGGAAAAAAACGTTGAAATTCCAACGAAAATGACATGTGATTCTGAAGAAGTTGTAATTCATGGAGTTTACGCCTAGGCAGAAGGGCGCCCTCTGGGCCGAGTTTCAACATTTCGTACATGTTTAGAACATAATTCCGTTTGCCAATCTCGGATAACTGAAATACTAAAGCAATACTAAAGCATTTTTACAAAAAAATATTAGTCAAAATAATCAATATTTTGGTTAAAATTAAAAATCTGTTTTGAGGGTGTAGTAAACTAAATTTAGTATACATTGAGTGTTCCGTAAACGAATGTCTGGGACGTTTAGGTTAATAGTTCTCGTGGTTTTTGTCTCCCCCCCCCCCCCCCCCCCCCCCCCCCCCACCACCACCAGGCCATAGAGAAGAACATGAGGGTGGAGTGCAAGTGCCACGGCGTGTCCGGCTCGTGCGAGATGAAGACGTGCTGGCGGGCCATGCCGCCCTTCAACGAGATCGGCACCGTTCTCAAGGAGAAATTTGATGGGGCCTCCGAGGTGGTGCAACGGCGCATCGGATCAAGGAGACAACTGGTCAGTTCAAATCTGCCCCTCTCTTTCTCGTAAAAATTGAATACTTTCTATGAGCCGTGTTCGATTCCCATCCAGTTTTGAAATCAAGATTGGTTTTTTTTCAGTCTTCACATGCTTTCGTGGGTCTTCTAATCCAAAAACAGACCAAATTTTGTAGCATTCGTGGTTTCAAACATTCATACCAGGATGAAAGAATTGAATCGAAAGAGTATGAACGGGCGACCAATATTGTTTGTACTTTTACGAGACTAATAATGTTGCTGAAAATATGTTTTTTCTAAAGACTGTTAATCGAAACTAAGCCTTTTATGCGTGGGGTTGGAGGAATGTACACATGTGGTGCTTTTGTACACGTATGTAAGAGTTAATCCTGCGCGCGATTTGACCAGCGCTTCGTCGTGTATAAATTGACTCGTTAAACTAATAATTCAAACGTTACTCATTCTACTCACAATTCACAGGTGCCGGTCAACGACAACTTCAAGCCGCACACGGAGTCCGACCTGGTCTACCTGGTCCCCTCGCCGGACTTCTGCGAGGAGGACCCCAAAATGGGGTCCCTGGGCACCCACGGGCGCCGCTGCAACAGGACCTCCAAGGGCATCGACGGCTGCGAGCTCCTCTGCTGTGGGCGGGGTTTCAACACCCGGGAGGAGGTGATAGTGGAGAGGTGCAGCTGCAAGTTTCACTGGTGCTGCTACGTCAGGTGTAACACGTGCCGACAGACGGTGGACGTGCACACCTGCAAATGATGAGAGGGGAGGATAGAGGGCGACATGTCAATTGCGCGGTCTGCAGGGCGTTTGCTAAACCTCGGCTTCATTCACAAGGTGGCTTCGGTTTCGTTATTTTGTATGCAAATCTTTGTACTTTGGTAGACGCCTTAAACGCTGTCGTACAAGGCGAATTAGAGTGTCTGCAAAATGTATACCAGGTGGTTTTCTATGGTTATGGAGAGTCAGAAACCAGAGCCGCAGCAGGGCCGAGGTTTGGGAAAACGCCCAATATAAAGATGGCTTCCACATTTCCAATTACATGTACCCCGGTTCCCATAATTCAGAATTTTGAACCCAGGTCCGTTTTTCAAACCCCTAGCTTCGTCTCCGTTTTTTTGCACCAGTTTGGCAATAGTGATAGAGCCGGAATGAAGCCTAAGCTGAGGTTTGGAAAAGGGCCACGCCCCATTCAAGCAGTTTGCAAAGACCACTGTGCGATCGAGGGAGCTGGACTATCAATCGTGTCGTTAGCGGGCGCACTGTCGAATACAGTGGTCTTTGGCAAAGACTATTGTGTCTTCGGTAAATAAAAGGAAGACACCTAAATACTAACCGGTGTAGCGGTTCGCAGTCTGTTTTCAGCAGCTGGGTTTTGCGTGAGTTCATGAGAAAGAACAAATGGCAACTCAGCTACATTAAAAAACTGTTATTAAGAACGACTGCCCTCAACTAACTCGCCAATAGCCTAGTTGGTAGGGAGGTGAGCTATTGATCGAAAGGTCTGTGGTTGGAATTCGGCTATCGTTAACTTGTATCTTTTTCTTCACCAGCAAATGTTCTGGTAGGTTATTTCAACCATAGAGCAAGGCTGAGGGGAAAACAGGGTTAGGTTATCTAAGTGCCTTGAAAAATACAACAAGACCCGCTACACGAGACAGTTTATAGTGAATTGCTCGATAAAAGGCATGATTTATTTCCTTCGCCGCTAGAGGGCGCATGCTTAATTGCCCAGCAAGGAATGTTCGTTACTGCTTTTGTATAACCTCGACCGCTCAATGGAAAACGAAGCTACGTTTCCTTATCTTTACTGTACAAAATGTAAATACATACTGTGGATATTTTATACATGTAACCACCAAACGTAATTTGACTAACTTTTCATGCATGCTCGTTTGAGCGAATTTTGTGTATTATGTACATGTACATGTTTTAAACTTGTACTAGTCTAACCACTGCAAATTAATCGACGTAAATACTTTACACTAACTGGTTTTGTAACTTTTCTTAAACTGAACATAACATTGATAACTACTGGACTGCCAAAAATAAGACAATACATTTGTTTAATGTGAATGAATTGTTCAATAGATAACATGTTTAATACTATGCAACGTTCATAACTTGAGGGCGCCCTAAATGCCCACCACGAGCTAAACAAAAAAGTGAATCATCGTTTACGATTTACAATAGATACAGCAACAGCATTGACGAAGATAATAATGTAAAATAAAAACCGTGCTTTATAAAACTTTGCAAGCTTGTTTTGGGTAATTTTGTTTTGTAATGGTATACACAAATTAATAAACCCCCAGTATTGTTTTACCTGTCATGTAAATTAAATGGATTCTACAACATTTGCTTTTGGCAAAATTTTCAGAAATTGATGGATTTGGGGGTTAGTTGTGTATAGCAGGTAATATTATTATTACACTGTCTTGATTGAAGGTTTGTGTTCGTAGTTGGAGAAAAAACCAAGAAGAAAAAAACCAATTTGTTTTTGCAGTCTGGTTCCCTGACCCTGCTTAAAATAAAACGGGGCAGTTTATAAACGATCATGGAACCAGTTTAGCTGGTTTGTACCCGTTCTTATCAATTCAAAGAAAATGCGGACTTACCCTAAGGGTTAGGCTAACCGGGTTTTATAATTTTAGACTGTCATTCAACAACAGTCCAGTATTTCATAGTAGTTTTATTATTTTATGTTTGCAAATGTTGTATATCCCATTTAATATTCTACCTGCGTAATATAACAGATCAAACCTGCTGTTGCCAACCATAGGGGGGGGGGTTGTATAAGGGGGGGTTGTATAAGGGGGGGGGGGGGGGCTCTACCGTAAACCAGTTAACCTCTTATCCCCTACACGAGTGGTCGCATTTCACGGTTTCGCCCGTTTATTTTATGAAAATCAGTGCGGTCCGTGAAAATCAATGCCTCATATAAATTCGAGTGTTCCCTCTTGACCGTCGTGGGCGTATCAGAAGAGACCTTCGTTCTTATTATAGTCACCTCGACGCTTTCTCCCAAAACCCATCAACGACGGAGGAGATGACACAAAAAACTTCAACGAGAATCGATAATTAATATGAAGACATATTCCCTTGGAATTGTCTGATTCCCCCATCACACTATAAGGAGAAAGAAATATTACCGGGAAAACTGTAAATTCCCAAGATCATTTTGGTTTGCAATCGTTTACATACACTCCGATGAGAAATGGTGTGACAAAGAGTGACAAATGGCCCCTTACCACCTGCCAAACGCTTTATTACACAATTCGCACTTTTTGTGTGTCGCGACGAAGCTTTCGATTCTAGACATTCCGAATCGTATTAACTGATTGGATTCTCTTTCCTGTTTGTTTTCTTTAAGTGTTTAACCATTTTTTAGCAGGTGGGGGATAATTTCCGTGTAATTTGTTCTCGGGTGTCAACGTTTGGGAGTTTTCCCCGAGCGCAGACAGGAAGCCGCCCCACCTGGATTGAGGGATGTCGACGCAAGATTATAGCGATGCGCGTTCGTCTTCCTTCGAGTGCTCCTTTGTTCAACCTTGGCGTTTGCAACGTTAGCAGTCTTTTAATTTATCAATAAGTGTCCTTCCTGCTTGTCAAGATCATGTACATTATATACTCAATTACAAAGGTTTGAAAGCTTAACACCGTTACACAATCGGCATGTCGGCATTTAACCTTAATGTCACCCAATACTACAAAATATACTTTGAACCCCCTATAGGCTCTCGCACTAGGAAGCATACCAAACCTAACAAACTTCAACAGCTCACACAGATTCAGTAATTTTTGGTAAACTGTACTGAACCTAACAGTACTGAACCTGCCAAACTCCAACAGTTGAAGTTTTATTGACTTGGAACAGTGATAACTGGCCAGTGACATTATGTGTATACACTTACAGTTGACCAGGAACTGTGCCGTGACCATGTGGGTCACTCACGTATAAATGCCTGTGCATTCTCCAAATTTCTAACATTTTGACAAGTCTCATGCCTTTCTGTCCTGAACCTCACAGAATTCAACAGGGTCTCCCTGGGCCTTTGGTACTGAGTCAAACAAAGTCTAACAACAAGTTGTTACGGTTTGGTACCAAACCTGCCAAAACCTAGCAAAAGCTGGAGTTGGAGTTTGATGGGTTTGAGGTAGTTAGGGTTTTAAATTAATTAAATTAAACTGCAGTATGCAGTACTCTTACGTTACTACACTGGCCTATGAGAATTGTGTAGTACCTTGTATCGTACGAGTACTGTACACCTGAATGAATGCTAAGGATGTTATCAATGCAAAGCGAAACCAACTGCAAAACCTTACCTCTCTGTAAAACCTTTGAAGGTTTCAGGATACTTCACAATTTTCTTTTCTTTTTAAATCAGCATTTCAAGGCAGTGAAATACAATCTTACGAACGAAGTCAATCTTTAAACTTGTAATTTTTTTTTAAACTGGGAAACCCGTTTAGTAACACCCACTTGTCTTCCATGCGGTCTAGAATAGAGACAATGTGAAGGAATTAGGTGGGAAGAAAAGCCCAACAGAATATCCCGAGAGAATACCCGGGCACTCAGCAGGCAGGGACTGAAAACCCAATTCACATTATTTGCCCGGGCAGGAATCGAACCCGGGTCACTAGCGGTGGAAGGCGAGAAAACAGCCGCTCGCTCCCCACGCAAACCTTAGGCTCCCAAACTCAATGTCATTCGAGTAAAAACGGGCAATCCAGTTTCCTCTATTTCAAATCTTGAGAGCTATTTGGATAAGACGTAGCTAACGGGTAAAGGAGAGAAGTGTGACTGATATCCTCCCGCGTTATGCCCAGTTTAAACAGCCCCCAGCTTTCAAACCATTTGCAGGGGGGGAAAAACACAAAATTGTGATGATATTTCGTCTCCCGTTTCGCTCGCTGTATAAACGACAAACAGACGGATGACGAACGCATCATATTTGTATTCTAAATATTTCTTTCGCCGCCTTGCGTTGAGAGCGACTTGAATCGACGCTATCAATTTCATTCTTGCGCATTCAAGAGGTTTAGGGTAGGTTCAATATTGGACCCCCAAATGGTGATGCGCAACCGTAAGGTAACGCCGATATAGTACAGGTTAACGCCGCTATCATACACCTTGACACGTGGTCATTGTTGTTTGGCACCTTGCCAGGTTTGTGTGATTCTTCAACACGTGGTCACTGCTTGGCACCTATCCAGTTTTCACCCCTTCGTCATTTTGTATTACGTGACAATACACCTGCATGTAGTCTATCCCCCCTTAAGGTCGTTGGTTCTCAAATCTTTTTAATTATATTGAATTACTTGTATTGAGGGATAACGGCGAATTCTGCGCAATTGCTAAACTTAGGAACTTGTGAACGAGGTCTCGACTATACTGCGAACAACTGGTGTGATATTTCCACAATTAGGTAAATTCGGGTCAAATTTGATTGGGTCCTGTAAAAGGTAAGAGATATTACAACTTTTGTTGGTTAATTAGAGTTTTGTCCAAATTTCGGCGGCGCCAATCCGAATATCAGGTTGGCGTGTCACACGAATAAGAGGTTACGTGGTACGCGTATTTTCTGTACACACCTCAGCGAAGGGATTCTCCTAGAAATAGTGCCTATTGCGTTCTTGAAAGCAGACTACAAAAAGCTTTAGAAAAACAATGACGTCACAGTTAGACTTGAGTCAACGAGTATAGATGATAATTTTTCATTTTCTCATTGTCTTCTTATTGTAGGTTTTCTCGGACTTACGAGCTACAGTGCCTAGGGCGCTTTTGAGGGATCCTTGGTTTCATTAATACCAGAAAGAATTAATAATATGGGCTGATATATGTTCAGATCAAGTCAGGAGGCGAGCTAAGCGTTTAGTAGGAATTAGCTGCGATATTGTTTACGGGCATAAGTAGGCCTAGGGGTTTAGACCACCCTCTCCCCATTAGACCCGCTACAGGTAAACAAAAATCGCAACGAAAGTACTCTCTGGAAAAGTTGGAGCCGCATAAACTGCTTCAAACTATGACGTCATAGCCCGTGGCCATGGCAACATGATTCTTATTGGCATAAATCTTCGAGGATGTAATCAACACAATTTTGCCAGCAGTGCATTCGCAAGGACAACAACAAAAGCACACCAACGGCGCTTCATGGCTCGTCCGTATTTCGAGCGGGTTAATAAAAAAAATAAAAAAATAACCCAAGTCACGAGCCAACGTCTTGTAGTTGTAGAGTAATGTTTTGACTGGACTGCAAAACCCGGCTTTTGAAATCGCAAGCCAAATATCGAGACGTATTATTTCGAGCAACGCGCCGCGAGCAGTTTTCTTCATTCGACCTGGGCGAAGCGCGGGCTTCTTCAAGTGCAGAGTGTCTTTTGGCGGGGTTTTCTACTCCGACTGGTCCGGGTATAGGTCAGCGTACGTCGGGCAGGTGGCACGGGGCTCGTAGGTACGCAGCTGTCCCCTGCGGGCCCGGTCGGTCAAAATGGGTCAATTCAGGCACACATTCGGCTCTGACTGGACACGGCATTACGTTTAATTTATTATTACTCGTGACCTTACCCCAACGTAAATAATACCAAGCAACGATTTTAATATCAGCATTTGGGTTATGGCAGTTAAAGGTATGATACACCATTGGTAATTGCTTGAATTATCATGAATGGTGGATGTAAAGGTAAGATACACCATTGGTAATTGCTTGAATTATCATGAATGGTGGATGTAAAGGTAGGATACACCATTGGTAATTGCTTGAATTATCATGAATGGGTGGATTGGGGGGTTGTATTTTATAGTAAATATCGTTTAACTGACCTGTCCGAAGTTTTACAATCATGGATGCTGAGAAAAGCAAAAAAAAACAGCGTTTGTTTTCAACCGGCGTCGAGCAGTTATTCTTATGTTATCTTTGTTTTTTCGCGATCGCCGGACGGCGATCGCGAATTTTTCTTTATAAAATTTATTTTTTCGGAATAATTACAGGATATCTAGCGCAATCATTTTGCTGGATGCCTAAAACATTATTTACTTTCAAGTGAGTAAGATGTTTCTTAATAATTCGGTAGTAAATATTTTCGATATCTGCAAATGGTGTATCCTAGAACACAATATTTTGCTTCGACATACGTTGACATACGACTGGCATTTTGTTTTCTACAGCCAAGTATAGTCAGCTGCTATGATGCGTGAACACGTCACGTAATTGTAATAATTGATTTAATACGACTTAATAAGGTTTAGTGATTTCGAAAAAAATATGTGCCAGTTTATTTTGGTTTATTATAGATTCTAATTCAATCTATCGCATTTTTCCTTTTCTCCCATAAAATGTCATGTATTTGTGTTTAATCAGTGCCTACTTTTCAATGGAGTAAATATCAATTCTTGTTTTTGATTTGCGACTCCTTCTTAAAGCGGTGTAAAGCTTGACTCATTCAAATAACAACAAAAATATTGACGCATGCGCAATGTGGTCAATTACTTGACACGGTTGCAGGGGGGGGGGGGGGGGGGTGCAGCGCAGTCGTTTGATAATACAGGAAACGTTGACGTCAAGACGATAGGAGGAATAAAGAAGAACTCGCAATGATTACGAGGATTTGGAGCAATCGCCGACTTTATACCGGTGATTGTCCGGGTGATAAGTGATCCGAGTCGCAGCCCACGGTGACGGGTGCCTACGCTGGTCTTGTTGTGTCGGAGCGCGCGACGCACGTACGTACGTCCCCTCGCGGTAGCCACCCGGCTAAAACCAGACGCGTCCGTTCGCGCCGGATCCCCCGCTTAGAGCAGACGGATTAGATTTCCTGCCGTGGCAACTCGTGCGAACAACAGGAGAAACACAGTCGGAGAAAACAAATGAGCCCCTTCCCCCGTGATCTCGGGGGAAAGAAGTTCTAGCAATGATGCCCCGCCCTATATTTTTTTTTCTTCATAAAGCCAACGGTGGAGTATAAATTGCACAGAAGTCCCACCATCGACCTAGGCCCTACAAAACCTATTTTGTGAAAGTAATTTTAGACGCGGTGTAGTAACTTTATTAAAAAATTATCTAATTAAATCTGGCCTACTTTTAGAGTCCGGAGCGATATGCCGTTTAAGAAATATAATTTACCAATTGAATGTATTAGAAAGTCTTTAAAGGGACAAACGAGGGCGCTGTTGTTGTGATGTCTTGTCAGAAGGAAGTCACTAACAACTAACCAGTGTAGCGGTTCTTGTTTTTTCAAGGCACTTAATTTTAATGTACCTAACCCGGTTTTCACTTCTAAGGTTTGTTCTAAGGTTAAAATAACCCATAAGAAAATGTGTCGAAGAAAAAGACAAACGTTATCGATACTCGGCTTTGAACCACAGACCTGGTTGAAGAAGTCGTTATTTGGTTACAAAATGTGTACATCAAAAGTATATACAGAGTTGAACGACCTAGCCGTAAACTCTCCCGCATTCCGATATTAAAGTAGGAACTCGGAGCATTCTCTGAGCGTCAGAGACCTTCCATGTCGACTACATCAATCGGAATGTCTCTCCCCCCAGACTAGACAGATAGTTGCCTTCTTAATGCCGATCACACACATGTTAAAGACGGAGCTGAAATAATGTTGTCATCACAGTAATCTTCACGATACTGCACTGTCGTACATGTACAAAATGTATGTCTGTATCCGATCTTGGCGAGTGACAGTCACTAGCCTTTCTATTTAGATATCTTTCCTCGTCGTTTTAGCGCTGTAGTTATTTTGTATCTTCCTCCCTGTTTCGCGTATATAGCCCTGTTCACACTGGACTTAATTTGGGCAAACTAACCGAGCCAATGGGTAACTTACCCATTTCAAGTCCAGTGCGAACAGCCTGGGTAACTTTCCTCACAGGTAACTTACCCACGCCGCGTGGGTAGTTTAACCGAGCCAAAGGTGCCCAGGAAGATTGACCAGGTCAGTTTTATAACCGAGCCAGAAAATCCAATGCGGACGCGACGTCTCGGTTAAATCTTCCATCACCCGGTCGAATGACCACATCAGGTCACATCAGCCAGTGACCTTTCACGGTTAGTTTACCCATGATCTCGGCAATTCTACCCGCGTCAATTAAATTCAAGTGCGGACGGTGGGAAGATTAACCCATCGGAATGTTACCCGGCGTCATGGTAAAGTTACCCAAAATGTTTATCCAGTGCGAACACGGCTTTAGTTTTAGCGTAATAAGGCTCATCGCCGTTGCAAGCAGCATTTTACACTATATAGTGCGGCAGAAAGGGGAACTATGTTTCGAAATTGTACTGTTATATTTGAATTATTGCAACAACTCACCTGGATTTTTTTCTTTCTTCAGAAACGAACATCCACGGATATACGAAACTGTTCGAGATATATCGGAAACTGTAGAGGAAAAAAAAATCGGAAACAAATATTCGATTACCATAATCAACAGCCGTTCACGGAAATACTCGATGCTCAAATGAGGAGTATCGAGTTCAATGACAATCTCTTGACATTTTTTTTTGGAATCTTGAACCTTTGAAGAACGTGATTTTATTTCATTTCTGTTCATTTTGAGTGTTGGTACCACGCACACAAAAAACTTGTTTTCGTGTCCTTTTTAGCTGCCAGTGCGCACCAAAGTACCCGTGTCTTATAGTCAGGGAAACTGATGGCGATGAAAATTACGTATGGCTTTTTCAAACAAATATCACTGAAAAAACAATTGTGAGCAAAGTTGTGTAAATTGATTTACTGCCATGTAATAACGAATCGCCAAGGAACGGATAACTATTTAGGAAAACCAGCAAAATATCCAAAATTCTAGCGATTTTTTGTGCGGAAATAGCCTAATATAATGAATATAGAAATTGTCATTAGACCCGGTCAAAATAATCCCGGCACGAACTGGTTAAGACAGTAATTCGGAACGCCTTAAGCATTTGTGACCCAGCACGAGTAAATGAGACACTTTGAGGCAAAAATAAAAATTGAGATTTTGATTTTATCATTTAAAGCTAAACAAGCTTTAAATGATGAAATAAAAATCTCAATTTTTTTTGCCTCAAAGTGTCTCATTTACTCGTGCTGGTTCACATTTATGTTTGTTACCCATCTCCAGAACATTCACGTTATATCAATGCGCGTCCACAAACTTCATTTTTTTCAAGACAGCATTTGATAACTTTTTGCCAAAAAAGTTGTTCTATAAAGACCTCGTCTTAGATAAATAATGTCTATGAAACTGACAACAGATAACTGGCCTCGAAGACAATAACCTAGATTACTGGGATGAAATCATTTTACAGAATGAAACACAACTCATCTTCCAAAAAAAAAAGCGAGGCAATTTCCGTGGTAGTTTATAAAAAGTATACAAAAGCAAGAGTGCGGTTTTCAAAATTAATTGTGAATGGACTGAGATTAATGAGTATAAATGCCGTCAGATGAATATCGCATGAGAGCTGAGAATTGAAGGTGACGAATGATACCATCAAGATTGGTTTTAAAATTAATCGATGAAATCAAACTGGGTCGCTTAATTGTCTGACCGTATATTTGTCTTCGAGGATCCCTTTCATTCACAACATGCAATCAAAAATGAAATTATCAACACAATCTAGTCCCAGCCTTGAAAGTATTTCCTGCAAGTGGGACTGAGAAATTACGATAGGTCATCGCAACGACTGATGCGGCATATTTTTTTAATTGTCAAACCATTGTTCAAACCCTCATCGGTGAAATGCACGCGCGCACGGTAGAGGGCGCTATGTCCTAGCTAGTAAATGGCGATCAATGCGCAATTTAAAAGGTATTCAACGTCACTCTTTTGGTTCTCAAGATGATCAGTCGTCTTCCGGTAGGCTAAAGCAAGTGGTCCTTTGACTTTGTGCAGCTCAAATGAAATAAAACCAAGGTATTAATTTTGAGGTATGGCTGACACAATATGAGGGCGCTGTTTGGTTCGGGTAAATACAAAAGACTTTACACATATCAAACAGCGCCAAAATGTTTGGATCTTTTAATCATCCAATACCTTAATGGTTTGTTTTTCCACAATTCTAGAAGTGCTATATAGTCATGGCGATGCCGATTGTATTTTGAGTAGTAGTTTATTTTGTTTATGTGCTATCACCGGCCGATATGACGATAAAATCTTCAACAAATTTCAGCAAGATAAACTGTGTGCCACATACGTTTTTGGTCGGACATTTATTTTTAGAAAATCACCTTTCAATACCACCAGTTACGCGTGGTTTGCTAGGCGGGAAATAATAGCTGTACGGCAATTGTTTTTCTAGTTCAGCGTCTTAACTAGAGGCAGATAACATGCTGCAGAAATATTTCTTTCTTTTGTCAATAATCTTTTGGGCAGAAAGATTCTAGGAAACAATTCAGCGCAACTTCAAACCCAACACCGAGCAGGTTTCCCCCTATAATCGCAGCGGACAGGACCCAGGCTCTAATCGGCGTTTTCATTCGGCGAGGAGGATTAAGTATCATCGACCTCCCATGACTTGACACTGATTGCGGATCAACGTTTGGCTGGTTTTGTAAAAAGTTGACAAGACATTCTCAATTCTTGCCTGTTTCTCCGACTTTCATTCCTTCTGTCTTCTGATGATTAAAGACCCAGTGATGTTTCGGGCGACATGAGGAATGATTGCGAAGAATAGGAAGCCAGGAAATCCCGATTTATGCTTATCTTCAAACCATCTTATTTTTGTTTTGCCGGTTTCTCGAATCAAGCGTTCATTCAACTGGTATTATTTAGGCCGAGTATGATATGAAGGCATTTGCAGTAATATTAAACCTGGCCTTATAGATCTCACGGCCGTTCCGGTGACGGTGGGAAAATGGCTTTTATTAATTGTTTATCTTTCATCTTTTCCACCCACGTTAGTCTTATTCAGTAGGTTTCCTGCTAAACATCACTGATATCCGATGGGCCAGGAAGGCTTTCTCGGGCGAAGTCGCTGCTTTCTGTTTAATTAACTGTTTAACACGGTCACCTTTTACCGACGCCTACTGGAAAAATACACCAAGGAGTTAGAACCCCGAGGCCGAATACGTAGACTTAATAAAACTTAAATCAAACTCGAAAACTTCTGGCGCCGTCCAATACACGACTACGGTATAAGTTTCTCCACAGAATGTTATCAGACTGTCTCGTTTTGTTTTGTATTATGAGGCTGTTTTGTTTTTGTTGTTTGTACACCGACTTCGCCAAGAAATAACGCGCGCAAACGCGGGAAAGTTTTCCATAATATTGACGTCACTCCAGTTGCTGTTTTTCAACACCTAACAGTTATGGTCCACGACAAAAAGTATTTATCAATGAATATTTCTCAGTGTTCTACGATCTGAAATGTAAGCATCCATTGTTTTAAAGATGGGACCTTCTTAGCATAACAACAGCTCATGTCCAGATATGGAATTCTTCCCTAAACGTGACTGTCCCGAGTCTTACATGTCACGCTCTACTGAATAAAATGGCCAAGAAGCTCCACACGATCGGACTAAAAAATCAGGAGAGAAACCTCACTGATACGACAAACAAACAGCCCAATACGTGACCTAGACCCTGTCAAGCGTGTAAGGCGGTACGCTAGGCCGTTCACCCAGGCGTGCATTGCCCTAGATATAGCTGGGGTGTGCAGCAAATAAGGGAGGAAATCACTCTATGCTCAACATGATGTTACAGTTAAAATTTTACCGAAAATGATTCAAAACAGTGTGATTGTATACCCGGAAAAGTGTCATTGTGTAACTGGGAAAGTGTCGTTATATAGCCGGAAAAGTGTCGTTGTTTACCCGGAAAAGTGTCGTTGTTTACCCGGAAAAGTGTCGTTGTTTACCCGGAAAAGTGTCGTTGTATATTCGGAAAAGTGTCATTGTATACACGGACAAGTGTCGTTGTATACCTAGAAAAATGTCGTTGTATACCAGAAAAAGTGTCGTTGTATACCCGGAAAAATGTCATTGTATATCCAAAAAGTGTCATTGTATACCCGGAAAAGTGTCAATGTGACCCGGAAAAGTACCAATGTGACCTTAAAAAGTGCCAAATGTGACCTTGAAAGGTGCCAAATGTGACGCATGAACGAGTCACTGTGACCCGGACAAAAAGTGTCATTGTGACCCGAACAAGGACCATTCTGACCCCAAAAGTGTCATTTAGACCTTGAAAAGTGCCGTTTTGATTTCATTCAAACCTGACCAGGATTTGTTATAGTCTATAGTGCAACCTCATTTTCAAACCGCCTTGCAGATAACTCATGGTTTACCATGCACATCGATGTTTGTCACGGTTTACTTAAGTATAGATACACAATCTGCAACAGTAATTCAGGAACGGGGATAAGGGTTCCTCCTATCCCTACGATGTCTTATTATATTCCTATGCTTCACCAACATCTGCTGAGGGCAGGAATTGAAAAGAGGAAAAACTGGGAAACGAGAAAAGAAGAAAAAAAGAAAAAAAAGAGGGGTAAAATTGTACGAGAGTGATAAAAAAAAATCGCTCCAGGCAAAACAAGTAATGAAAAAGTAGCCCAGGCGTGAAATTGCACAACGAGCGTGGGGAGGTTTGCAGGTAGATCACCCGTGAGATTGTCGGGGACGGTGGACAGAAGTAATGATGGGTCTTCGTGGTTATATCTCGGCTTTCCACGAAATATTTAATCACACCGCAAATGTGGGTTTTAGAATGTTTTTGGAGGAGCGTGAATTCGAGCCGAGTGCGGATGCGCAGTGGGAGAACATAAATAAAGAGGATGCGAATGTGGAGTAATTAAGAGGATTGCAAGAGTTGGCGAGTTAATTTGCTTTAATTTGAAAAATGAAGAATTTTGCACCTGAAAACATAATATATTTTAACAATAAATAATATTTATTTAACGATAATGTTTGTGTAAGGTAGGACGAATGAGCTTTTTTAATTTAATTTGACAAAAGAGCTAACACTTTAAGTTAATTTATACATTATGTTGTTGTGACACAACAATGGTACTTTTGCGGCGGGAGAAAGTCACATAATGGACTTTGTCATTTTGTGTATCAGCAAAAGTGCTCAAAGTCTAAAGACGGGTGTTTAAGTATCCCTGTGAATGCTGTACATGCACCATGTCCCAAAAACGCAACATGTTTTGTTGAGGACCATAATTCGTCGACACTGCATCCGCAACTTAATCCGACTATACCCACAGTCGTTAAATAATAAGCGAGGCTTGTTACGTCAAAATATTACGTTAAAAACGTGCTGGTAAAATCATGGTAACAACAAATTACGCAAGCGCAAGAATAAAACAGAACCAAAAAATGAATGCCGCTCGAAGCAACTTGCGTAGTGTAGTGGTTAGAGAGAAGCATGGTGTTCAGAAGGTACATCCGCCCCTCAACATTAAAAGCGCGTGTGACGTGGGAGCACATACTGCCTGGCTTCCAGAAAACAACCTGGAAAACCATTATATCCCTGAATATAATCCCTGAACAATAGCACCTTTGCTCATTCCAAAATGATGTGACAAGATCGCACATTCAGTGCGTTCCTCGCTTTCGAAGAAAAAAAACCTGAACACCTGTCCCAAAAGGTGCGTAATAGTCAGCACTTTGTGTCGAAACTAATCATCGGCGTTTGGAAGCTGCCATTTTAGACAGCAAGATGGCAGAGAGCGAGTAAGAGAGTCGCTGATGAGGACCAACAGAACTAGCATCCTCTCTGACCGAAGGCGTCTACGTTTTTGACCTTTTAGAGTAGTTATGTTTGTGGATTTCTAGAGGAAATCCCACGCTTGCTGTTTGCAAGGAGATACAACTTCGACTAGATATCAATCGATCTATACTTATCTAATCGTTTTTGTATTGATTTACAACCACCATCTGTGAAGGAAATTGGCAAGCGATCCGCATTTTCTCAGTAGAATTTTGCGAGTATCTTACTCAGAAAAAAGGTACGGTGTTAGAAGACATGAACGGTTTAGATTATACACGTTTATTAAATTTTAAAAAGCTTGGTAGTTTTTGTCCAGAGCTGTCAGACACATCTGTCGATATTTTGTTGATATTATTGACGGTATGTGACAGCGGTGTTAATATTGCATAACTTTATGCACGCCGGAAGACGGGGGCACATGTGAGTACGTAGCCAAACATCTCAAGGCGTACAAGTCCTTATTAACGCGGATTTCATTCTGTCGGGATGAACCAAAAACCACAAAACATCGCGGCGTTTATCTCCTAAACTCGCCTCGCTATCTCGAGCGAGACGGGTTTACGGGCAGCCTTTCGGCTATATACCTCTCTTCGTCTCTGCATGCTCGTCAAAATTAAACCGTCTGGTGGCTGATTTGCCTTGCGCGCACCGACCGACCGACCGCCCACAATCATCCTCCTGCCTCACCGATAAACAGGACTCTCCATGCGCTTGTTTATTATTTATTTATTTTTAAGGGAGGGGGTCTAACATGACCGGGCTTTCATCAAACCACGTCCGACAGTTTCCAGGTGACTTCACTGCGCTCCATTTATAACAAGCACGCGCCCCGGGCACGTGGCGCGAATCCCCTGCTTTCCTTCTCTCAAATTCCCCTCACTCCCACCACCCCCCCCCCTTCTTTAAACAAAAAATAACAGAGACTTAGCATCTTCAACGCCTACGGTTGATCTTCTGCAGGTTTTAATAAATATAAGCTGGGGTCTTTGTGCCCACTCGAGTGGGATGACTCAAGAGGTGAGATGGCATGGAGAGATTGCAAGGTCCTCTAGGCCGGGGAAGGAGTGAGATGAAGAAATTATCCGTGAGAAGAAAGATGGTTTGTTAAAGCTTCGAAGACTGATGTGGAGATGAAGAGCTAGACGGGAAATACCTATAGGCTCCAAGGAAGAAAATGTGCCGAAGAAACTGTGGCTTCGATAGGAAAGCAGCCTGTTTTGGACGAAACGGCTTACCTTTCTTAAAAACAAACCAAGATATTGACAGGTCTTTCTATAGACTCTAAAAACGATCCCAGTAATTGATATGCAAAACACAACCTGAGCTTTCGAATCGACTCCCACTAACCGTAATTTGTTTCATTCAATAATTCTGTTTTGAATGTTGTTTTTTTGGCCGAATAAAAGTTGCCTCCATCTTTCGTCTGATCTGAATAACAAGGGTGTACTTGCACAAACACAAACTGTTGCTCAAAACACATGTAGGTTATTTGTTATAATGTATTGTTGACGACTGAATGCAATTTTAAGACGACTTTGGCAATGGAGAGGTCAATGGCGATGAGCGACAGTGACAATGAAAACTCACGTTGACAAACGGCGACGATGACAAACAACGACAGCGAGCAGAAGCAGCAACAATCTTAGCTTCTTGCCAATCAACAACCATACTTTCTCCAACATGTAAATTGTGACACAATCTATAGTATCTAATCTAGCATCTGGAGTGCAAGTATAAGAAAACAGAGATTCCTCACACATTTGTAATCATCTTCCAGCGTATGGCACGCGGATCGGTATATTTCTTACAGAACGTGACCCTCCTGACAGCGACATTATAGAATGGCCTCATCTTCATTTTCTCGGAAGTTTTATCACTGGCATCTTTTTCTACCCGAGAGGTATCTTATTAATGTGGGTGTATCTTAAGTCACGGAGGATTTGGCATTTACCTAACAACACGATGACTCTCTCTCAATGTATGACCGAGGCATCATCAAATATCAAATGGATGCCATCTTTTGCCGGGGAAACGGATACGCAAAGAAGCGTGCCGCTGAAGTCGGTGTCCGTTTAAGATGACCGAAAAGCCTCTAGCACAAAATGCCCCAACAAGAAAGCTGTTAAGGAAAGTGGTGCAAACATCCACGATCTGACCACTCGTCGCCAAGATAAAACAAAACATCTAGTCTAAATTGCAACAGATTAGCCTGAAAAGGACAGACAGGTCGACAGCAATGCAAAGAAACACCGCGTAAAGTCTACACGAAAGTTGTTTAGAATTCGTGACACGTACATGTATTATAGAGACCCTACCGACAAGAGAATGCAGAGTTTAGGGAACGGAGTTTGACCTCCGTGTTCGGATCACGGCAAGGGCTTGAGCCCCCGACAAGCTAGCCACCGTGGCTTCGCGCGCCGCGCCTCCCCGCCTGCCTGCCACGGCCGGCGGGCCATCCTCGCGTATTTTTTCCCCGTTTTTTGTGGACAACGAGGTTTGATTTACCGGAAAACCCATTCGAGTCGCTCCTTCACTGCGTCACGTGGCGGGGCCCAAGGGCTCTCCAACTCCGATACTTCACGTTACGCGCCCGGAGAGCGATCGCCTAAAAAGATTTTTGCTTCGGTTTATGGTTTCACCCTTGTCGTATAAAAAAAACCAAGACGGCGCATTTTCTACCAAGCATCGATTTTCATGAGTTCTTCTGCCCAAGGGTTTAAAGAATGGTTGAAGAAGTGGAACTTTAATGGACGTCGGTGTTTATTCTTTTTTTTATAGAAAATTTGTTATTGTAATAATGTCCCAGCTGCTTCTTCAAAGTTAGTCGATATCATTGATATTATCGGTTTAAAGGGGCAGTATACCTTTTGAAACCATCCAAAACGTAACAAACCAAATTATTGTTCAAAATTTAACTTGATTTACAGATATCAATGACTCCAAACACCATGTGAAATTATTTCTTCTGGCATGCTGTCATTTTGAAGGAAATAATAAATGAACTCCCAGTTTTCATTAGTAGTTGGTTCAAAATCGAAATCTTCAACAACAACAAAATTCAGAGAAAATGACAGCACATTGTAAAAAAACCTGCTGTGTAATTTTATAGAAAAAGTGGCAACAGAGTTGATAGTACTTTCTGTTATTTAATTTAACTGTTAATTTGTAAAATATAATCAAAGAATTTATTTCGTTAATAGTAAAACAAAATCGGGCAAAATGGTATTGCGCGAGGAAATTCACAACTGCTCTAGTAACACCAAACGGAAAGCGGTCTCGCAAGCACAAAGTCGGATCTTAGATCGATTGTTTTACGACAATGTCGAGTGTATAACCTTCCATTTTTGAACAGGGCGCCATCTACCTTCATGTTCACATAAAGAAGAGCAAAAAGATGTTCGTTTAGCTTGGACGGTCTTGCACAAACGCGGCCAAACATACAGAATCATGGCTGATTTGAAGATATCAATGCTCGTTCTTGCACGGCTGCAGGATCTCCGCTTGCCCACAAATAAAGATGTCATTGCCAAGACAACTTGTGCGAGATTGTAACCCATCACACACTGTCGCAACGGTTAAAAATGTTTGCAACGGACAGCAAATAAGATCGCAGATTATACAAAAAATGATTATTCTCTTTCAAGGTTGCAGCA
This sequence comes from Crossaster papposus, assembly GCA_037893245.1. Lineage (NCBI taxonomy): Eukaryota > Metazoa > Echinodermata > Asteroidea > Velatida > Solasteridae > Crossaster > Crossaster papposus. Next base: position 341,319 of record JBAIAA010000651.1, on the reverse strand, counting down.
AGGGTTGTGTAGTGAGTAACTCTCGCATCTATTTTCACCTTCATTTCCATAAAACACTCAACAAAGACTCGTGCACACAGAACCTCGTTACTGGCGAAATAAATTAAGATCGCCCACCCGCCGGCGTGATTTTTGTCCCAGCACGGTAAAGGCCAATTATCATAACTGGGCGTATCTAGACCTCACTGAATGAAAGATACTCAGGTTCTCGAAACCTTGCTTACCCTTAAATTCAACTCATCCTATTCAACTCAACTCAACTAGGAGACCAAAAATAGTCAATGACAAATGATGTTTGTTCGAACTTGAACCCCAATCTTACTATCTATAACCTAACCCATTATCTACTTGGCTACTAGGAGAGGTCGACAGAAGCCGTTTTTCAAAGTGCTTTAAAGTACCTCTGGGCTACGCGTAACTATAGTTGACTGAGCAATAACAATATATTTTAGCATTATTGTTGAAACTACCGAATAATCATGACGAGGGGGGGGGGGGTGTAGAAACGCCCAAACAGCCCTAATCTCTGAAACCACAATGCAGTTTCTTCAACGTCACAGGGTCCCAAGCATAATTGTATAATTGCCGTACCAAAGAGTCAAGGCACCCGACGCCACTGATTTATTTTATGATTACGGTCGCTGCACCAGCTTTTAGGAACAAAAGCGAACTATGCCGACAAGTTATCAACTCGAACATGAAACAGTTTCCAGGGCCAAAACGAATAGGAAAACAATCGTGCTTTTTAGGAGAGCGAGAAATTTGACGGTAGCACTTGACATCACAACGGCAAGTAAAGAGACCTCGGTTAGGTCCAGAGGCCAAAAGGAACAAGCACCCTCGAAAATTATCAACCCGTTCAAGTTTTCGACTCGGAAAGGAAATTGGTAATACTGACTGGAGGTTGGATAGCTGGCCTTACAACTGTCGGCCTCCCTCCATCTGGATCGGCCGTGTTGTTTACAGGGTTAAAAGGGATGGATGACGGTAGATGTATGCGCCATGGTCATTTTTTTAATATTTACTTTGACGATACGCGCATGGAATTTGGCACACATTCAGAGTATGTCATTTGGCTATAGGGCCATTGCAGATTTGTCCTTTGAAAGAATATAGGTAGGACAACAAGCAATTTTCAAAATGTAAAACAAAACAATTGCTTGTTGTTCTATCTAAAGACAAATCTTATAAGGTGGCCTTAAAGGTAGTATACACCATTGGTAATTGCTTGAATTATCATGAATGGGTAGATTTGGGGGGTTGTATTTTATAGTAAATATCGTTTAACTGACCTGTCCGAAGTTTTACAATCATGGATGTCAAGAAAAGCACGAAAAACAGCGTTTGTTTTCAACCAGCGTCGAGCAGTTATTCTTATGTTATTTGTGTTATTGTGTTATGTTATTTGTGTTATTTGTTATTTTCGCGATCGCCGTCTGGCGATCGCGAATTGTTTTTTATAAAATTTCATTTTTCAGAATAATTACAGGATATCTAGCGCAATCATTTTACTTTCATATGAGTAAGATATTTCTTAATAATTCGGTAGTAAATTTTTTCTATATCTGCAAATGGTGTATCCTACCTTTAAGTTATAGCCAAATATCCTTCTCGTGACAATTATAACTCTGACTGTGTGCACCAAAAAAAAAAAAAAAAACAGCCACTGCAATAAGATAGTTAAATATAATTAAAAGTCCACCGCAGAAACATTTTGTAACATAAACCAAATGCTATACGGAATGGACGTGTTTGATCCGAACGACACCATTATTTGATTCAATTGGGTCCTTCAGTTCGTCCAAACACTTAAAACCAAAATAGGCCCGCGCTCCAAAACAGCGTGCATAGGCTAAAACATGCAATTAAACTATAATGAAAGCGCGTTTATGGCACGGTATTTCTAAAAAGAATAATGCCTCAATGGGCTTTCTTAAGTGGTTATGCCATAGTTACGTGGCGTCCAATACTTGTTACGATATGAAGCGAGGAATCGTTTAATTACTTGGTCCGTCGGCGTAGAGCAACGCGTGTTAATATCACATAAAAAAACGCCGTTAAAATACCGCTTTTTATACTGTTCTGTTTGTTCGCATTGCGCCACAAGCAGCAATGCGACGTGTTATTAAGGCAGTTTGGGTATAATTAACACCGTCACAAATTAATTGCCCAGACCACGGAGAGAAAACAAATAATGTGGAAAACAAAGAACAAGATCAAGCAGGTTTAGAAGTACTTCAACACAACATCAGGGGCCAATTTCATAGAGCTGCTAAGTACAAAAATTTGCTTAGCACAAAAAAAGTCTTGATCATTGAAAACAGGTTACCAGCCAAAATTTGATGTGTTTTTCATGTTTAGCAAAAAACCAGCTGATTATCAGTCGAAAACAATAAAGACCACGTGAAAACTTGGTCTGTAACCGTGTTTTTGCCAAAGACAAATTTTCATGCTAAGCAAATTTTTGTGCTTAGCAGCTCTATGAAATTGGCCCCAGATCCTCTGCATTAAGATTTTCTGACTGGTATTATATTTCGTTTGCATTTTTTGAAGACACACTATATAAACTAAAGTTATGACACAAAATTAATGTAAGATTACTGTGTGTGGCTTTGAGTGGACAGACAAAAACGCAGTCGGACAACTGGCATTTACCCGAAAGTTAACATCCTGTTTGTAGAATAAAATAGGGATGTAGCGGTGCGCATAATAAGTGTTCAAAAAAACCTTTCTGAAAAGGAATTAAACACATCATCCAAAAGGCTTTATACCTATAGATGGCGAGCAAATGTCAAGCGTTCATAATCACAGAAAGTGTCAAATTCTGTTATTCCTTTCATGCATGCTATGAATCGCCCTTCCTCTTAGAAGTACAGCGTAAATAGAAACCCTTCCAAGATATGAAGAGCTATATCAGTGATGCGTTCCATGCAGACAAAAGAACGAGTCTCGCTCGACCCCAGTGAAAAATATCATTGTTACCTGCCGTGCTAAATGGATATCTAAACGAATTACGGAGAGAGTGCCCCTTTTCAGGGCTCTCTATATTAACGGCGATTTGCCGGGATTGTGTAGCGTACGCACAACATGGCATTTACAGCAAAAAGGGAAAAAGTACGCTTCCTTCTCCCACACAAACACACAGTCTTCTGTGTCTCTTAAAACTGTTGTTTTTTTCTTGTTTGCAATCTAAGTTTCGGGCTTAAATGGAACAAGGGTAAAATTAGCACACAACAACAACTGTATTCGGGAGAAGCCGAGGGGCGTCAAAGTTACCAATGACGTCAGGCGGTGAGGATCACAGACGTCATACGTCTATAATATCCGACCATGCATCTTATCTGTTGTAATCTATACAAAATTAATGGTTTCAAATGCAGCAATGTTGTAATTTCTTAAAACTCCAGGGACAAGTACAAAGGGAAAATGCGAGTGCCAACTTTGACATTCGTTCTCATGGTTTGAAGTTAGTAAAGCACAATGCGACGTGCACATTGGTGTAAAGGTCACAGCGTTAATATATACCACACAGAGAACAATCTCGACCAATATAGGTTGCCGAAATGCGCGCCTTTTCAAATCTTAGAATGCGCGCATGCGTCTTGCGTGCGTCAACAAACTTCACTGATGCCTTTAGGGTTTAGTGACAATAGGTCTGTCGACTCTTGAAACGTTTGTATTTTCATTCCGTACTGAAATCACAACAGTTCTACTAATGCTTTTCCACAACGGGACAAAGCACGTAACAAGTTTGAAGTTACTATATCCCTATATTCCACCTACAAATGTATACTTCCCCTTGCCTTGCAAGAACTGATCATTACACACTTTGGAATTAATGTGGCATCATATGCCGTTATAGCTCACAAAATGACGCTTCCCATGTTGTATCGTAAAATCGGGCGTGATCCCTGGCCACACGGAATTCTGGTGTTTACGACTTCTGACTAGCGCCCCCTGAACAAAGATATACTGACAGTTTAGGAGACCGCCAACATAGGGCAAGATAGCTAAGTTGGTATAGAGCGCCGGTAACCGGTATTCCGGAGGTCGCAGGTTCAAAACCCGTTCCTGTCAGTTTTCTTTGTTTACAATATATTTAAACAAAGCACAATTGCATTTCTCAATTGCACTGCTTCATCTTTCGTTAGTAAAACTTCGCGTGGAGTGTTACTGCAATAATTACATTAAACTCGGGACATTTATTCCGCAGCGACACCCTTTTACGATCAACACGCGCGACCGCAATGTTTTCCAGCGAAGACGATTTGTCAGCAGACGCAGCGTTTGCTAACACCCACGTAATGCCAAAACCAATTACCAAACTGTTTTTTGTTGGCAGCTTTTCTTTCCGTCCGCTGGAAATTGATTCCTCGAGTTTAGAGAGAGTCTTCTATCCGACTCGCCCCTGATTGCTACTATCAACAGCCAAAAGACGGTGGAACTGTTTGCTCGACAACTTACTCAAACACTAATTATATCCTGGCTAATAATAGGTGTGATTGTGTGGACGTGAGTTAATTGTTAAACTACAAACGCGCGCCTAAGCAATTAGGTAACCACACAGGGTAGAAATTGGTCACAGTGCATTAACCAATCAGAGAGCTGCAGACGATCGTCCCAAAAAACAAACCGACAAATCGCGGGTGCAATCTGTATAGTGACGCAAGGCTTCTCGCAATTATCTAGCACGCTGGAGAAGCGTCTAGCCACCACACCGTTTCTGATTGGTCGATGCAAACAAACGAAGCCCCCACGTGATTGGGCAAAACAACTCGAGCGCGATGGAGTAGCGTGTGCTTCATTTTGGAGTGAACGTTTCCCATTAAAATTCCCGGATCAAGTGTGCTTCAATTTCCCTCTCGTGTATAGGCGAGGTGTCATATTCAACTTCAAAAAATAATTACACAGGTGGAAAAACATGGCTGGATTAAAGCTTTGTTGACTGTAAAATCACACATAACCACGACGGCAGTCGGGCCGGGCAAGAAAACAATTTCCGATTGGGTACTAAAACTGAAAACGATAGCAACTCAAAATCGGCCCAAGCGATAACAAAAATAAAAAATTGTAATGTAGTTTAGAATCCAAGTTTCGGTTTTTGTGGACATTTATGGTTAAGTAATAACCTATAATTTTATAGCCTATATTAAACAAGTTCTTGTGAAATACTTTACTGGACTGTGATAATAGTCTCACTCTCAAGCCTCCTGTAAAAAAACTTGGCGACTGGTGTGTGGTTATTTTCGAGAAAAGTATAATTATCCTCGTGAGGTAAATCTTCTTAATATTATTGCAGAATGTTACAAAACGAAAGTTGAGGCTATTACATACTTTAATCATAAATGTTGCACCAAATGTATTACCAGTTTTATTCAGATTTGACCGTAAGGTATACAAGACATACAATAAAACATCTAAAGCTTTATTGATATGTGATATCCTTTTAGGGGTGCGGTCCCTAAGACAAAATGTTACACTGTAAATCCACTGAAAAACTCTACCAAACTCCATATTTTCCTGCCTATACTGACTATAGTTATTGTCAGAAAAATAGACAAGTTATCGCTTTGCCAGAATAAAAAGAACATAGAACACAACAACTATATCGTCCACTCCCGATCGTACGGCAATTTTGTAAGGGTACATTCGAAAGAGACACTTGATTTCACACTTGTTCTAAAAAGAAACTTCTTCGGGCAAGTACTATATAAACTCAATAGATTCATTGCCGTTCTCGCTACATTAACAACATAGTGGAAATACTAGTAAAAATAGGGAAACCGTTTACAATGGCGGGTGCTTGAGACCCCCTCTGGCGCCAGCTCACACACACAAAAAAGAATCACATTATTTGGAGCATCAACTCCAGCCTCATTTCACTACTTCCAAGTGTTTTCGTTACCATTCAGTTATTGGCTATTTTGTACCCACCCACTCAGTAAAGACGTCATACTATACAGGAGAGATACACAAAATGACCGACTCGGAATTAACCAACCGTGTGCCAAACAAGCTTGGCTTTCCTTCAAATTCTCGCTGGACAACTAAATAAAAAAAAAATTGAAGTACCGGGTTTGAAAGGAGAACTGTGAGGGCATGCCATCTTTCGGAGTAACGGGGCCGATGCGGCGCAGTGTTCGGCAAGTGGCGACACGACACCGGACGAAATGGCCTGTCGTATCATCTCCCGGAGTTTATCGTTAGGAAATAACTCTGACGTTAATTGATTGTGTGTGTCCAAATAAAGAAGAGTAAACATACTTGTCCGAGGTTGCTAAAGGATTCAGAGAATCCCCCACCCCCTTCAACTAAGCAACCAACCAACCAATTAAGTTAAACCCTTCTTTATGTTGTCTGGTGTATGCTATACGGCTATATGCTGCAACGAAAACTATAAATGTGACCCAACCCACGTCACAGAGTCGGAAGTCACCAGATGTATCCTTTTAAGTAAGATATACATTTGAACAGGGTTCTAAGCAATACAAGCAATTGTAACACTTAACCTTTTCACACACAAAAACATCTGAATATTACAAGAATGTCATCCCGAGTGACATAACATACCAAAATAAAGAGCAAACTATTTGCTTTCTGTTATTACACCTCATAACTTGCCATTTAAACTCATTTTGAGAGATTTGCTAACAAACGGTTGATACATTTTCCTAATAGAATGCACATTTGTTTTATGAACGGAGCAGCTTGGTCGTTCCATAAACCAACACAGTACACAAATCTGCTATTACGAAATTTGGTCTAAGCTTACCAACGCCACCTAACTAAAAAGAAATCGCACGAGGCTTGTGAGCTACGGTACACAAGGCCGGCATCACCTACAGAGTTTAATTTGGCAGGTGCTTTTTTATTTTAAACAAGCCTCTTATCAACAAGAAGCACTCGGGAATTCTTCCCTTTATACCTGGGAGCAATATCGCCGTCTGCGTCTCCCTCGACTCAACTTCCCCGCGGTTCCAATCAAATCCGCCCCTCGAAGAAGAAGAAGCAAAAAAAAAACCTAAGAAAAGACGAGAATAATAACTTTTCCCTCCCCTGTTGTGCGAGTCTTGGCAAATTGGGAACCTAAAACGCAGCGTATTTATTCTCTCAACATTCCCCAGAGTCCAACTTCACTTTCCTCCCCCTAAAACAAAACCGTGGCCAAAATGTCGCCTCGCTCGTTACTTCGGAACCAAATCTAGTTGCTCCTCATTTTGACGGGGTTTGCTAGCCAAAACAACGGTGCAAATTAATTGCAGCGACACGCTGACGATTTCGGAATTTCGTACTTTATTGTTGGTTTCGCCGTGGCAAACTTTTCTAATAACCTTATCTCTCAGAGCGAACGCTCAGAGAACATTATTAGGTTTTGTTGGTTGCATTTTGGCCGATAAATCACGGCCTGTCTGTTGTTTTAATAAATTTTATATGATCCTGGGGGTAATTATGTGGATTTATTAACGGACTAATGGGACTCGAAAACCTTCGTGCGGAAACAACCATGGCACTTCAGAACAACCACAGACCGTTCGACTTTGACCTTCAAATATTCCTATTAAACCATCAGATAATCGCAAACTTGTTCCAAATCATTTTGCCATTTTGCAATGTTAACTACAATTCAGAGAAAAAAACACTTTAAAACGCCAACAAAAGAAGTTGCTTGTCAAAAAACAATAAAGCATTTAAACAGAAAATGACGATCGTTTAGCGATCTAAATTGTAGGGAAAAGGTGCAACACGTCGTGTTTCAGCCCAGAACCCATCAATACAAATCACGCGGTGACCAGCATCTTTCACATATGTACCCAGCACGAGTAAATGAGACACTTCGAGGCAAAAATGAAAAATGAGATTTTGATTTCATCATTTAAACAATAACGACTAGATACAAAACGCCTAAAATACGTTCGCCTCTGACACCAGCCTGAAGCTAGTCTCTGACATCAGCCTGAAGCTAGTCCCCGCCCACTGTTTTACCATCACTAATACAACAAATTGTTACGATTGTACAGTTCAGCAACATTCGTATTTGGATTCTACACTCTTGGAACGTTCACGAAATTTAGAAAATAGGAATTTTGTTTCGATCAACCTACGTTCTATATCACACGTCGAAACCAAAACGAAAACAAGTTGTGATTTCGAAGAAGTGAACATCTTTTCGAGACACGTCAGCTGACCGTTTTGTTTTCAACACACCTGACGTGACGTCACCGTCACGTCACAACGAACTGACGTCATTTTACAATTACAGCGACAACAAATAAAAGGGCTTATCTCCAATGTTGACAATCAAATCACTCCCAAGCACAAACCAAGTAAAATCTGAATTGTACGAGACATATACTTCAGATACAAAAAAGGTGAATCGTTTTGGGGAAAATGTGGTAGAGCTAGGCACAGGATGTAGTAAAACAAAAATGAAAATGAAGGAAAACTATACTATATATTATGAAATAATGGAATACAATGGTTGGAAAAACAATTAACACCATTCATTTTCACGAATACAAACTCAAAACTGTATTGACCCATTTCTTAGTATTTTACTTTCTGTTTGCACAAATGACAACACACACAACAAGTTTTTAACACAAATCAGAACATTGTATTTTGTCACTCGTGGGAAAACAAAACCTGGACATTGAAAATCTGAGATCTTGTACTTTTGTAGTTGTATAGAAACTGCCAGCTTTGGTGCGGCCGTTCACCCAATGTGTCTATCCAATTGTAGTCGCGTCTAAATACAATCAGTCCTTTCATAACAAGACCAGCCGTAGTGGCATCGATTGGGTGTATATTAAACCATGGCAGCTAGACTCCTTGAAAATCAAAGGAAAATAATTCTTCCCCACGCACAATCAAGACTACGGCTCTGATATGATAACATGCCAGACAGAAACATAGTGGTTTCTACGTTTCCTAATGCATAATTAATTTTGTTATTAAAAATAGATGTTTGTGTATTTATAATGCAGACGTTTCCGCCGATAACGAGGGTCGCGGCGCAATTCTACAATGATTACCTCGTTCATCAAGTCCTGGGTCAATGGCAGCCGATATCAACGCTCAGTTCGACCTCGACCCTATAACACCACGTCAGCAATTTCAGAGTCATCCCTGTACCACTGTTTCGAGACACCATACTGGGGCCAATTTCAGAGAGCTGATTAAGCAAAACATTTTGCTTAAATGTAGGATACACCATTTGCAGATATCGACAACATTTACTACCAAATTATTAATAAATATCTTACTCATCTGAAAGTAAATAATGATTCTAGGCATCCAGCAAAATGATTGCGCTAGATATCCTGTAATTATTCTTAAAAGAATTGAATTCTATAAAGAAAAATTCGCGATCGCCGTCGACATCGCGGTTGAACACAAACGCTGTTTTTCGTACTTTTCTCGGCATCCATTATTGTAAAACTTTGGACAGGTCAGTTAAACGATATTTACTATAAAATACAACCCTTCAAATCCAGCCATTCAGTATAATTCAAGCAATTACCAATAGTGTGTATCCCACCTTTGGGAGAAATATAACTTGCTTATTCTAAGCTAACAACAGCTAAATACCAATCACAAATAATATACATCACATAGAGTTGTGGCTGGTAAGCTGGTTTCTATGGTGTTAATAAGCAAGAATGTTTTGTGCTTAAGCAATTTGTTATGCTTAAGCAGCTCTATGAAATTGGCCCTTAGCTTATTGTTGATAAACTCAAAATTAAACAGTTTGTGATTCAAAACCAAGTTGGGCCGGATGTTGAACGGATGTTGGATAGCATTAACAAGAGTCCTGTATGTTGTCACTACGCCCTTTTAACCAGTAAAGTCATCGGCATGAAGAGGTAGAGGGCTCATTCTATTTCAATGATATAGTATAACGTTTGCTATACAAAAAGTAACAAACCAAATGATTATTCAAAAGCTTACTTAATAAACTCCCTGTGAAATGGGTCTTTCTGGAATGCTGTCATTTTGAAGAAATAATTGTGTCTCATAGATGCATTTTGGTAAATTAACATTTAAGTAGGTAGTTTAAAATCAAAATCTTAAATTAAATAAAAATCACGGAATATACAGCATTCACAGAGGTTAGTTGTCAAGCCCCATTCTCTGGTTTTTGCTAACCTTTGCTGCTTTAGATGATAAAAATGCACAACTAACAGATGATAAACTATAACTTAAAATCGACAATAAACACGTCGTTATAATTATTGTCTCGGAGCAGCAAGCATTGACGCACAGGGAGACACCCCCGCCTATTAAGAGGATCGTCTACCAGAGACACAATCACATTCAGACGGATATTAGACGATATACGGTCACCTTGACGAGTCCACGGTCAGCTTTGATCGGTAGACCTTCTGACAAGGTTGGGGGTTATAGGACTTATCAATCAAGGTCGGGTTTGGTCCGCCCGTTTGTTGTCTAATGGCGTCGGCGATTCTCTAATAAGACGTTGGCGTCTGTAGATTAATAAGGTCGACATTAACCGCCCACACTTAACGGTAAAATCGCGCTCAGAATGTTTGGCCTACTAGTAAAGGCGGCATGGTCACAGTCGTGAGTATAACACGATATTAAAAATGACTGAAATGTAAACACCCACACATTGAGTATGTTTGACGCTTAACGTACACCATAAAAACAATTTGGTTTACAAAATATATATTTGGTCACTGTTTAAGGGCTGTGCATCGAAACCGGGTACTCGAGTACCCGACCGTTGATGTCAGTAATCGATTCCAGATTATGGAATCGATTACCCGCAGTTATTTCAACTGTACTTGGTTTGACCTGCACCAAATAGTAGGTCAACTTTTCATGGATTGTGACGAATTGGTTACCCTGACCGATTTTTGGGTCAAAACCATCAATTTCTTTGGTCAATAGTAAACCAAATACATAGCTACGAGTTGCTTGCATTTATCAATACAACTGATTACAAGGTATAGTACTACATGTACAAGGTTTGTTGATATTTTTACTAAACACATCTACCTATAAAATCGTTAGAAAACCGTATAATATTGGTCATCGTAATCAATTTGTTATTATAGACTATAGCGAAATGAAAGGTGGAATTATGTTTGTAGATTACGTCATGTTATTAATATCAAATTAGTTTGTAAAGAAATGTTGGTCTTAAAGGTATATTTTTCGGGGCATGTATTTTCCAAAACCTTCTATAGGCAGTGTGCCCCCGAAACGTTGACAAAACAATTATTAACTGGGCTCGCTCCAACCGGACGGGGTGAGTTAGTCTTGCATACGCACTGTGGACCTCCGAACAATATAGGTCCACACGATGCGGGAAGAGGTTACGGTTTGTGGACTTGCCCAGGTCAACAATCCGTTTTCGAAAAAGAGCGCTAGAGGAAAAACGGGTTAGGGTTATATATAGAAAAGATAGAAGGGACAGCTGAGAGGCCCATAATCAAAATTTGAGGGTAAATTTGTTTGGGGGAAGCGAGAAAAATGAGTATTTAGTCAACTTTTTTTAACTACACGAAGACAAAGGAATGTCCACAGTACGTATGTAAGGTAAAGCTACGTGAACGCGGGGTTCACCGCGTTTGTTCTACCTGCGAGACATCACAACAAGCCATAATCCCCCCTGAAGAAACTGCATCTTCTTTGAAAGCTCGGTTTCGTATCCAGTGAACACTGAGTATATACATGTATTACTTATATATTATTATTAACATCATGCAGAACTCTGCAGCTCGTCTTATTTATCGCATTAGGAAACACGAATCTGTGTCTCTTCTCCTAAGAGAATTACATTGGCTACCCTTTCACTCTCGCATTTCATTCAACATTTTGTTGTTGGCATACAAATGTTTTTATAATTTTGCGCCACCTTATTTGATAGAGCTGTTAACATTGTACACACTATCAAGAAATCTTCGTTCTAATAAGAAAAAATTGTTTGTTATTTCACCAGTTTCGACCAGGTCATATGGTGAACGCAGCTTCGCTCACACTGCTTCAACCCTATGGAACAATCTCCCGGAACATTTGAAAAATATTGATTCCATTGATAAGTTCAAGATTGCTTTAAAGACGCACCTATTTAACATTTAGGTCATGCATTTTTCTTTGAAACCTAGTACATCTTGTATTTGTATTTTGTTGTCTTTTTTCTTTCTCTACAGCGCATAGGGACATGTTTAATCACTATGTGTTATGCGCTATATAAAAATGGTTAATTATTATTATTATTTAACTGATGTATTTTAAAGTTTTGCTTTAAATTGCTTGTTATAATTGAACCTGACCGTACCAAATGCGCTGTGGTCCAGTGGTTACCGTGTTTGACTCCTGTACGATGGTACGTGGGCTCGAACCCTGGCAGGGAATATGGTGCTTGTGTTCTTGGGCAAGACACTTTGCTACAATTGCCTCTCTCCACCCAGGAGTAATGGGTACCTGTGAAGGTAGAGACCACATGCGCTGATCTTGAGCTGCTGCAGAAATGATCTCATTTATGGTGAACAGGGATAATATAATTTATTGTAAAGCGCTTTCAAACACTGCCCTGTAAGGGTATAAAGCGCTATATAAGCCCCAACATTATTATATTATGACCATTTGTGATCACATTTTGCACAGCTGATCTATTTACACGCATTATCGGCTTTTCCACCTAAATCCTGTTCACCAAATTTGTCAGAATATAATACCATAACTGGATCTATAGCCTGTCCCGGGTTCAAGATCACAACCGCTAATGGGCTCGTCCTGAAGACGCTGTCGTCGTCATGAGTATGAATGACTTCATGGGTATTAATGCACCATGAATATTGATATGGTTGCCGATTCGCCAGGTACCAGTACTAATCACGTGAGCACAATCTCTCGGCGACATCTTGCATTCTTAAAATCGAGACCAGGTGAGAATTAGTTTCGTTTCCCTAATAAAAAGAGTTAGGGACGGAAGATTTCAAGAATATTGATTATGAAAACTGCAACAGATAGTAGGTCATGGTCGGGTATCTAACTTGTTTTCCTCACAAATCTGCAGCACGCCTCGTCACAAGAACGAGAACAAATGAGCATCACCCTTGATTCTAATTTCTAAACCTTCCTAAACACAATGAGGGCAATGGAAGTCAAAAGGTCTCCACAGGGTAATTCCGTCGATAGATGAATAGGTCTTCACAGGGTTTCATGAAAAATAGATTCTTGGAGTTTTATTCAAAAACTATAGCAATTTTCAGGCCATGTTTATCTGTCACAATTTAATCTTTGAGGTCTAAGGGGTGTTGGGTTTTATAGGGCATGGAAGTTGAAGTATCACAGGACGCGTTAAACCTATAGTTAAAATAGGAGCACTTTGAAAATAGCCCTCGAAGTTCCGAGAAGTTGTTACACGAGGACAAACAATTTCTGCACAAGGATGCAAATTAAGGTCACCCTAGTGTAGGAAATTCATGATGGAATTGATGGATTTAGAACTGTTAGGATAAAAATGTGAAAAACTTCCTCCCAGGTGCGAAAACTGCCCCGCTCTTCATTTTGTGCTCAATGTTCCAACCTAATACATTGCTATAAAACGACAATTCTGACAAGGCTGCTTATCTAATTTACCTATACGAGAAAGCAATTAAGAACAGCGGCGCATCCCTATCCAACTCAACAACGACGATGATATGGAAGAAAAAACTAGTCGAAGTTTGTGCATGCATTCCTGTGCTACCACGCGGTCACATAATACACACACAAGCTATTAAATCGAATTGGTCAGGATCGGCGCCAGACGAGCCTTTCGCGCGCTTTTTGGAGCGATCGTCTGCCAACCGTTTGCCCGGGCAAAATCGGCCAAATTAAACGCACGAGCCTTTACACAGGTGATTAAGCCGGACCGCGCGCTAACTAGATTTTCGGGAGAAAAGAGGGAGAGAGAGGGGGGGGGGGGGGAGGCGACTTGATTAGCTCGACTCCCGTGACGAGATTAAACAATATTTCCCAGTAGTTTTGGCGCGCAGTTTCTTAATTGCCGCTCACATTAAATGATTGCAATGCCGTCTCAAACAATTTACTTTGTAAGTTCATTTTGTAAGAGCACCATATTCGACTTTCATTAAAACAAGAGTTCTTATTCTATCAACGATTGGGGATTCAGGTTAGCGTAGCGGTTCTTTCCTCGCCTTTCACCGCTGTGACCTGGGCTCTAATCCCGCCTGGGCCAATATATGGATTGGGTTTTCAGTCCCTGCCAGATTCCGTGGGTTTCCCCAGGATATTCTTCTGGGGTTTTCCTCGCACCTCTAAAACTGTACCTTCTTCTAATCGTCTTCTCTCTACATGTTTCTTCAGGCTTGCGAGCTACAGTTTTTTAGGGATCACTGGTTTCATTTCCAGAAAGAATTAATAATTAAATTAGTGTTACCAGGCCTTTGCTGTTACGTACAGAAGACGAGACACTTTATTCGAACAACTGATCTCGCTAGTTCTTGTGATAGTCGCTACCAAATTAAACACGCTATTCATACTCAATTTGACAGGATATACTTCTACCCAATAACCCTTTTGTGAAATATCCAACATGACTAATTATGAAAATGGCTGGTTTACAGTCAAATGCGAGAGCAGGTTTTTATGGGTGGAAACAGATTACCACATGAAAGCAAAGAGTGCAATTCAACTTTGGAATAAACAAAAACAGAGCTACTTTGTGGCTGAGAACGATCCATGGGGTCTCATTTCTACTCCGAGTAATTTAAGTTACCTTTGTTCTCGTACGAGTGACTAGTTGGACTGTATGAAGCCAATTATACGTTTTTGTTAAACCACAAATTACGCTAGGATCGCGATTACCATTAAGAGGACTTTATTAGCTTCGTTGAAAGCCTTCGAATCGAAACAAGTTAGTTTTATCTGTGCCGATAATCACACGACAGGGGACTTTACCTAATGGCCCTGTCACACCAGACCATTTTAGGCCAACGCGTGAGTAACGTGTTGTAATTTTGGCAACACGCTGGCAAACGCTGACCAATGCTAGGCCAGCGTTAGCAACACGCTGAGCGCGTTACTCACGCGCTGGGACATGCTGTCACACGCTGAGGAAAACATATTTTTTTCAACATACATACAATTTCCAGCGTTTGCCAGCGTGTGACTGCACACGCTGGCGGAGCGTTGGAGGTTTGTTACTCACGCGTCGAACACGCTAGACGGTCGTTATCAACCCGCTACTCACACGCTGGCGCACGCTGGCGTACGCTGGCGTATTCTGGCGACACGCTGGTTATGGCCCTGTCACCCCAGAACGTTTTAGGCCAATGCATGAGTATAGCGCGTTAAAAATAGTTGATACGCTGGCAATCGCTGAACTTTCACAGAAAAAGTCAAGTGGAACCGTGATTTCAGAGTGTCCATACAGGTTGATAACGGGTTCATAGCGTATGCCAGCGCGTGAGTATCGTGTGATGAACGCGCTCAGCGTGTGAGGAACGTATCACTGATTTATAGTAAAAATACGACAGCGGTCGCCAGCGCGTGTGAGTAGTGGGTTGGTAACGATCGTCTATCGCGTTCGACCCGTGAGTAACGACCATCCTGCGCGCCGCCAGCGTGTGTAGTCACACGCTGGCAAACGCTGAAAATTTTAGGTATGTTGAAAAATGTATTTTTGCCTCAGCGTGTGACAGCGTGTTCCAGCGTGTGGGTAACGCGCTTAGCGCGTTGCGAACGCTGGCCTAGCGTTGGTCAACGTTTACCCGCGTGTTACCGAAATTCCAACACGTTGGCCTAAAACGTTCTGGTGTGACAGGGCCATTAGTGTAGTAGCGCGTCGGCTTTTTATACAACTAACCATGTGGTCGTTGCAGTACGCTGGCGCGCGTTGGAACGCGCTACTCACGCGCTGGGCAGTCGTTCGTCAGTCGTCGAGCGCGTTACTAACGCGTTTCTCACGCGCTGGCGAACGCATTGAATCCGTTAACAACGCGTTATGGACACGCTAAAATCACGGTTCCACTTGACTTTTTCTGTGGAAGTTCAGCGTTTGCCAGCGTATCAACTATTTTTAACGCGCTACTCACGCGTTGGCCTAAAACGCTCTAGTGTGACAGGGCCATAAAAGACCAAATTATCGGGAGTCGGTAAAATGTTCCCGTTTTTTTGTTGTATATTAATTTAACAACGCATGAGGTTTGAAGGGGCATTGCATCCTGAAAGCGTCCAATTTTAAAATACAACCCCCCAAATCTCCCCATTCATGGCAATTCAAGCAATTACCCAATGGTGTATTCTACCTTTAATGAGTCTAAACTTTCTGTGAAAGGATTACCTTCTGGCATGCTGTCATTTTGAATAAAATAACAAAAGAAGGTCATTTGCAAAGATGCGTCTGAGAGACGCATTTTTGGAAATTTCCGTTAGTCGTTAGTTTGTAATCAGCGAATGGTGGTGAGTGCGAGCGTTGGAACGACGCACACGGACGCATAGACGCTATTCAAAAAGAACCATTAGATGTTAATTATGCGGGATACGGAAAACATCGCCTATATTCAGAGTTGTATTCGAGTCCTTGCAAGTCCTTGCAAGTCCCTGCAAGTCCCTGCAAGTCCCTGCAAGTCCCTGTAAGTCCCTGCAAGTCCCTGCAAGTCCCTGCAAGTCCATCACAAGTCCTTCAGTCTCAAGTCAAGTCACTAGCTATTCAGATGAACTGTTAACAAAAGCATTCCTTTGTCATTGTTCAACCAGTTACTTGCGACTGGCTTTATAAAGGACTTGTGACTGGACTTGTGACTGGACTTGTGAAAGGACTTGTAGGGACTCGAATGCAACACTGTCTGCATTAAACCACCATTTTGCGATATGAGATGTAAATTTCCGAAAGTGTACCAGATGAAACAACGACGCCAAACTGGTGATTTAATAGGCGATTTTCTCAAGCCGCATACCTATCCCGTATGGATTAAGTTATGCGCGTATCAAAATCTAATGGTCACTATGGCCGCTATTGGTTGGTTCAGTGCGTGACACGCGCGCAGCTGCAACCGGCAGAATGAGAACGCGCCCCAAATGACAATTGCGACTCGGCAAATTTGAATTCAAAATCGAAATCTTCGAAGATATTGTTTTCTCCGAATATTCACAGAGATAAAACTTCATGTTAATTGTCAAGCAACCATTTTAGATTTTGAGAATGTTTCTGCTTCAAGCGATAAAAATGCATTACTGACAAAATAATGTATGCGCAAATCTGTGTTTAGCGAGTAAACACTTTTCTAAACACATTCTTGCTATCAGTTTTTGTAAACATGTTTACACGCTGAACATATATAGCACGAAGATGGAGAGTGTTTAGCATTGAGGTAAAATGTTTAGGTATTGGACGCTTAGCTGCTTAACCCTCCTATATACAGTGCAGTTACCATAGAGCTGTCAGACCTTTCAAAACCTTTCAAGTTTTCTGGACTGAAGCGTTTTGAAAGGTGAGAAAGCTGTCTGACAAAAGGAACCTATGAAAGGTTTTGAAAGGTAAAACAACTCTCTGAACAAACTGGTGTTCAAAAAAAAAAAAAAAAAAAAAACTTTCAAAAGGTTTTGAAAGGTGTAGTAGTGCAGTAGCAAAAAATTCTGGAGCGTTTTGAAAGGTTCATACTTATTGATAGCCATTTTGCCCATTAAGCAGATTTTGAAAGGTTTTGAAAGGTAAAACCATAAGAGGGTTAATAGCAAACCAAGTGTACCTTCAAAATACAAATAATCAATTTTTAGGTTAATTGGCCTGTTGAATTTAGGTCAGGGGACTAGCTCAGAGGTTGTCACGAGGTTGTTTTGCAGTCACCTATTGATTTTTATGGCAGCCCTTATACTGTTGGCATTGGAGGTGTCTGCGCATGCGCGTGATGTCTCAATACACTTGGGTTTGTGTGAATTAAAACGTGAGACCTAATTTAAGACCACACGTTGAAATGTGAGATAACACGGGTGTGTACCGCTCTCTTTGCATCCCAAGAGTCGGTGTTCATTAATAGATGGATTATGACGAAGTGCTCTTTTTTTTCTTTTCTAATAACACGGTCCTACGGGGGAAGGGTTTGAACGCTGCCGGTTAATGATACACCGACTCGATCGCGGAACGCAGTTGTGGGAAGCACGTACAACGCGCGCTCCCTGGAGACACCGCACTGTGCCGAGGTAAACTTTAAAACCTTCAAGGAGGAAATCTGGCAGGGATTAAAATTGCAGGGGAGAGAGTTTTGATTTCTAAACACAAGGGTGATGAACAGCGAAAACAATCTATTGTGAAAAAGTGAACACGGCATTTTCAGGTTTGAAAAAAAAAGGACAAAGCAATGTTATGTACAGTGCATTATCATGATTGCCCTTCACTCAAGCCAACAATCCATATACAAGCTTTCACTGACGTTCGCTAATATTTTGTGCACGTCCAATGGCAACGTTCGCGTGAGAAGAACATATCCCAGGTCACGATAATAATACCCCTCGCTAAACTAATTTACATTAAATTAACCCGCATCCCCTTCAACTGGCAAATTCAGTTCAACCACCACAACAGTCAGAACCGAGTCAAGTGGTGTTTTCTTTACGTTCGACCACGTCTTTAAAATAGGGTAAGTAAAAAAATTCAAAAAAAAATGAAGTCTCGTATCAATTTGTATTGAACATTATATAGACTTGCAGGGGCTCTACTTATAGACAAAACATAACATTATATCGTCGTGACATTTCACACAGCCATCGCAGAGTTCAATCTTAAACATGCTTACACCATGGAGGAAGAAAAACTCACACGAAGAAGCTTGTGTTCGTCCACGGACATACTTCTAGTTTTCGATTGGTAATCTACCCAAATGGGGCATAACTGGTAACCCCTCTTTGCCCTACACCAATACACACTGCAGACTATTGTTACTCAACACATCCCTACATAGGAATTCCCGAGATTGCAGTAACACAATGACAACACAAAAGAGTGGGGGTCTCTATTCTCCTCAAATCTTGCTGCATAATATAATTAGCCTGAAATAAAATAGTCATGACGATTGAACGTAAAGGCCAGTATACAGGGCATACACAATTCATGAGGATAAGCCGAGAGATTCGAATTCAACGTAATGGTGAAACGGACGATAAATCGACGGATGCAATTTTGATAAGCCCTGACTTATTCATGTTTGCGGTCCCAGCAGGAATAAAAGGTCATGATCAGGATGACAAAATGATCAAACCGGAATAAAATAAAGTTAATAAGAAGGGAAATTAACTTAAGATGTGCCCGGGCTGAATACACATTATTCACGGTGAAGTCATTTGTAATCATGCTCCCAGAATCACATACGTGATTTTGTCGAGCGAAAATGTCTGCGTATCTATAGACACGCGTATTTTACACGCATAACTCAACGAACGCGTTTGCATTTCACGACATCGTGTGCCTTATCGCGCCATTAATTTTAAAAGTCGCGCAACTGTCGCGTACTATTGTTTTCGTGTACACGCGCACGTGTGCAATATTGCGACAAAACCATTGAAAACCATTGAATTGGATGGAGCCAGACTATTTATGCGTTCCAGTCCTCGATTTAATTTAATTTTTAATTTTATGTGGCTTAAAACGTTAGCGTATCATTAATATTAAATGTTAAAATATTCATCAGAGCTGATTGTATTAATTTGTAATTAACTTTATTTCATTACTTTCATTTCTATTTGGAAGTTCCCAAAATGAATAAGGTGTATTAAATACATTGCAGTAAGTACGGAAACGAGTACTATACATATAGGGTAATCATAGATTGGTTATATTCCCCCTAAAATGCAAATAAATGTGTTCTAGAAAACTCCGGAATTACATTTCAGCCGTTTGAAATGACTGTGACGTGTGATTATGTCATCGTGACGTCACTTCAATTTTTAGCGGTGACACATTCCAGTATAATGTAGGCCTACATACCAAGTTCAAAATCAGACCTATAGTTCGGTAGATATAAAAAAAGTCTAAGAAAAATCTATCTTATAGTGTGACGTCACATTATGTGACGACGTCACTACAGCTCACTTTGATTTTCTCTATAACACATCCCGGTCAATAAATAAATAAATAATATAAAGTACTATTGGCATACCTCCAAATAGGCACTTAGGGAGACAATCCCATAGAGATGTACACAAACTTAAAACAGTCCTAACTTGTTTACCCTAACCCTTTTCTCTAAGATCTTCGAGATTTATGCTATTTAGACCAAAATCTGTCCTTCAAGGGCAAAAATAACTCCCAAGTATTGTTTTTTTAGGGTAGCTAGACACTTAGGGAGACACTGAAAATGTCTCCCTAAGTGCCACTGTCTCCTTATTACCTAAAAACTTACGCTAAGTTGTCTCCCCAAATGCCTATTTGTATAAATTGTTAATAGTTTAGTACAAGAACATCTACACATGTACAGTTTGGGCTTTCCTTAATTGTTTGACAAATTCGAAATAAGAGCACAAAACAATGGAATTTACAGTGTACCTGTTTGTATTTTGCCGCCGTTTTTTCCCCAGTCTGTATTTATTTGTGGCGGATAATACAACATTTTAAGAACACAGACAAGGATGAAGATTTACACAGAGAGAGAGAGTTCTTCCCAAAACCGACTTTTTTTAATTAAACAAACCGACAGCCTGAAGCGAAACACAAACGATCTTATCACAAAAGCAAAGTCGTCTACGTCGTGTTTGGTTAAACATGCTCCACCGAACAACACCCAGATGATCGGGGAACCATTGTGACCGCATGTCGGGAGATGCCGTCTAGAGATGGGGTAGTTTCCGGTCGCTAATGGGCCGGTAGGATGCCCACTTCAACGCCGCTAAGATTCCATGATGCGGGAAGGGGATTGTTTGGGGTTTGAAGGAGAGAAAGTCTTCGGCGAGGTTCCAAGACGGCTGAGCGGCATTCACCAGTGAGAGCTAAGTGGTGATTGATGGACAAGAAGATAACAAGGAAGAATTAGCTTCAACTAAATAAGTTGGAGCTAAAGAAGAGTTTGTACAGACAAGCACTGGAAGAACACTGCCCGTTTGTGTTAATGCAAATCGCTTATCACACGGCCGAAGCCACTCAAGGCGTTGGCTACAGAGGAAAGTGTGGAAAAACCAGCCCCTCACACTGAAACAAGACAATATTATCTCTTCACGGTATTAATAGGGTTGGGATGGGTAACTAGTCCACTTTAAGGCATTAATAATGTCTCCACCCATATAGGCATAGCCCAAGCTGGGCTCGAACCCATAACCTGCAGACCACGAATTCAATGCTCCAGATCACCAGGAAACCGCACTTCCAAAATAGAAAGAAGAAAAGAAGAATAACTGTTGTAGTAAAAACAAAGGTTAAGATTTGAAAAGCAACTACAACTAATTAAGAAAGGTGTGTGCCTCTGAACAGAAGGCATTGGTTGCTTTTGTGGTGAGATGACCCACAATGGCGCCTAGCAAGCTGTCCCATACTGAAATTATTGCAGGAATGAAGGGACGGTCGTATTGAGCATGAGACCTTTATTCCTGTTGTACTAGGATGACCCATAATGGCGTCTGGCAATCTGTTCCACAGTGGAACCACTACAGAACCGAAGGAACGGTCGTACTGAGCAGGAGACCTTGGTTCCTGTGGTACTAGGATGACCATGGCGTCTGGCAATCTGTTCCACAGTGGAACCACTACAGAACCGAAGGAACGGTCGTACTGAGCAGGAGACCTTGGTTCCTGTGGTACTAGGATGACCCATAATAACGTATGGCAATCTGTTAAACAATGGAACCACTGCAGGAACCAAGGAATGGTCGTACTGAACAGGAGACATTGGTTCCTGTTGTACTAGGATGACCCATAATGGCGTCTGGCAATCTGTTCCACAGTGGAACCACCGCAGGAACCAAGGAATGGTCGTATTGAACAGGAGACCTTGGTTCCTGTTGTACTAGGATGACCCATAATGGCGTCTGGCAATCAGTTCCACAATGGAACCACTGCAGGAACCAAGGAATGGTCGTACTGAGCAGGAGACCTTGGTTCCTGTTGTACTAGGATGACCCATAATGGCGTCTGGCAATCTGATTCACAATGGAACCACTGCAGGAACCAAGGAACTTCGTACTGAACAGGAGACATTGGTTCCTGTTGTACTAGGATGACCCATGATGGCGTCTGGCAATCTGATTCACAATGGAACCACTGCAGGAACCAAGGAACTTCGTACTGAACAGGAGACATTGGTTCCTGTTGTACTAGGATGACCCATGATGGCGTCTGGCAATCAGTTCCACAATGGAACCACCGCAGGAACCAAGGAATGGTCGTATTGAACAGGAGACCTTGGTTCCTGTTGTAGAATGACCCACAATAACGTCTGCATGGTGTTCCATACTATAACCATTGCAGAAACGATCAAAACGATCAGGGGAAAAAATAGAACAATAAAACAACAATACAATCAATCATTACAATAAAATACAAGAAGATGTCTTCTAATGTCACCATTATAATTGAATGAAGGTAAAAAGCGATAACCAGAAAAACAAGTGTACAATCATTGCTGCGGTAACCACGTTACAATAAATTATGACATTTATCAAAATATTGAGACACTACACAGTCAGCGCCAAAATTGGAGCATGATTACAAAAACAAAAACATTTGTAAATTTCAAAGAAGGTCGAATTGTTTCCCGGAATCAAGATATTATATCGACCTTATTTCTAACGTCATACCCAAAACGTCGCTATGGTAACACACCTCCTTTTACCGGCGTGGTGTGTGTATTATCCGATCTCGCCCGTTTTGCCGTCTGCGAACAACTCGTCAGATATCAAGGTTATATGCTTGGTTTCAATCAATCAAAAATGTTCCCGCGTGTTTATTTTTTTATAGAATACCAAGTATAGTGAAAACACTATACAGAAAATGCCGGTGCTCTTACATTAGATAGGAAATTTGTATCACCTTTTTATGTTTATTGCGTGCGAGGTGTCAACATTCTTGTATTATACACACCAAATTAATCGCCACTTTTGATGACAGATTCGTTTCTTATATTTCTTGAAAATGCTGCTGCGGAAATCAAGTGGCTCTTGTGTTTGGTGAGTGCAAGACTATCACAAGCAAGGAGATGTTTGCTCGTCTGAATTGGGCTCCTTTTTCTAAGAGAGTTAAGTTCAAAAAAACTATTCTTGTCCTCAAAATGACTCCTTTGTACATCATGACAAATATGTTCACATCACTTACAGCATAGCTTACAGTGACTCGCGAAACTAGGCAACCAACCCACACGGCACTGAAAGAACCAGACTATCCGTACTAGGACAAGCAAAGACTGGTGCGTGACGCGTGGTTTACGACACACGGCCATTTATTAATGCATGTAGAAGGGGATTCTGCGCGCAGCTGTCCAAAACCTAAGCAGCAAGATCGTCTTACGATCGACCGTCTCCTGATACGACGGAATAAACACTCACTTATCAGCGAAATCCAGATGACAAATTTTTCTGACCACAGTTGGGGGGGGGGGGGGGGGAATGTCCCCGTAGAAAGTTTTCTCCCAGGGGAGAACAAGTAACCAATTCGTCTCGAATGACGGCCGACTCCAGGGCCCAGAGTCCCGCCCCATGCTCTCTGTGATATCAATGCCAACCCAAAACCCTATCCAACCACATTTCGTAAATCGGCGGGTATCGAGTGTCGCAAAGCAACCGATTACTGGCGTCCGGGAAGCGAGCGTAAAATGACCAGAATCAGCCGTAATACGAGTGCCGTCTAAATGCTTTTAAACACCGCGCGAGCTCGCGATCGAACTCGATAGCCCGAGGGCCAAGGGGGTTGTACGGGCAGTTTAGTACCGAGTTTGTGACCGTCGGGGGACGGGGAATGACGGTCGTGGGTTTATTGTGTTTGCTGAATTACAATGGGCAAATGCTCCCGACTGAATCTATGAGCGAAGGGGGATTGCCGAAGCAAAGGAAGCGAGATAGAAAACAGGAGGACATATCAAATTAAGCTGGCTTGCTCTGTCAATATATTGGAGAGGTAGATCGACACGTACTTGTGATATTGGTAAAAGAGTCGCAAGAGAAGATAGGAGATGATTAAAGGTTCTATTTTGTTCAGTCTGCCAGATATGGTTGCAATAACGTGGGGCCAATTTCAGGAAGCTGCTAAGCACAAAAATGTACTTAGCTTAGCAAAACCAAATCTTGCTCAGTAAAAACAGGTTACCAGACAATTAACTCAATGTATTTTTCATACTAAGCCAACAAAAAGCAGAAATAAATTACGAACAACACCACTTGAACATTAAGTCACAATGTTTTGGTTGTGTGGTTTTTTGCTAGGGAAGACTCTTAATACGACCATGCATTTTGGCGTATCTCACATCTTTTCTGTCGAGTCTTAGAAGACGAGAACCGATTTCCGACTCAAATAATAATTGCCACCCATGACGAATCACACCATTAAAGATTATGTTCACGGCCTGAAATTTATTCTTGAGATTTGGCAACACGTGTAAGCCAAACGCTTTGATATCCGAGAGATTAATGGAACGTACCGCGTGCCAATTAAAACAATAATTAGACTAGACGAAGTTAGACTGATTTGTTTTTCAAATTTGCAAGATTTTTGCATACGATGTTTCTATATACGAATAAGCTAAATCTAATAAGCTAAAATAAACAATTTTTTTAATATCTCAATTATTATGGGTTTTAAAAACGTTAATCGATGAATATATTTTCTCTTTATTTAATTCTGCAATTACGGTAAAACAAATTAACCAACAGATATAATCATTTTCGGAAGATTTTTTTTAATTTCTCAATTACGGGTTTAAAAAATAATGTAATCGAACGATATCATTATTTTTGTAACAACAATACCCCCTAAAAATCACAATTTTGTGTGCAGTTTTGGCAGGTCGTAACATTTAGTGGCCTTTATAACCATGGGAATATATAATACAGATTACATATTTCATTGAATGTGCATTTGCGCATCTGATCGGAACCAAATGCAACATAGCATGACCAGACACCCTTTAAACATTTGTATATCCAACACATTTAAAGGCTACATCCTTAAAAATGTATACGCTATACAATTATTTATACAAAGGTACACCTGCGGCCAATTTCACAAAATACTGGGTCCTTTTTCAAAACCCACCTTAAGCTCCATCACCGGCTCCATCACCGGCTTCATCACCATTGCCAAACTAAAACTAAACCACAACGGAGACGAAGCTGGAGTTTGGAAAACGGCCTAGGATCTTGGCACCAAAGTTAAGACGTGCTTGTTTCCTTTTGCGATCGAGGATCGAAAAACAAAAGAAAACAATGGGAACAAAAGATCCTCGAAGGACGGTTTCTTTGTCCTCGATCGGCAAGATAAGCGTAAAGCAATGGGGTTTGGTTTCAGTAATGGCAATTCACGAACTATAGCGTTTAATAGGTCCTAACTTTCTTAGCAACACAGCCGAACCCGTCTTAACCTAAGATCGGTCGGATATAGTCGTCTTATCTCATTATTAATGCGTGCGTTAATTTGTATATCGTTTAAGACGAATGTTGGCCTGGGGTTTATACTTTCGAGTTAGAAACAGACTGGAAAATATTTGTGATACGTAAAAATGAATTATTTACCAAATTAAATTATGCGACAACAACTATAGTCGACTCTATCGTATCTTGTGAATAGAACGTGCGAAGGCTGATGTACCATTCATTTGAATTGATTTGCGTATAGAGTATATTTCTGGTGAACATTCGTGTTCTATGCACTCATGCGGAAAGTTGGTTTACACGTTTCTTGTCAACGACCGTTCCATCAAGCGGTAAAAACAAACATGAAACGGCTATGAAATGTGTAGTTTCGATGCGTCTTTCTTAATAATTTAAGATGGGTTTAGTGAAACCGAATAATTAAGGCACGTTTTAGCCAAGATCGATCTTGGAATGAGGACTCGTCTTAAGTTATAATATGAGTCACAAGATAAGAGTTTTGTGAATTCTGTCCCTGATTTTGCACCCCCCCCAAAAAAAAAAAAAAAAAAATCTTAATTATGGGAAGTGTATTTCATATCTCAAAAATTTCTTGAGAGGACGTCTAAGATTCGAAGGTGATGGCTTGAGCGACTTCCTACTTGAAAAGAATTCTGAATTCTTCTCCCCTTGGATCCGCGAAGACGGTCATTGGAACTGCCTCCAATTGTCAAGTGCCTCCGGGAAATGATGAAATGAAAAGACGGTGAAGGTTAACAGAGAAATGTATACGGGGGACGGAGCACACCACATCGCAGCGCAGAGTGGGCTTAACGACCGCAGTAGAGGAAGCAAAGGACGAAGCTTTAATTTGGCGCGAAAAGATGATACAAAAAGCGCGGGAAACGATACGGGACATTTCAAGTGCCTGGCGGATTCATTTCTCCCGATATAAATACTTGCACTTGATGTTTGAGTTAATTAATTAATACTTTCTATTCTTACTTTTGATCCGAAAACAACAAACGGTAAAATTGTATTGTATTTTTTTTTTTGATTTTTTATTTTTTATTTTAAGTACCATTAGTTTATTTATTACGTTCAAATGTAAACTGAAAATCATTCGTACTTAACTCCGAGATAATTGATTGTCATAACATAATTATGTTAGCCATTATTGGTCTGTGATTTGTGTTGCTTACTATCGAGTCAACCTAACTTCAACCGATCCATATAATTAATTATTGTGATCACCACAAAATCTTGTAATCAGTGTTGTTTGTGTCTTGTTTTGTCGTGTTTTGTACCGTTTTGTTCTGTAGGGCACATCCATTACAAGCTTTAGCTTTTTAAAAAGATGCCTTTACACTTGACTGAATGGACCGGTAGTGTAGTAAAATGTATTAAACCATTGGTCAATTGTTATAACTTAATCGGTCCTATCCGATAATGTAACATATTACAGTATCGATCCTATCCGATAATGAAACATATTACAGTATCGATCCTATCCGATAACGTAACAGAAATAGACTGAACGTGTAGTAAATGTTACTACTATCGGTCAATGTGTTTGACATTATCGGTAGGTAATACATTATCCGTTGGTTATATTGTAACAAAGGTGAATAGAAATGTCAGGTGTAATTAAAATAAACATCATTCAACATCGAGGACACCCTCACCCGACGCAGAAAAATCAAGGATGCGCATCAACATTGCATTGATGAAAATGTACCAATGCGCCATTGAGGATTTGCCGCATTCATGCCATGACCAAAAAAAAAATCTGTTTAATTTCCGAACAGCGTATCAGCCAGGCTACATCTCAAAGACGACTTAATATTTATCAGCCACTCTGGAAACTGAAGGTACATTCTAACAGTTGTCAAGATCCACCTGACAACTATATTTCTTGCCAGGGAGCAAAAAAACAAATCTGGTCACGTTTCGCCGATGGAATTAACTGGACATTTTTTGTTTTATATATTAAAATCTGAAAGTGTGGCAGATTTTGTGATTCGGGATGTATGGAGGGAGGGTAGATACCGCGAAGTCCCTATGATTACCTCCGCGTTCATATTGATTTCCCTTCTACCTTAAAGGAACATATGCCTCTGCTCTTCGTAAACAGAATTGTTGCTGGTACCTCTCACTGGCTAACTTAAAATGATGTAGTATGGCGCGTACATTTACAAGGTGAGTAAAAAACAACCAAAAACGACCTCGGTTTATTATTTTCCCTTTAAAAGCAATGTCATCTGACAAACGAATGAGACACGTACCGGACAAGCATGTTTCGTCGGCTCATGTGAAGAAGAAAAAAAGAATTATAGAAAACGATCTACGTTATCAGAGGATATGCATATTTTACTCAAAGAAGCCATTTTCGCAGCTATAAACGGAATGCCATTAACCATTGAGCTAAACAAAAAACATAGATCATAGTCATCACAGACGGGCATTCTAATGCAAACTAGAAAAGAAGAATGAATAAAACTTCTGCAAACTGCTTACTGGCTGGAATGACCTGAAAATATACAAATCAAATAAGTTAAGAGGGCCTAATATTTCGATCTTAACAAGATCTTCTTCAGAGACATAATGACTTGTACAAGACAAATTAGCGCACACCCCCGCCCCAATCGCAAAACTGCCCCATTTCCCAATGTATAGAACAAACCATTGAAAGTAATCCACATTCTTCCTTTTAATTTATGTCCTTCACCAAGGTGAAAAAAAGTCCCTATTTCATTGAATTTAACGGGTATTCATCAATGACTACAACTAAAATGACTATAGTGGTGGACAGCTCAATTTGAGATCTTAAATAGGCATAATTTGGAATAGAGTTAGCGAATTATGTGAAATATGCACAAGTGTCTCTGTTTAATTGTTTATAAAATAATTAACGTCACATATTTTGTTCACGATATGACAGATGTTGAAGAAGACAAGGCATAATCGGCTCATGATCAGACGAAAACTGATGTACTGGTACAGTGTCTAGGTGGAAACAATTTCAATTACTTATTTTGATATAATATACATACAACACTGTTACTTTGCTTATACTATAGGTAAATTCTTATGTCACATACAAATGGGATGTACCGTCATGTGCTCTTTGATTTAGGTAAAGTCTTTTGTATTTATCCAAACCGAACATCGCCCCCTATAATGTACGCCATATATCAAATAGGCTAATGGGTCATGCGACGTTGTCAATTATACATGTAGATACATATTTTAAACTCCTACACTTAAAGGACGTCTAGACTTGCCCCAATTGCCAATAAGTCATGGAACTGTGTTTCATTAATTGATTAATTTGTTGTATTATTTTCCTCAGTGCACCTGGACAGTAAACGAAACTTTATCGCATATCAAATATATTGCGAAAAGCCATAATTATGACATGTTTCCTAATTTAATTTTATCTTTAGAAATCCGACACACAAAAAGGCACGAGATAGTCAATTTCTACGGGTCTTGGAAACGCAAGTATCCAACCCCGCCGCGCTAATTAAAAATAAACAAAGCAATCGACGGATACCTAGTGATTTCAAACCAAATTGAAAATACCGCTTTCGTGATGGAGTGACGGAGTATAATGTTCTGAGTTTCCTTCCTTCTTTAGTTATCTCGCTCGCTTATTCGCTCGCTTCCTATCCAGGGAATAATTCCAGTGTTAATATTGGTTCTTGTGATTGCGGCCGTATACCCCCCACCCCCCCCCCCCCCCCCCCCCCCCCGTGTGCGTTTGTTTTCTAATCTTTGTCGAGGAAGGGCGAGTGGGCCGGGTGTAATTATTGGCCTCATGTTCCGCGGCAAATTGGAAACAATTTCGCGGGCCGTCGAATTGGGCGCGGGTGACGTGGCGGTGTGTGTGTGTATTCACGCGGCTTCTAGTTTTAGGGAAGGCTGATGGTGGTGGTAGATGGTGGCCGGTGAAATGGCCAGTTCATTAGCAGACAAACGGGGGTAATGGCCTGCATGTGTGTTTTACAGGTCATCTTTGGCCTTTGTGTGTGTCCACTGCGTACGGTTTGCCCAATGTGTGCCGCCGGCAATTTACCTGAGATTGGTCCTTGCGGGCTGGACTGGACTGTAATTAAAAACTTGTGGTTTGGGTTTCAGCCAGGCCCTGAAAATCCCCGAA
Source organism: Crossaster papposus (assembly GCA_037893245.1). Classification (NCBI taxonomy): domain Eukaryota; kingdom Metazoa; phylum Echinodermata; class Asteroidea; order Velatida; family Solasteridae; genus Crossaster; species Crossaster papposus. The sequence goes on along the minus strand of JBAIAA010000651.1, from coordinate 311,642 downwards.
AATGTCATGTTACTTATCCCGTTTCAAACATCTGGTTGTAAGGAAACCAACCTAATGCCTTACCGTTCCCGAAAAAAATACCGGTTGTTTACATCGGACACGACTGAGTGGGCATACGCTTGTTTTTCTGCCGTTTTCATTCAATGTATACAGTACGCGTTGTCTTGTGTAACATAAATTGCACACAGCACAATGAGCAAATGTGATTTCTTACACGTCCGCAAAAGGCGAACATTTCATGGCTGGAATCACTGTGACTGAACCAAAACAGCTCAAATTTTGGGGTTCGGAAAAGTGGACGCCGAAAATCGTTCTACACAAGAATAACACAAAACGCCCAAGTTTATAAAGGATGGCTATGTGAATGTTTATGTTCTACTTGTAAATGCTCTTTCTGATTAACATCATTTCGTTCAGAACGTGTTTTGTGGCCCAATTTGGGCGATTTCAGGACATAGTGTCCCTTTAAACACAGAAAGATCCTCCCGGCCGCAGTATGTGCGGTCTATATGCACTTTGATATTTGCCATAGTTATCGATTTGGTGGAAACGGAATCTTCGTTTAAAATCTCTGACCGGAATGTGTTCCTGTGCAAAGCAGCTGCGAAGCTTATTTTCTTCCCTCCTTGTTTAAGCTTGCTATACATAACGATATGGCAATGTTCCTGATAACAATAAAAGGTTGTCCAATCTTCACTCACTGAGGATCCAAACGTTTGCCCTAATTATCTTGACAAACCGGTGAGTATAGTAAGTTTGCATCAGTTTTAACATCATCGTAATAGTAGACCTATTTTCGGTGTACTACCATCACCCACACAAAACGATGATTTGTACGAACAGAGATCTGTTGTCGAGTATTGGTTTATTGCTAAGAAACTTTTTAATTGTTAAGCTATACCGTGTCATGACGTCACTGCATTCCTACACATTTCCGGAAGTAGTGTCACGGCACCTGTGCGTTCTCCTATGTGAAAGGTAGTACCGTAAAGCGCAGAGATGCACTGCGCATGTACGCGCGCCGTCATCAATATGCACGAGGCACGCGCACCGCCACTGATTGGCCGTGCGCGGCAAAACATGAATTCCATCGGCGCGCGACAGAGCACAACCCAATGGGTTTATAAGCGAGCCAGCGATGCCATTGTGAAGACAAGTTGAGAGATCAACATTAGAAATCGGGCGGGGACAATCGTTTTTTCCTAAGCTACAGCGATAAATCTCGACCGTGGATTACCGAGTGCGGCGGGGAGCTCAGCGGACCCGACTCGTCTTCAGTAGATAGCAAGAAGAGGCACGGGGGACTGAAGGAGACACCAAACCATCAATATGAGGCTAAGTGTGTGGTCTCTGATCGTGGTTCTGGCGGCGGTTGGCCTGAACGCCGTACTACCTACCAATGCGGAGGCCGAGGTAAGCCCGTTTCTACCGTTTACCCCTTGATACAATCTTCCACAATTTGTCTTTGAATAAAAACCCACTTCTCTTGTTTTAAAGTGAATAGAATAAAACCAATTAGACAGCAATTGCACAAACGGGTCCAAATCTTCTAAATTATGAATTTTGATCGTTGGACAATGACATTGACGGGAACGGGTTTGAACCTGTGACCACTGAATCTTAGTTCCTTGTACTTTACCAACTTAGCTATCTATGTTGCCAGTGTCTTTGTTCACGGGGGGCTAGTCGAAAGCCTTGTAGACGTAACATTTGCAACACGCTTGATATTTCTTGTATGTATCGTCCATACCGCGATGTGAATTTTATGACGTCAACAATTTGATTCGCTGTGACGTTGGTCGTTACCCTAAAGACCACAAGAAGCGAATCCGCTTGGCACTGAAACGAAAATCCTTCTAAAACCGCTCTCCACAATTTGATAATAACGTGGGGGGAAAAAATCCATCTAAGCACTTTGTACACAGAAAGAAAGGGGGAAAGGACCGAAATCTAATTGAAAATGAAATGAAGTGGAGAGAAGATCGTGCGCGGAGAAATGCAAAAGAGATTGAACAATGGTTGATATTACGAGACTGCTGTAAATTATTCAGAGATGTCGCAGGAAGAGAATATCATTCATCCCTGACTAACGACACGATCTGTTGTCCTTGAGTCCGGTTTAATAAAGTAATTACAGCTGATATATCGACAAATCAGTCCAAAAACGTGACTTTTCTAATTTGGTGCAGTGACTGTGAAGTCTTCAAGTCAGATTACATTTGCATTTGTTGAATTTTAAAGACAGACAGAAAATTGTGGGTTATTTTTGGTAATCGATGACTTCGTATGCGACACAATAAGGAGTTTGCGGTTGAACAATGTAATAAATCTCTGTTGTGATTTTGTGCGGTTTGGAAAAGAACCGACAACAAATCGACGTTTCGGACAGTACGTTCTGTCCATCGTCAAGAGACTGCGTGGTAAATAAAACGTTGTTTTCATCTTTGCATCCACGGCTTATTAAAGTCCTTGACTAGAATTTGTACGTGTAGTTTTGATTAGGAACACAGCGGGGACATCGCGTATAAAATATCAGTAGTTAGGAACGTATACCACGCTGAAAGATACAACTCTATAATGTTGGTCTTTGTTGGCGGTATAATCTGATTTCGCTGCACGTTTCTAATTTGCTTTGTTGCTTGCATTAGTGCGCTTACCGTTGGGAATTTGTGCTAATGAAACGAAATGAAGAGTTCTACTGCATGTCACGGAGATCTATAGAGCTGCATGCGGTTACTACTTGCGGTTTTTGCGCTTATGCCACGAAAGCTCGAAAAAAACAACCTACAAATCCTTCCGTGTTGAGCTGACCGTGAGTTTTTCAGTGTGGATTTTGCTTTTGTACTGTTTAAAGTGTTTTGGTCGATACAATTTTATTTGTGTATCGGGGCTCCAATGCAGTTGGTTGTCGATTTGCTGTAAGTCAAACCTTTAAAAGGGTATGCCTATCGTGAAGGTTCACGTATTAGAGAGTGTGTGTTTGCGTAATGTCCAACCAAATTACGTTTATTACAAAAAACGATGTCGTGGTATCGAACCGTTCCCTAAATCTGCTGCTGGATGTGTGCTTACGCTAATTGAGAATGACACGCGCCACCGGCTACGCAAATAATGGCCAACGCTCAGCATTTTTTTTTTGGTCGTTGCGTCGTAATGTATAATGAAGATCGCCCCCCAAAAACACAATAAATTGTATGCGTGTTTGCTGTTTTGTAAGAGTAACCACAAGATTTTGTAAAAGTCGAACATCATGATTAGAAAGAGCTTTTGCCAACGGCACCACTGGTGGTACTGTCAATCATTTAGGCTGCCGAGAGTTTGGGGTGTAGTTGGTTGTCGATTGATGAATAATGGTAGGCTGGTGGTTGAGTGTTTTGGTAGTGGGTTTTCAAATGGGTGTAAGTTAGTTCTATAGTAGTTTGTCGGTTGAGTGTATAGGTCTGGTACACTAAATAGACAGTTGGTTGTCGGTTGGCTGTAGGTTTTAGAAGTTGGTTGTCGATTGGCCGTAGGTTTTGGAAGTTATTTGCTGAAGGTTTTGGTATAGTTCGTTGTCGATTTGCTGAAGGTTTTGGTATAGTTCGTTGTCGATTTGCTGAAGGTTTTGGTATAGTTGGTTGTCGATTTGCTGAGGGTTTTGGTATAGTTGGTTGTCGATTTGCAGTAGGTTTTGGTATAGTTGCTTGTCGATTTGCTGAAGGTTTTGGTATAGTTGGTTGTCGATTTGCTGAGGGTTTTGATATAGTTGGTTGTCGATTTGCTGAAGGTTTGGGTATGAGTTGGTTGTCGATTTGCTGAAGGTTTTGGTATAGTTGGTTGTCGATTTGCTGAGGGTTTTGGTATAGTTGGTTATCGATTTGCTGAGGGTTTTGGTATAGTTGGTTGTCGATTTGCTGAAGGTTTTGGTATATTTGGTTGTCGATTTGCAGTAGGTTTTGATATAGTTGGTTGTCGATTTGCTGAAGGTTTTGGTATAGTTGGTTGTCGATTTGCTGAGGGTTTTGATATAGTTGGTTGTCGATTTGCTGAAGGTTTGGGTATGAGTTGGTTGTCGATTTGCTGAAGGTTTTGGTATAGTTGGTTGTCGATTTGCTGAGGGTTTTGGTATAGTTGGTTATCGATTTGCTGAGGGTTTTGGTATAGTTGGTTGTCGATTTGCTGAAGGTTTTGGTATATTTGGTTGTCGATTTGCTGAGGGTTTGGGTATACATATAGAACGTCGCTATACCGAACGCCGCTATACTGAACATTCGGCTATTCCGAACACCATCCTTAGCTCCCGATGTGTGTGTCTAAACATAACGAACCTTCTTGTTAAAAAAATGTCAACAGACTTTTAGAAATCCACTGGGTATATCAAACACTATTTATAAGGCCGTGTTTTATTCCCTAACATCAAACGAACGGCGGGTGCTTAAAGTTAAAGAGTGACTGGTGGCTATATGTTTCCCCAATGAATAGAAGGGAAAAACCAACCGTTGCTTTAGAATTCAGTGTGATGAATAAGAATTTGGTGTTATAGGCTAAATAAAATATGGCGCACATGAAGCAGGTAACAAGAGGGTGATATTTAAAAGAACGGACGCCATCTTTAAAAAATGGGCACCCGATGGACTGGCAGCTGAAAATCGCTATACTGAACAATCAATATACCAAACAAAATGTATGTATATCGTTATATAGCAGGGTTCCAATGCAGTTGGTTGTCGATTTGCTGTACGTCAAAGTAACCTTTAAAAAAGGTATGCCTATTGTGAAGGTTCACGTATAAGAGAGTGTGTGTTTGCGTAATGTCCAACCGAATTACGTTTATTACAAAAAAACGATGTCGTGGTATCGAATCGTTCCCTAAATCTGCTGCTGGATGTGTGCTTACGCTAATTGGGAATGACACGCGTCACCGACTACGCAAATAATGGCCAACGCACAGCATTTAGAGAGTGTACTCTTGATTATTATTGTCAGGTCTGGTTAGGCTATTACTGATCAGAACATTATTCAGGTTAATGTGAAATAGGAAATCCATTGTTTAGTTAATGGCCTTACTAATGTTAACACAGAAACCTGATTATAATGGGAAAACTTAATTAAGCTATGACCGAGTTTATAGTACATAGGAGAACATATTCAAGTTAATGTGAAATACGGAATACATTGTTTAGGTAATGGCCTTACTAATGTTAACACAGAAACCTAATTATAAAGGGAAAACTTAATTAAGCTATGACCGAGTTTATAGTACATATATAGGTCATCTGCTAATGAACAATTGGAACAAAACCTCAATAAGAACCGAATGAAGTTGGATAGATGCAGTGGTTATTGTCTTAGCTTTCCACCGCTGTGGCCCGGGTTCGATTCCCGCCCTGGCCTTTCTCGTGACGTGCTTATCCGTTATCCGGTTTGAATTCGGGAACAAAATCTTTGCGTGTTTATACGTCCTCCAACGCGAACTGGTTTAAACAGTTTAAACTGTCTGAAGAAATGGTATAGTTTACATCAAAGTTCCACTTACCGAAATCCATTTGTTAACTCGTCTACGTACAATCCACGTTACCGTATGTTCTCTGTTAAATGAAAACAAGAAAGAAAATAAAACAAACATGTTGGCGATATCCGAAACTTTACTGGCTTAGGAACCTCCGAGGTCCAATTTCTTAGCGCTGCTTAACAACCGATTTCGTGCTTAACCCAGCCTCCGTCATTTCATAGAGACTGTTAGCAGTAAGCACAGGAAAATTACGTTTAATCACGGAGGAAAGTTGCTTAGTTCAGTGACATCACAATATAAATATCCATGCGCGCGCAAGCTTAAAAGGTAGGATCCATTGGTAATTGATTAAAAGATCACGAATGGGTGGAATTTGGGGGTTGTATTTGATAAGAAATATCATTTAACTGACCTGTCCGATGTTTTACAATCATGGATACTGAGAAACGGCGTTCGTTTTCAACCGGGGTGGGGCAGTGGTTCTTAAGTTGTTCTTGTTTTTTTCGGGATCCAATAAGTAAGATATTTTTTAATAATTCGGTATTAAAACAATTCGATTTCTGCAAATGGTGTATCCTACCTTTAGGCCTATCCACGCCATGATTTTTCTGTTACAGTACAACTTTTCTGCTAACCCGGTTATAAGCAGCGCTATAATATTGGGCAAAAAAAAGATTGGCATGCAAGTCAGTGACACGAAACGAAGATGTGGAGCCAGTTTGATGGAGTGGAAAGCACTCTAAGTGAGACCAGCGCAAAATTGGTGCCACATCGTCGCTGGGATGCATGATGGCTGAAAAATTTAAAAAGTCTTGACAGGCGCCGCGAGAGTTATAACGGGAAGAAAGCCCAAGGTGTTATCAATAACAAAGTATGACAATAAGCTGGGGGATAAAATGCTATTAAACAGAATAGCGAGAGAGAGAGAGAAGGAACTCGGGTAGAATTATAACGATGGTATTAATGTTTTAAGATGAATGAGAAACCGAGTGATTGACCGGGCGCTGCTTAGGTGGGGACTCAAACGCTGAACACGGTTGAAGCCGGCTCCTATTAACTACCTCTCGATTTACCGCACGCAGAACTGCCATTTACAAACGACGGCGTGTACAAATGCATTTGGGGCTGCAGGGGACTGTCAAATTTTCATTTTCGCAATACAATTTGGTGAACCAACCCCCAAGTTTTGTTTTTCCATTCGTGGCGTTGGTGTTTACACACCCACGGTGTTCAAATTGCCAATTGGTCAAGCAAATAGAGTGAATTTAAGTAATTTTGGAGGCTAGACGCCAGAGATGAGGCGCAACATAAAACGGACACCCACTCGTGAAAACGAGTAGATATATACGAGAGTAAGAAATTGGTCAACTATGAAATTGTGTGGGCTGTGTCAGGTAATGTTACATTATTTGGTTCTGTGGAAATTTTTCAATCGTACTTCCTGCTTTGCAACACTCGATTCACACTACTAGCGTCACATACTGAACACATATGCGGAGAAAATACACATCGCATCGTGATCATTCTTTAAAACCGAACTTTTGATCGTAACTTCCTGGAGTGTTTCCCGCCATTTTGCCACAGATAACCCCAATCCAATGGTTCCTCTAAAAGGAGGGGTAGGGGTGACCTTGAGTATGTAAACACCGGCAAGTCGCTAAAGTACAAACAAAAGAGGGACAATAGGAGGTCCGCGGTTGCCGGTGTGTATGTGTGTGTGTACATGAGCATACATTCGCATTTTTGTATCACTGTGGAGACATGGCTTTGTTCTCGTGTACAAAATGGTTAGAAAGTCGAGCACGTTTTTCAAAATGCTCCCATTTTAACCATAATTTTTTTCCTGGGTTGAAATTTCGACCCAATATACCCTATATTATACCCTAACCCAAACACTAACCCTAACCCACATCCTAATCCTAGTTTTTGAGTAATTTAATCAAAATCCAAAAATCTAATTCGTGAAATTCCCAATGGAGACCTATTCATCTATAGAAATTTACCCTCCGGAGACGTTTTGTCTCCATTGTACACATTGTGTTCATGTCTCCAGAGGGTACGGTATTTCGCACCAAGTCCACGCAAGCCTTCACTATGTGTGGCTGTATTCTACGTTCAGAGGTTCATGAATACAACGATTGTACACCGAAGTGTGAAGAGCATGGTGACGACAACTAAGTTCATTCAAATTAAAAATCAATATCAGTCAACATAGAGAGTAGGATGTGTGACAGCTACATGATTTATGCACAGGCATGAACCACATAATGACACCGTGCGCATAGAGCCTGAAAGTTGACCCCTTGGTGGCGCGCTTCCGGACCACTCGAACAGACAAATTAGCGTGTAAAGGTCGAAGTTTTTATAATTATTGTTGGTACATTGAAAAGGCCTTTGTAGAATTGTTTCTAGCATCTCAATATATCCAAACTGAAAATTTGCATAATGTGAAAGGGAAATATCGTGCTAAATCCGACCTTTCACTTTCGAAAATCTAAAATAGATGAAGGAATCGAAGCACTCGTACAAAGATGAAAATGTATGAAATAATGTTGTGGCGGTCATTGGGTAAAAACTTTTGATTAAATAGGAGACTAAAATGTTCCCGGATGTAGGTAGGTAAATCTTCACTTGGTTTTTATTTTCGTTCTTACGCAAGTACGCGATGTGAAAACAAACAATGATTAAAAAAAACAGCAGTGAAGCAGGTCTTGCTTAGTCTACAAACAAGTTTAGGCGCTGCGTAGTCTTGTTTTCAAGCGCGTGTCTTTCGAAACCGCTCGGCCGATTTCCTGCGACTAAATCCTGCAATCATCCGAGCACCAAGGTCTTTTAATTCAACCCACGCATTTAAAACCCATCGCCAAAAAACACCAACTACAACAAAAATAAAAAATCTAATTTAGAAAAATAAATGACTTGTCGCCTGCAGCAAAAATAATACCTTTTGCATCGCTATACAAATAAGTGTCCACTTCTACCCATAATGCTTTGAGGTAGACAGCTGTGCGCCTCCAACGACAGCATTTCGGTTTTACTGTATTTTACTGACTTGTTTCATGTTTTGGATTCGTAGATGCTGGAAAAAATCAAGAAAATCAATCATGTTTCTGTAGTCTAGTTCCCAGACCCCACTTAAGATGAAACAAATCAATTTATATAGACGACCGGGAACTGCAAGGTCAGAAAATCAGTCTAGCTGGCTTGTACCCTTAACAGATGTGTAATTAATTGCACAAAACAATGCAATAACTCAATATAAAACATTAGGAGCAGTATTTGAGAAAGACAAAATGTGTCCAACTTTGGTCGGCCAATCAGCGTTAAAAATTGATACAAAAATACAACTTTACTTGAAAAACCTAGCACACCAGGAGCGATTATTTTACATGATGCTTCAGACTGTCATTCCCTAACAGTCCATTAAACTATTTCGTGGTAACTTGGTCATTTTTTTGTAATGTTCGCAAATTTTGTATATTCCTTTAATACAAATTTAAAAAGTATAGAACACTAGAAATTGTTGACTTTGTTGGAATAGATGCGGAAGATTTTGGTTGAGAGATAAGATATTCTGGGCAACGCAGCAGCTACGCGTCTTGACAGTTGTGTCTGATAATTTTAAAAGAGACAGGTGGCGATATGGAGCCGCTATTGTGACTTTTATCTCAATTTGCATTGCCAGTCCCCCGTCCCACCTGCCCCTATAAAAACCCTTTCAATTATGTTCGTCTTGTTTTGCTCCGCTCAGAAGGAGGCGTCGTGCTTAAACGTTTCAGGAATTCTCGGCGATCAATCTTACAAAGTCTAAATCAAAGAAGACAAAACGCCCAGCGCCGAAGCAACTAATTAATTGGTGAATTCCATCATAAAGATACGTTTACGTGCGTTTTGTTGTACATGTATTACCTTTATAAAGCTTCGTTATATTAGGTATCCTATGCGTGACTTTTTAAATGCCACGAAAAGACGTAATACATCAAAATGTCGTTGGGTTATGTGAGGAAGCTTGGTTTCAAATATCCTGTCCATTCTATTCGGGTTTGGCTACCGATGGTCTGGGAGACTTAGTATTTCCCCTGTAAAATAAATAATTAAACCCACAACCTCTGAATAGCAAGACCGGTAGATTATCCATCAGACTACTGTATATCTTACGAACTAATCAAACACACCGCCACTCTACTACTGAGCGTCACCATGTGGCGTTCTTTCTGTCCGTTCTGAACATGCGCAGCCGCTCTTGCACCACATAACAATCGAGGGTCGAGACACAAAAGAGCACAAAGGGAACAAAAGCCCCTCGGTCGACGGTATGAATGGCAAAATTCGGTCCTCGATCGTCGGGGCAAGCGCTAGGCAATGGGGTTAGGGTATAACATAGGAATAAAGGAAAACACAATATCGATCCTCGATCGTTATGTGGTTCACGACTACATGTGCGCTTTTGAGTAATAAGCCATTTGCGCGTGACCCCGAGTGAAATTTGAATAGTATCTGGTACACTGACTTGCTCACACAGCTTGGCAGCGTTGAACTTTAAATTCTTCAGACCAACGACACTGTTGCCATGAATCCATGAATCAGGGCAAGCTCTTGCATAGTTACGTAACAGATGTTCAGCGCCAATACATTGTTCACAATGGGTGAGAATGGTACACAGACAACAAACCATTCCGGAGCTGGGGGTTGGGAACTAAGGAAAGAACAATGTTGTGTCTCCACAGGGATATAACTTTGGGAAATGCGGGCGCCGCAAGCATTGTCCTTTCACAACTTACGTTGTTTTCAATAAAAAGAGAAACGCTGTGTGGCTGTACCTGTTGTCAATCACCAACCATGTCAACACAAACCAAAACTACAAGGAACTTACCCAAACAAAATAAAAAGCATATTTACAGCATCTCAGCGCCCACAGACGATGCCCAAAGGATTGACGCATCGATATATAAACCTTAAATCTGAAGATTTAATCAATTTTCGCGCCCAGAAATAGGTCAGTCCCACGAGACATCTAGACGTGAATACCTACAGACAGTGTCTATACAAAGGGCACCCCAGAATAAACATGGCGAGGTGTTTGTAGGACTCGTAATAATTCTGTTACGGTCGCCGAGAGCAATGGGAAATGTTCATACAAACAAAACAGGACAACGCGCAGACAGAATGGAAATGTTAGGGATAATAGCGCACGCTGGTGGCGGTTAAAGGTAACATTTACAAACATCAAAAATGTACAATTTAACTTGAACAAATTACGGTGAAATAACTCACTTGACTGTAAGTTATCCCCAAGCATTCCGTCAAATCATGGACACTGTGTGCTGTCTCTTGCAAACAAGTAGAATTTTTGTATCAATTTTACAATGACGGTCGGCCGATTATTGTTGGAAATGTTTACTATATACATTTGGTTTGCAATCGGTAATACACATTCGTGAACAGATGCAAGCCAGTCTGGTTCTCTTACCGGACAATTCCCAGACGTCTATACATTACTGATCCGCTTCTTTTGAAGTAGGGTCAGGGAGCTAGACTACAAGAATGTTATTTTTTTCATTATTTTACTTCCAGCATCATAGAAAATGAACACAACAATTTTAACAAGTTAGTGTACAACATCTGCTATAAAATACTTACCAAAAATCCGTCTTTTTCAACAAAAAAAACTACAAGAACAGCAAATGTTGCACCCTCTAAATAAAAACCATGCAGTGTGATTGGTCAATTGTTCGAGGGGTGTGGCCAACTGGATCGGTCTATTTTAGAGTCTCTATCTAGCTGCTGTGTATCGAATATTGTGGTTGTTTATTTGCAACAAACGATCTTTGTGTGGGTGGTGGGTGGGTGTGAAATATCAGTAAGGACCAAAAAAACCCAGACAATTATTTAACACTTGTGTTTACTAGTAGATGCTTGGGCCACATTTCATCCCTGATGGGCGGAAGTGACTTTCTGTAGATGACAGCGAAAACACCTGTTTCATTATTTAGCATGAGAAGACAAGACATAAGTCAAGATAATAAAAAAATTGTTTCTCCAAGGTTTGCATGAGGTATTTGTATAGACTTATATCCGAATTATGTATCGTCACTTCATATGATAATAAGTATACTTCATTGTATAGGCCTTTACGCTCTGAAAGACTCCCTAATAGAAATATAATGATCAGAAAAAAAAGTACAGATGTGAAAATGAACCAAATTTTCATCATTTTGTGGTTTATAATTAAATATAAAAAAAGGTGCGGGCGAGAACAAGAAGTTAATTTATTATTTATTAAACAAAACATGAAGTGCAAAATTGAATGTTGGCACTCGACGCCAAACACGCCCTGGGTTATTGATGGAGAGAAAATCACGTCTTCATATTTGTGATGTCTTCTCAAGATAGCCTCGTTCTTTTACAGACAGCGGTGAGGGGCAAGGACAATCGAATTACGCACAATCCTGCAAATGAACCCAATGAGCAAATAGAAGGAACCGCGCGTATGAAATAATCAAATTATCGGTCATGCGTACAACTAGCACCTTGACATGTACGTCGATACAATTTCGGAATTCACCCCAGGACAAATCTTATTTTTACGGCAGTATCAGACCATCTTTTGTCTGAGATTAAATCTTGGTTCAGACTGACTTCTTAATTAATTTTTTCTAAGGCTTAAAGACGTAAGCTTCGTGGTCGAACATAAGCTTTTACTATAGCAATATGAAGAAAGCCGCACCAGAAGGCATTGGCTACAAATGTATGTAGGGATTAAACCGCGCGTATTTTCTTTCCCCCGCGGACTAAAAACAAATAAGTTTCCGTGAACCGGTGCTTGCGTTTACAGAACGCATTAATGTTGCTGAAACTTTGACATTTCCGACAACTTGTCAGTGAACTCGCCCTAAGTAATGTTAACAGAAAAAAGAGATAACAAGAAGATTTAGAGTAGAATCAAGCAAAACTATGATTATTGGGTGGTATCAAATTAATGTCGCCGAATTAGGCGCTGGGGCCAATTTCATAGAGCTGCTAAGCACACAAATTTGCTTAGCACAAAAAAGTCTTGCTCATTAAAAACAGGTTACCAGCCAAAATCTTTCGGGTTTTTCATGCTGCGCTAAGCAAAAACCAGCTGATTATCAATCGGAAACAATAAAGATCAAGTGAAAATTTGGTCTGTAACCCTGTTTTGGCCAAGGACAAATGTTCATGCTAAGCACATTTTTTCGCTTAGCAGCTCTATGAAATTGGCCCCTGGTTACACCATGGAATAGCGTGATCAACTTTTTTTCAAATTTACATTGACGTCACGGGGACAGAGTGCGCATGCTCGTCTGCGTTTTTTTCTTACACGTATCAGTGACACCGGCTGCTGTGCTGCACTTCGCGGATCAATAATAAATGAAACGAACACTAATCATTTGGCAGCGATTGCCGCTAAAATTTCAGTCCATTGAGGCCGCGTGTAACCAAACGTTTTCCCCGGTGTAACCATAAACGGCCGGTAATAAATCTCGCAGGTAATCGGTCAGTCCGTGAAGTAGGACAACATTTTTGGAAAATTTGGTGCAAATTGGGGAGTCATTTGACGCTGCTGCCCACTGAGTTGTACTGTGACATAATGGTCCCGTAAAGGACGCCCGCTTGGATATATACTGCGCGCGCTCAGTGCGCATCAATACCGGAAACTGAATAGATATTTTTGTGGGCCACCGTACTTCTATTTTAAAAGTCGTCGTTTGATGCTACAGCGCATGCGCTACATATTTACAAAGTCCGCCATGGGTCCGATGTGAGAATGCAAAGGTGTCATTATTACCACACTCGCATTTTTCTCAGATTAGGCTCTTAGGAAAATACTATTTGTTCAGAGCATGAATAGTTCATATCTATACCACGTGTCTGTCTCTATTATTATTATTTATTTGCCACCATCACAACCTAAAAGCTCAATACAAAACAAGATGACATGCAGGAATGTAGAATGTGTATTGCCCACAAACACAACAGCATAATAGGCCTACAAACCTTACAAATACACAAGGATATGTGAATACACAAAGATCTTTAATAATATGAACAATATATTTAGGCCCAAAAATCCATTGCTGTGGCTCTAAGAGAAAAACAGACAGACAAAAATAACGTAATTTCCAGGGTTCATCTTTTACATGCCATGACCAGCAATGTCTCTTATTTTTGTCAGGATATACACTTTGTCCGTTCTGATCCATCATCCCTGCATTTCGGCCCCCGGAGGCAGTCCGAATAATAACCATCTAATTTTCATCGAGACGTCGTTTCCCGGCGAAACATCAACCGGACAAGCTAAATGCCCCACGATCGGAAAACGTACATGCAGGAGCAGGTTTTTTTAAGGCCAATTTGGAGATGATGACAATTTCCAGATATTTATGAATCGGAGCCAACGGGATGAATCTTAAACAATCCTCCCCCTTAATTGATTTCAATTATTGTTGAAGTCGTTTTGTCCTTAAGGCTTTTGATAAAGAACAAACTATTTCCCCCTTGTCGCGATTAGGACCTGGCGCCGGGACTATTTAGCCAAATGCCCCATTAAAAGCGGTCACATAGGTAATTATTTATGCTAACAATATTTCCCCTGGGGAGTTCAACCTGCGCCAATCAAGGTATAAAAAACCGTGCTCCACTTCACATTAGTTAAAGGGAGAGTAAACCATTTGCAGCAATATCAAAAAACTAACAAACTAAATTATTATTGAAAGGATTAGTTGTTTTAAAGATGTAAATGACACTGAACTCCTAGTGATATAATTCCTTATGGCATGCTGTCATTTTGAAGAAAACAATAAAAGTAGATCATTTCACAAGGTGTGTCTTGGTATGTAATGGTACGCGCAAGCGTTGACACCACGCATACGCGCGCGCATTAATCGTCAGTTTACTGCGCGACATCGCGCGCGCGCAGCTATCATCGGCTTATTGAGAACATGCCCTGATTAACTCGACAAAATGTTGAATCGAATTGAAATCGAAATCTTATAATATTGTTTTTTCCGGAATATACAGAGCATTCACAGAAATACAACTCCAGGTTCAAATTTCAGAGAGCTGCTTAAGCACAAAATGTTGCCTAAGCACAAACAAAACTTGCTTAATAAATCAGGTAAGGAGCCAACATTCCATGCGATTGTTATGCTAAGCTAACACCAGCTAAGTACCAATCACAAACATTATACACCACGTGGAGTTGTGGCTGTTAAGCTGGTTTTACTAAGCAAAATGTGTTGTGCTTAAGCATTTTTTTATGCTTAAACAACTCTATGAAATTAGCCCCAGCAGGTTAGTCAAGCACTTGTACTATATACCTATAATACAGGGCAACGTATCCCAACGTAACTTCTGAAAACTTCTGAAAAGTTAAAAACATCTCACGCAGAAAAAAAGTTAATTTCTAAGCTTTCCAACCACGCGCGCTTTGTAAAGACTTGTCAACTCTGCACGGCCAAATTCCTTAAACTCTGCGACATTACGTCTTTCAAAATTTGCCTATATAAATTGAAACCGACTTCAATACAAACAAGTTTTCAAATTAAAACTAAATGTGTAACGTTACATCTCTATTACATAATACACCTCACATTGCACCCCAGAGAGAGAGCATTAATAAAAAACCAAAAACAGAAAACCTGCACTCGTCCACTTACGCCCACGAAAGAAGCAACACAGAAAGATAAAGAACTAACTGTACATTTGAAGGTTATTAAAAACAAAACTCTTCCTAACTTTTGGGTGAATGCGCGATTTACTGTCACAATCCTCGACATTTTGGGCGTTCGTGCCGCCACTTGATGTACGAGTGGATCATTGAACTTTGAGTTTTTCCATCAATTTAGCTAAAATATCACCAGCGAGATAAAAACGAAACGAAATGTTATGATAAATGGAGTTTATAGGTTAGATTCGGTACAAATCTGCAAGTACAAAATTACTTCCGGTATTACCAATTTATCTTTTCTTTTGATTTTCCAGCGTGATCATTAAAAACGTACGATTATTGGCGTCGTATACCACTCGAAAATTCAGACCATCTGGGAGCTGAGCGATGATATAAATATAAATAAAATGCCCATTCATCACTCCGGAAGGAAATCCTATTATTGTTGCAATCCAGGAAATGAACCATACTCTATTTCTCCGAGATGAATGCAAATATGAAAAATCCCTATTCGGCGTTGGAAGAAAGCAATTTACCGATACAAAGAATCCCTGGTCTTATTTAACGGATCATTAATCGTGTAAGTACTACATTTAACGTGCGTCGCTGCAGTTATCAATCCCTTGGGCCTTAGTTAACCTAGTTTGGTCAAGAATTAAATAATGCTCCATGTTTCCATATCTCAGATTAGAGTTTAATGTTTAAAAAAAATATACATTAGCAATAACAGTAAATACAGCAAACCCGATTTGGGGGCTATAATATGCAACCTTAAAAATTACCAAATCCACGAGAGAGTGATGCAGTGTTAGGTAGGCTAAGCCTGGGCTAGTTTGTTTTGATCATTTTGGACGCTACCATCATATTTCACTGGCCATATTTTGAGGTTTTTCCCTAATCTGGCGTCGTTTATGCGAGGGAATATTTTTTTTTTTAAGGAAGTTGTAGAAAGGGTATTAGAGCATAGGACAGCCGTATGCGCAGAGGATAAGGAGAGCTTTGTATTGATAAGTGCTCCCTGGGGGTTGGATGCGAGTAAAATGCTGTTCTTTTTGTATGTCCTCTACCGCATGATCTACACGGTACAGATTTCTACCTGCGGCACAGTTGCAAACAGGGGCTCAGTCATGACCGCTTCGATAATAAACTGCGCCATCAGAACTTGATTCTTTTTTTCAAAATGCTCGTTTGATAGAAACCAGGCTCTAAGGTAAAGGCCCTGTGACGCCGAACAAAGGTACACCTGTGCATGCTTTCTATATTTGAAAAGGTCCGTCTATATATGTCGGGGAAAATCAATTTTCTTTGGAATATTTTTAATTTAGAACTCTTTTATTCAAAATGTTTTGAACGCAATCCATATTTCATATAGCACTGTTTGATTTTAAGCGATACCTACAGGGCATTTATCAAAACCGCGGGTCCCCTCCGGCTTCGTTTTTCACCTGTGTTCCAGATTCACCTATAATACAAGACGTGTGTGACTTTAAAGCCAAATTTACTCCAAACTTTTTCTTAAAAATATTAAATATTGCTTCTGAAGGTTTTGACGGGATTGAGTTTTATTTAGAGTTAAAATATTGTAAACAATGTGATACTAATCCCCAGAAATAATGATATCTACAATAAACTATTATATTACTATAGAGTAACTAGAATATGTATAACTATCGGTATTACAATTTACAGTCGCTTGTTCCGACTATTTAGTATAGAGCTACCTTGGTACGAATAACTCGAACTGTTATTAACCTCTGTTGCCACTTGCCAGGTTTGGTTTTACGGCCAAAAATTACCAGAACTCGAAGTGGCACGATTTACGCCTAATTGTTGCTCGTCTCCATTTACATTTTGCCGCTCGAATAAAAAATAAATGGGGGAAAATAATTACCCAGACACTCATTCACCGCAGACAAGACACATGCCCCAACTCACGAGGAGACAATTTAGGACTAATTTTACGCGCGGTCGTGAAATTGATACTCCGCCCCGCGTATAATTATAAACGGGTAGGCCTATTCGTAATTGGGAACCTTGTGTCAGATGGATTGTGATTTCGATATTTTTTTACGAGGTTGCTGGATCTGTGTGGGCACGCAGATATCGCTAAAACACTGCGCGATCATTTTAAAAACATGTTTGTTTTCATATTTCGTGGTATTATCCCATACAGACGAAAATGTACGACGTTTCGGTAGCCGAAACGTTTTTTAAAGGGATCGTATACGTTTGGTAATAACTCCAAAAATTAATGGCAATAAAAACCTACTTGGTAAAAAGTACAGCAGCTTTGGATAGTATAATGCATTTTTAGAAACTTTTCACTTGGAAGTACTGCGATTATAGAAAAAGATATCACTTTTTATCCCAACAAATTTGAATCTGAGAAGCGTTACTGCAGTGACGTTTCTCAGATTGTGTATTCCAATGCAGATTATTCTTCCTGCGTGGACATACCCGCTCCAGATTTTCGGCAATATCTCAAAATCACTACCACCTTTTGAAATTAATTTTTGTACAGGTTAGTTTTATAGTATATATCTATAATGTAGGATTGAAACAAACAATGGGTTCCAATTACCAAACGTATACGATCCCTTTAAGGTTACATTCTCTGGTCTATATACAAATCATCAGTGTGATTTCCCACATTCAATGCTAATGTTTGTAGCCGAGATTTCTACCGTTAGAGTATCACTAAGGCCACGGATAGTGACTCCTCGCCTACTATAGATGCAATTCCAATATACAAATCAATAGAGGGAAACCAGAAAGACCCTGGCAGATCCCATTGAACGACAAGAAGATTACGGAGGAAAATGTAAATAAAAACCTTGACATTAAAGGTGAACGATCTGCCCCTGTATGTAACCATAGTAAGCAATTCTGCTGATGCGTCATAGTGCATTATGATGTTTGTTGATACATGGTTGCCTTTAAAAACAGACAAGCTCAAACACTCTCAAATTTGTATCCCAGTGGAGACATCTCTTTGTTCTCGTGTACAAACTGGTTAAAAAGTCGGGCACCTTTTTCAGAATGCTCCTATTTCAACCACAATTAATTTTCTGGGTTGAAATTTCGACCCAATATACCCTATATCATACCCTAACCCAAATACTAACCCTAACCCACATCCTAAACCTAGTTTTTGAGTAATTTGAGGCACACTCCAAAAATCTAATTCGTGAAATTCCCAGTGGAGACCTATTCATCTATAGAAATTTACCCTCCGGAGACCTTTTGTCTCCATTATACACATTGTGTTCAGGTCTCCAGAGGGTACCGAATTTCAGATCACCTCAACGGAGAACATTAGAACATTAGAAAGTTCTGATGAGATTTGAGAGTTTGCATGGCGAGAAAGCAATAAGTAGTTTGCGGTAACACCACTGTAATAAGTTCTATCAATAAAATCAATTAAACTATTCGAGAGAACACAATGTACGTACGCAATAAAAGTAATTAAACGACCTCGATAGATATCACGAATGACTTAAAATAATCTTCATGTGTGCCGACTGAGAAATTTCGAGTTTTTTTCTCTCACAATTCTAGTTTTGTGACCTAAAACGAATGCTGTCGTAGCATGTAAAATGGAACGGGACACCAATCCACGGTATCAGGCCAGGAATGTAAGAAAGAATGTTTGATGTTCGTCCATGTACGTTTGTTTATGGTGTAAATCGAGGAGTTTTTTTTGTTCCATTTTCTTTGTTAGGCCTATAGTTTGTTTTCCGACGGCTCACATTGGTTTTGTACACAAATCTCAATCGAGGACGTCCTCGATTCTAACCCTAACCCCAATTCACCTTCTTGTCGCCAGACATTAGCCAACGGCTCTCATTGGTTTTGTACACGAATCTCAATCGAGGACGTCCTCGATTCTAACCCTAACCCCAATTCACCTTCTTGTCGCCAGGCATTAGCCAACGGCTCTCATTGGTTTTGTACACGAATCTCAATCGAGGACGTCCTCGATTCTAACCCTAACCCCAATTCACCTTCTTGTCGCCAGGCATTAGACAACGGCTCTCATTGGTTTTGTACACGAATCTCAATCGAGGTCGTCCTCGATTCTAACCCTAACCCCAATTCACCTTCGTGTCGCCAGGCATGTGTCCTCCATTTACACCCTAAACAAACGCGACCGTACATTTCACATTTTAACCCGACCACGGCGCGGGACTCAATCCGCGTTTACACACGATATCAAGAGTGAACTACTAAGAATCGAATGAAACAGACCCTAAGGGGGAATACACATCCTGTTCAATCTAATTGCATCCTCTCACACATGTAGCACGGCAATGAGATTTCCTCTTAACGTACAAACAAATAACAAAGAACAAAATATAGGCTGGATATTTTCGGCTCAAACGACAAAAAAATAAGAAGCAAGCGCAGCATTTTTTTTCTCAAGTTCCTTCTTGTTCACGATTGAACGGAAGGTGTGAAGTGTCGGAGGCGGTGCGTGGTATATACCGCCTTCCTTTCCCGAGGTCTCTGAGGGGGCTCATTGACCCAACTTTGCACCGTACCGCCGTGCTTGAACAACTTGCTTGTTTTACAGGTCGGGAGTGGCGGTGTACACGCCACATCGATCGGTTACACCACGGCGCGAGTCATGCAGCGAGCAACCTGCTTGTCCAAAAAAACACCTGCCGAAACGCCATCGCGATGACATTATGTACATAAGTGGCAGTATCTGCGATATTTAAAATGGAACACGATGCAGTGAATTTATAAATGCACCTAACAAATGCCGCATTAGTTTGTACACACAACATTAAAATGTTGCACTGTTTCGCCTGCGAAACATACGACATTTAAAGCCTCACGAAAACCTCATCAAAAATAATAATTATATGATCGATTTACAACATTAAACCGAAGCTAAATTTGCAAACGAAAATAGTTTTAGTAGAAATAAATTGTTTAGTTCCATCAACGACTTTTATGACGAACTTAAAGTAATTCGATACAGGCGGTCACTTTTAGTACTTCTAAGGTCTATTACAAAAATATTGCCAAATATATATGCGTCTGCAAATTGTCTCCAGGCACACAAATATTATTTAAAACTCTTCTGGGGTATTTAGTTTTATTGTTTATCTCTTGTTTCATCATTTTCTCGCAATAATTTAAACCGAAAGCGGAGAATGGTTTCTCTTTGCGGGCGAGCATAATAACCCGCGGTCCGTACACTCGCGCGCATTTTTGACGCTTCCTCTCTAAAATGCTATACGAGATATCGGAGGTAACTGGATATGCCATTTGACTTGTTCTGCGATATCTCTCTTTACCAACCGATGACCCATTACAAACGATGGACTGTATGATATCTAACACCGTGTCAACTATGGAATGTCATACCGATTGTTTGGTTTCAATCTTTGTACGCACTTGGGAATGTATTGGTTTCGTGGGCGTAAGTGGACGAGTGCAGGTATACGTAACGTGAGAAGAGATATGCGCAAACCATATCCGATGCCGTTCTTAAGAAAAGACGGTCGGAGTTAGGAAAGGGTTTCAAATTTGATATATTAAAATAGCTGCAGGTTTCCCGTCAGACGTTTATTTTGCGCCATTTGTCTTTATATAGGCCTATGTCTTTTTGCCTGTCTTACATGTACATACACATGTGACCCGTACACACCAATTATGCGCATTTGAACATCTTTTTATGGAATTTGCGCAATATAAGTTAATAATAATAATAATAATAATTGGCAAATTGGAATGCACTTTTGGATACACAGGTATAATGTTGATATTCAAAAAGACCTCTCACGGTGCTTCGGTAGGGAAACAAAATATTATACCTAAAACAACAAAGCAAACAAACACAGTTTGTCTGTCACTGTTTTTTGACTATGCTTCTTTAAGAAAAACAGAACAAAACTGTACTAAAACCAAACAACCTACCCAAAGCAAAACAAAAACAAAAACAAAAACAAAACAAAAACCACTACATTATGAGTAAGACGAAGCCATCTCTCTTCTTATTTTCTTTGAAGCTTCCACTAACTTTGTCTTGGCGATTCAGCTGATGTATACATTCCATTACAAACAACGACGTTATACTCTGCCCAGACAACTTTCAAATACGCTTTTAAAGTGCAATTCGTTGTTGAATGAACTGTGCGGTACTCCCGTGCATGCTACATACATGTACAACAAGACTGATAACATCGGTATTTCTATATCCTCATTTTGTATATAAGAATGAAATTAGTTTGCAAATGCATATCAGTAATTCGTGAAATGCATTATGAATAGAACCTACAAATATCATCTCCTTGTTTCCTTCTGTATCCACATTGAGCCGAATTCCCAGCTCGTTGCAATTTGCTTTTCAGATATTGTTTCCGTTCGGTTCTCGAGAGCGCGCGTTCCTGATGGGAAATTTACACCGACCGCTGTCTCCGCCCCTCCCGCAGCGCACTTTTCCCTTCTCAATTTGATTTCGGCTCATTGTCTCCTCTAATTGTCGCAGAAGGTGTACGGTAAAAAGGTTCGCGAGTACATGCCGAACTTGTCAGTAGGACCGGGTAATTGCATTAAATATCCCCGGTGGATAGACGGAGGCGAACCCCGCAGGGGGAGAAACAGACCGGTCATGTTGTCTGACGAGATGAATACCGTTGATTAATTGGTAAGGAAGGAAACATCCTGGCTACTGTAGTTTTAAACGGGACTGAATGTTGGCACGGCGCTTTTACTAGATAGAAATTGTTGCCATCAGTTTGGACGGGGGAAAAAACCCACAACAACTGTCTTGGCAAGTGATTTTATTAATCTTAATTCTGCAGATAGAAGATAATAATTGTCGCGCTTATAATCGCTTTCCATTGTATTAACGATCTCAAAGCAGTTTACTATTATTACAACCCCGTTCACACTTGTTTGATTTAAAAAACAACTTAATAATTACTAGCAAAAATTACTAGGGAAATTAATCATGAAAGTAAAAAAACTAAATCATAGGAATCCACCTATTAAACATTCTGACAAACCTGGCCATTCTGACAAACGTGACAGGACAGACGCCAGTCTAATGCCAGCGTATAGCAATCAAACACCGGCCATTTTGTCGCTTATTTAAATGCCGTGACCACAACAAATTCTCATTTACACACTAAAAACACAACAAATGGCATCGTGAACCCTCCAAAGACTAAGAACCTCAAACTGAAGGCCTTTATGTGCAACTAAAGATAGAATTCCTGAACAATCAAAAACCATAACATTATGATCCACCCACTATAGATCTACAACTATTAGTCGTTTGCGAGTGATTGCTAGGTATACGCAGTAACAATAGCTGTTTACAATGTATGTATTCCCTTAGGCGCCGCGCCACTAAGTGCTGCTAAGGCCACGATTTTGTGGCAAATTGAGTATCAGCAATGACAATCACCACAAAGAGTAAAATATAAAACACCTTGAGATTATGTTAACAAGATCGGATTCCAAATTAAAGATAGACGCTCACATTTTTACCTCAGCGAAGATTGTATGTTTATAAGGAGGTTATGTTTTTGCCAGCGTTTGTTTGTTTGTCTCAGTGTCTGTTTGTTTGTTGGTATTATTACCAAAAAAAATACTGAGGAATTTCTTTTTCAAAACTTGGTGGGTAGATGATGATGATGATGATCATGCATTTGTAAAGCGCCATCTATCTAGTTGCCTATTCCGAGGCGCTGCCAGGAACACCGGGGCGAACCCCTTCTCTTAGCGAAGAGTGTTACTGGGTTCTTTTACGTGCATCACACAACACACGGGACCTACAGCTTTACGTCCCATCCGAAGGACGAAGCAATAGTGGTTTAATTGCCTTGCTTAAGGACACGCGTGTCGACACCGGGACTCGAACCCACGCTCTGCGGAACAGAAATCCGAGTTCTTAACCGCCCGGACACTCCAGATAGCTTATGGGTCAAGGATATTACATTTTCAGATTGATCTGGATTCGATCAGGAACGGGCTTCTATGAGGAATAGAATGGTCTTTGTGGTTGATTTAGCTGCGCCAAAGAGCTGAAATTGTATTAGGATTGTTTCATTGGCCCACTGATAAGGGGTAATAATAATGTAAAAGCCCTTTGATCTATATAATCGCGATTTAAATTGTGTGTCGACAAATGGTAAATCGTTTCAACAAGACTGGCGCATTTCTTTCAATTTTGGTACTTCTCACCGTGAGTTGGAATCAAAAGACGAACTTCATATCGACAAACATGCACGTCAGTGACACCTGACGTCTTCCCACAAATTCCATTTCCCTTCCCTTGACAAATACCTCCAGAATGAGAAATACAACTGGAATTGTATTCCTGTGGTGATTCTCAAGTGCTGTCGTACGAGGGATTCCAATGCGGGGTTTAAAACCTCGCAGCCTTCCGAGTGCGCTATACAGCTTGGTAATACCTTGAGTGATATAGGCTTCGTCAATGGACAACAGGGGAAATTTGATGCGAATGAAACAATTTGATAGCAGGGTGCTGGCCGACTTGAAATAAAGAAATGGATATCTCGAAGGCTTTGGAATGGAAATCAGAAATGTCATCGGGATGAACAAAAATACTCCTGTATAATTCTGCTTTTCTGGTAATGTCACTTTAAAAAAAAAATATAAAATAAATCGAAACTTGCAATACAGATAATGCTATACAGCATATCAATCAATCAAAAGTTCCCACTAGTCAATGACGAGCAAAGAATGAGCCTTTTATAGCTTGAATATCGGAAGGTAACAACAAAAGACAATAAAAACTGGTTTCATTAATGTGACGTCAGAGTAAATACCGCGACGTAAGCGTCTCCCACAATTAAATTAAAGATTTACAGCACAGTCGGTAAATAAGAGCTCCGCTTGAAAATAAATTAAAAACAAATATAAAACGACAAGGCGCGGAAACCACTTCATATTTCATGGTCCAATTGATCATAAATAACTGTGAATTGATTGCCTGCCGTCGCGAGTCTCCCCTCTCAAACGCCCATCAAATCACGATCAGTCTCGCGATACAGCGGTTTGGTTTGGCCGTGTCGCGATGAAAGATAGCGATCGGTCGTCAGGTGTAATTCATACCCACTTTACACCGCGATGGGAGTATAGCAATCCTCTCGCAGGACGTGACAATGAATACCAATCGGCGCTACGAGCAAAATCAGGCGGCGCACTTTATATCAAAGAATGTATTCACTCGCGTAATGAAGTACCAAAGACCAGCAGTTTGGTATACCTTACTTTTCGTCAACGTTGCATTTCAGATGACGTTACGACAGTAGCGTTTCATTTTAGTTTTGCGTCCGGAGATGTGAATTTGAATGTTTTGTTTTGCCTTGGACCGACGATTTGTTATCGAAGAGCACGTGAGAAAACAATTCGTAAGGCAACTCGGTTGGGACTTAAACCCGGGACGCCCTGCTTCGCGCAGATACCTTAACCACTGAACCACCGAGCTTACGGTCGGCATACAGCGGATTGATTAGAATTATTTCCTAATAGCACCATAGGCACTGTGTCGTTATTATCTTTGCATATTGGGCCCACGAACCAATCGCCAAATACCATCTCAGCTTCTTGATGCGATTTCGGCAGCTAATAACATCCATCTCCGCCCTCACAGGTACTCATTTACTCCTGGGTGGGGAGAAGCAATGAGTGACAAAGTGCCTTGCCTAAGGGCACACGCACCATAGTCCCAGGCCAGACTCGAACCACAACCTACTGAACTGAGTGCTCCAGACCAGGCCACGGTACTCCACTTCCATCATTAACAACAATATCACAAATTTCAAGTGAACAAAGAAATTGGCAAGGCGGCTCTCGAACCTGGGAAACAATTCCATGTCCTGGTATAGTTTTAGGCCCCACGGTATAGTGCAGACTTCTCTTACCACACGAAGCTTCAGAAGTTTAGTTTCAGTATAATGTAACTCACTCTCTTTCATGAAATGAGTCAAACTCGATGGAGTTTTTGCTGAAACATTACAAAATAGCAATCAGAGAATATTCTACGGATCTAAGACACCTCCGATCCTGCAATGAATGCACGGAATACGAATTACTTCTAAAATGGACGCAGATACAAACACACTCCTTGATTTTGTCACGCTCCTCTGATCGGAAGGGTGGATATTCGAGGTGATACTTGGCCGGGGACAAACACATCGATAATTACGATGAAAGTGCACTGAGCAAACATGACATTCACATCTCTCTCCTTATACTGATTAGATCCCCCTGCAAGATAAGTAGTTAACCGAATAGTATAGGCATGAGCACAAGTACCAGATCAGGGTGTTCGACTCGTGTGCGATGGTACACGGGTTTGAATCCTGACGGGAACATGACGCTTGTGTTCTTGGGCAAGACACTTTACAGCAATTGTCACTCTCCACCCTGCAGTAAAAATGGATCCCTGTAAAGGTAGAGACCAAATTGCGCTGATCTCGAACCCTCAACGAAGGAACACACAGAAATATCCATCTTTTTCGAGTTGCGATTGTAATGTTCTATCTCCAGAGATGGAAGGCAAAATGTGCAACAAGGGTTTGAATTACAAGCATTATTTTTTTTCATATCTTTTGTGTTGTTAGGACCACGAGAAGGTGGCAGAAAAAGAAGGCGAGAAGTTCTTGGAAGAGTTTGTGAACGATGAGTTGACAGACGAAGACAAGCGGTTTGGAAAGGGTGCCTACAATCCCCTATCTGCAGGCTTCACAGACAAGCGGTTTGGAAAGGGTGCCTACGATCCCCTATCCGCAGGCTTCGCAGACAAGCGGTTCGGAAAGGGTGCCTACGATCCCTTATCCGCAGGCTTCGCAGACAAGCGGTTCGGAAAGGGTGCCTACGATCCCCTATCCGCAGGCTTCGCAGACAAGCGGTTCGGAAAGGGTGCCTACGATCCCCTATCTGCAGGCTTCGCAGACAAGCGGTTCGGAAAGGGTGCCTACGATCCCCTATCCGCAGGCTTCGCAGACAAGCGGTTTGGAAAGGGTGCCTACGATCCCCTATCCGCAGGCTTCGCAGACAAGCGTTTTGGAAAGGGTGCCTACGATCCCCTATCCGCAGGCTTCGCAGACAAGCGGTTCGGAAAGGGTGCCTACGATCCCCTATCCGCAGGCTTCGCAGACAAGCGGTTTGGAAAGGGTGCCTACGATCCCCTATCCGCAGGCTTCACAGACAAGCGTTTTGGAAAGGGTGCCTACGATCCCCTATCCGCAGGCTTCGCAGACAAGCGTTTTGGAAAGGGTGCCTACGATCCCCTATCTGCAGGCTTTGCAGACAAGCGGTTTGGAAAGGGTGCCTACGATCCCCTTTCGGCAGGCTTCACAGACAAGCGTTTTGGAAAAGGAGCTTATGATCCCCTATCCGCAGGCTTCGCAGACAAGCGCTTTGGAAAGGGTGCCTACGATCCCCTATCTGCAGGCTTCGCAGACAAGCGGTTCGGAAAGGGTGCCTACGATCCCTTATCCGCAGGCTTCGCAGACAAGCGGTTCGGAAAGGGTGCCTACGATCCCTTATCCGCAGGCTTCGCAGACAAGCGTTTTGGAAAGGGTGCCTACGATCCCCTATCCGCAGGCTTCGCAGACAAGCGTTTCGGAAAGGGTGCCTACGATCCCTTATCCGCAGGCTTCGCAGACAAGCGTTTTGGAAAGGGTGCCTACGATCCCCTATCCGCAGGCTTCGCAGACAAGCGTTTTGGAAAGGGTGCCTACGATCCCCTATCCGCAGGCTTCGCAGACAAGCGGTTCGGAAAGGGTGCCTACGATCCCCTATCCGCAGGCTTCGCAGACAAGCGGTTCGGGAAGGGTGCCTACGATCCCCTATCCGCAGGCTTCGCAGACAAGCGTTTTGGAAAGGGTGCCTACGATCCCCTATCTGCAGGCTTCGCAGACAACAAGCGTGGTTTTCTACACGTACCAGCCGACCCTCTGAGCACTAGCTTCGTAGACGGGGACAAGCGTAATGGATTCCTGCGGGGAGCTTTCCGACACCTCGTGGCGGCGAAAAGGGACCCAGAAAAGAAAGACAGCCGGTAAGAAGACCAAAACAATACCCACTCCGTAAATTGCTCGCTACTCTTCGAAGCATTGACTCTTAACACATTCAATGATTCTACGATGGTCCAAAAGTTCACCATTAGGTCAAGAGGGTCAACTAAGAACTACTCCTAGATTTTCGGAGAGTACATTGTTACATTCTTAAAGGCTGGTTTGATGTTACAACACATAATTATACGCTTATACAACAGTGGATAGGTTGTCTTTCGGAATTCTTTACGTAATTTTTGCTCTCTTTAATTTGATTACACCGAATGTATAAGGTCAAGTTACATCCAGAGAAACAACTCCCTTTCTGTCATTGGTTTGTTTCGAATTAGCTTTCATAAATCTCGATACACTTTTTTTGTCAGTATGCTGCAGACATACACGCATGCATCACACTAAGTATCACACTATGAACATCTAACAAAAGAAAAAACGGTGCACTAACATTGACAATGAAAATCCATTGTTACTTGGCGCTAAATCCATCGTTACTTGGCGCTAAATCCATTGTTACTTGGCACTAAATCCATTGTTACTTGTCCGCAGTGTCACTACAAGTGTGGTATTTATATCCAAATTGCAAGTTGCGTTCACCAAATCACCGAACGACTGTTATGTGTAATAATACAGCCATCGTTTGGTCGCATGGGGCATGGTAACCTTTCTGTCAAGCTATAACTTAAGCTATACAGCATTTTCTCCAAGCGCGTCAAGTTCAAACTTGCATGAAACAATATTTTTGTGCAGTTTAATCATTCGATAAATTCTCCTTGAATACTCTAAAAGATGTAAAGCCGAAACCGTGAGCATTTGACATGTGAACCAAGAAATACTTAAGTGATTTGAAGATAAGTCGACAGGCGTCTGACTTGGTACAGGTTAATCGCAAATAACTAAGTATGAGTAGAATATAGTAACTTAAATATTTTCTTTTATTTGAAGAATTGCTTTACCGTTTCTAATGTAATTGACCAAGTTGTTGTTAGAAATGAAAAGCCATTTTAGTAGCAGGTAAACCAACGTTTATCGGTTACATTTGGCAAAACGCCACCAATAGTTCGAGCTATTTTCCCGTATAAGAGCCAAAACGGAAAATTACAAATAACGTACAAAATTGTGTAGAAGTGTTTCCCTCGAAAAACTTCTGCTGCTGCGTGTTACGGTGAGTGGTAATAGGCCTTCCGAAGCAGCCTAAAAATGTATTTATCATCACTGTTTAAAAAATGTTGATTAAAAAGGGATTATTACAAGAAATATCTTGTACAAGTATACTGTTTTCAACCTTAGAGTGGTTTTAGATAAAGGTTTAATTTTTTCTGACAAGCCACATTGTCTGTGTGTGTACGGGATAGAGTAAACGTATCAGCCGTAATTACTGTTGAAGTGGCGACATGAAAACGACAGATTTATTTTGAGTATTTCGCGAGTAAAAATATAAATATAAAAAGAAAATTTTCCGTTTATTGGATAGGAATTTCAATTAAATGTCAGATACGATACGTTGTGTGAATAATGAAATGCATGTACACTGGACCAGCTGTGTCAACCGCTCAAGTATTTTTCAACCATGCGAAATTATGAATGGGAGGACAATCGTAATTAAAATAGTCTAATCAAATAGTTTATAAATACGTTTGATATAATATTATCGTATAGTTTTGGGGCATGGGTTACCAGGAAAAAAACAAGCTTACTTATAAATGTGTAGATGTGAAAACATATTAAAATAACATACTATTACTAAAAACCAATAAGTTATTTGAGTATAGTCATTTGCTTAAATTGCTAATTGATTACACCTGTACAGTAAGCATAATTATAACGACTGAGTCGAATAATTGTAAATAAACCAGAAATGACGGACCAGGGTTAGTCTGGGCTTGCATCAGATGCACCGAAGTGCGAGATTTCGTTTGTTGTATTCAATTGTATCAAAAATAATCAACGTCTTTGTAGAAACTCCCACACGTAGGATAAGTTGGCAAAATGCATAACTAGTACGGTTTAAAGTAGAGCGAACCTCCTTTTAGTCCCAAACTCTCCTGACGACGGGCAGAACATACTGTCTGAAACGTTGAATTCCCTCCGGTTCTTTTCAGATCCACACGAACTCAAACAGAGATTGACCACATAGTGCTACCGCAAACAACTGATCTTATTGCCTTTTCACTACGACTAGGCCTATACCCATCCAGACTAATGTTGTCTAAAGCCCTGTCCGCACTGGACTTAATTTGGGCAAACTAACCGAGCCAATGGGTAACTTGCCCATTTCAAGTCCAGTGCGGACAGCCTGGGTAACTTTCCTCACAGGTAACTTACCCACGCCGCGTGGGTATAGTTTAACTGAGCCAAAGGTGCCCAGAAGGTACTGGGAAGATCAACCCATCGGAATGTTACCCGGCGTCATGGTCAAATTACCAAAAATGTTTATCCAGTGCGAACACGGCTTAACCCGGCACCAGATATCTAAACAAAAAATCCTGAGATTCAGGAAACACAATGACCAACGCTTATACAATTGTAACAATGCTGTAACAACAGGTCATAGCTCCATGCTGGTAGTAAGTCAACAAGCTTATTACATCATGATTGAATATTGTTTTTAAATTCGGTACCCCATGCAGACCGACAAACAATAGAGGACAGAAGAATAAAAAAGGTCTCCACAAGGGTTTGTATGTACAAAGTCTGTGTGGGAATGCTACAGGAACAAAGAAAAGAACACTGCCATGCCTCCACAAAGATAAAAATTTAAAGATCACAATGCCATGTGTCTGTAAAAGGCGAGATTTTGTTTCATTATTGGGTTAAAATATCTGCAGTGCCTTGTAGACCAAGTTTCCTTCACCAACAGCTCGTAACAGAAAAGGGCAATATACATGTACGTACTTAAAAGTTGAACATGGTTCATGAAGAAAAGTCCGAGAAAGCAATAACATTGAAATTGACAGAAGAGTTTTAGCTGGAAGTGGCGCCGGCAGAATAGTCAACATGAAATGCGATGAGGTCGCAACCGTTGTTTTTATCAAGAAGTAATCTACACCATGCCAGGGGATTGTCAACGAGGTTCTTGAAGGGTGTCGCAATGTCAGTTCTGGACCGAGTTTAAACATGTTCATTTCCGTTCCTCCTGTGTTATACTTGGCCTTTATCAATTACATGCAGTGCGGCATCTGCCACATTATAGATAGGATTTCACTGAACAGGCAAATATATCATCTCCCAACAAAAAAAAACTAGCAAGAATTTGACAGACTGAAAAACAACTTCTTTCTTTCTGGAGATACACTCCAGTTAGAGATGAGATGTTTAAATTTGCTGTAGGGCGACTTTACCTTTTTTTTTGCTGATGTGCTCCGGGGTATATGAGGGTCGAGTGGGTGAGGCTTGGCGACTGGCACACACAGGCCAGGCATGAATGGGCCATTTACGC
This sequence comes from Crossaster papposus, assembly GCA_037893245.1. NCBI lineage: Eukaryota > Metazoa > Echinodermata > Asteroidea > Velatida > Solasteridae > Crossaster > Crossaster papposus. Next base: position 280,959 of record JBAIAA010000651.1, on the reverse strand, counting down.
ACGTGCCGACGACTCTTGAGTAGGTTAGTGAGACCGAGGTGACGCAAGATGGCTCGAAGACACAACTGAGGAGAGAAGGAGAAGGAGGTGGGTGAGAAGGCAAGACGAAGGAGGGAAGAGTGAACAAAAATTAGCATGATTGTGCGAAAAAAAGAATATATCTGAGGGGTAAAACTGTATCAGATTGAAACCATTGCGGCATTTCTTCAAGAATTTATTGGCTGTGAGGACTTGGGGTTAAATTTGCTTGTGGTAAATTAATCTTCACACAAGTTTGGACTGTTTTCTCTAGTCGCATTTTTGTCATACTCAATATTCAAAACTTTCTCTGATGGCAGCAACATATAAATTGTTAGAAAATGTAATTACTCACATTCCCCCCTAAAAGGAACATCCCCTAAATTGCCTTTTATTTAATTCAGTAGTTTCCTTGATGTCTGTATTGCCGGCAATACAAATCAAAATAATGAAATTTGTTTATATGTTTCCCCATAGCCAGCTAAAGGACCAATAATGTCCAGCCTGGTCCCCAGTAGACACTTGCCCCCATCAATGTCTCTTGAATGCTGGAGTTTCTCTGTATAACCACACAATACCTGTTAAATTGTGCAGTTCCCGGACTAGCTTTGTTTCACTGAAGCAGGGTCAGGGACCCAGACTATACATTAAAAGGATGTTTTTCCAGTATCTATGAACACAAGACTTTAAATACAGGTCAGTGTTACAATATTTGCTTTAACCCCCAAATCTAACCATATCTAAAATTTACAGCAAAAACTTAAGGTGTTGAATTCATCAGTTTAATGTTTGAAATCCCAAACTTTTGAAGAGTACAATCACTGGCAGCAGACTTATAATGTTGATTCAGATTTTAAGAGTGTAAAACTGTGTGGTTCACCAAACAGAAAAGTTACTATTTGAGACACAATTTATGGATTATAAATGCACCAATAAATGCAATGGCATTTGCCCCTCCTTCCACACCTCCCCTCCGCCCCCCCCCCCCCCCCCCCCCTTGTTGTCATCACCACCCACAGCACCCCTCGTCCACCCTTCCACACCCCACCCTCCCTTTACCTATGTGGTGTTTGGGTTTGTTTACTCAAAGTTACTTAAGGGAAGGGTTTTGAAATGGGAGGGAATTGCAGTCAATGTCGATGCAGATGTCAAACGCATCCCAAATACTATACCCAGATTTAAGGTAAAACGGGCCCCCTCTTATCCCTATATCCTCTTAGTATTGTTATACCTAGCCCTATAAATGTTGCTGAAATAATGGACTTCCTCCCAAAAAACATTCTGTTGCTATAGACATATGAAGGCATAGCGCCACCAACGGCAGATTTGGCCGTGCATATTGAACATGCATTATGTTTTTGGCAACCAATGCTGCCGTTGGTGGCGCTATGCATTTTGTGCACGACTCCATCTTGCTAGTTATTGTTCCAGAAATGACTGGATAGCTAGACGTCTCAACTCTCAAGATACAGAATCCCCAAGTTTTGCAAAATTAACAAGGTCTGCAGTACTGCATGGAATGATTAGCAAGTAAAAACAAAAGCCCAAATTGCCGTTTTTGTACCCTTTCTTCATATCCATGTCTATAGCAACATAATTATTTCGGGACCTTCTGCCATTTTTTTTATATGGCCGCTGCGTGGCTCACAATAATGGAGGAAGTCCAGTATTGGAGCCACATTTATGGGGTATACCTAATAGTAACCTATAGATATCTGAAAAGAATTCCTGAGATTCCCGGAACACAATGACCAACACAAGAAGAATGAGCTTCCCTCCGACATAGGCCTACATCTTGTTTCATATGCCAATTACTCAGAAAATGCGAGTTATTTCAAAAGTTTAACATACACACAGTAGGCCTATCTCGCGGTCAGACATCCAGAAACCTCGTTTATCTTCCCATTGTTTATGCACTTTAGCGCGAAGGGAACAATTTGAGGTTCAACGCATGTTGCTGTGGACGGCTCGCCCCTTCGTGACGCCATGCCGCGGCCGACAGCAAGAAATTCCCCAAATTATTTCAATTTGGGCAACCCCAAACATCAACAGATACTGCTCAACGTTTGTTTTAAATTGGTCGTTAGAAGCAGTGGTAGTTTGAAGAACTAATTTGGGGATGACTAAAACAGTTTAACTACAAACAAAAGTTACAACTGCCAAATTACTCACGTAAAAAAATGTAGCTCGCCCCGAGTTCGTGAACATTTTGAAGCCACAAGTTTTCCCGCCTCCGGTCCACAGTCACCCAGAGTTGGTCCATGTTTGGCTATTGTCACTCCTTGTTTCATACTCACTTAATCACAGAATAAAGTAGGATTTGGGTATGATGCGAAATACGGCGAAACCCGCACCTTTATACCCGGAAATAATGAAAAACTGTCACAAAATGACCGTCAAAACGTAACGCCCAAAATGCTGCCGTGTTCCGTGTGCGAACAAGAAGTCGGGTGCCCTCAGAGTTAGCAGTTATACATGGCTGCTTAGTGTTTAGGTACTAGACAATTGCTCTAAAACTTTTTTCTCAGTAACTTTCCATGACGTCACGATTTCTAAATTTGGCGCTTCTTTTAAACTGCAAAATAAGCACACGGTACGGGTTAATATCAACTGCACGAAAGGAATACAGGCCTATAGAATTTGTTTGAATTTCCAAAACCCTAACTTCTGTAATCTTTTTTGTTGTGCACGACTTCAAAGCTCTCGTTTAGTTTTGGGTAAATGTAGGATTTCTTATAGACCACAGTAATTGTTAGTATAGCAAATATTCGCAATTAAATATTTTTCATTAAATGTTTGCCACAATAACTAAATGCTGAATTTATACATTGCCGCTCACATATTTAATTGATATTTTATAAAACCTCTTTGTGTAGGTTTTACAAAGCGATTGACAATAATTATGAGGTATGAAAAAGTATATGTATTGTCCAATTTATGAATGAGTTCGATTTCGAGTTCGACAAAAACAAAAGCCAGTTATAAATTTATACTAAGTATTGTGTGGCAGAGGGGTACCCCCCTTAACAAAAACACGGTTCTATACCTTATACACACTACAGAACATTCCGACAACACGATAATGACCAACACAAATGTGGGTAGGGGGAGCGGCCCTCTGCCACATAGAATTTTCTTGCTTCAAATGATAAAATTCAGCGATTAAAACATAATGCAGATTGCAGAGTTTGCTGACCGTATAAGCAGCCTGGGCCAATGAGCGTTGTGCTTAGAGACAAAGCGCGTGAAATAAACAGCTGGTACGGCTTGAATGAAGACTGGGGTAAACTCTTAGGGATTGTGAACAAGTGCTATTTATAACCCACAACCATAAAATTAAATATAGACGACTGTTTCATCATCAAATAAAACACGGTTGTAATATTATTGAAGAGCAATGAAATTGCACTAAACATAAGAGACCCCCTCCCTCTAAGGAAGAGAAAAAAAGTCATTTCCTTCGCCAATTAAATCCAGGTTAATGCGCTTGTCGGAATCGATACCCAGATATCACTCAATGCATTAAACTTGTCTGGACTGGGGATAAAGCACTTCATCAGAATCGCGGGTTGGGGGGGGGGGGGGGGGGGTGAAGGGTTCACCAACGCGCAATGAAAGTTCTTCTTGCGGCTCCAGATCGATCGGCATGATTTTGGCGGCTTTTCCTAAAAGTACCGTATCAAAATTAGTGCCAGTTTTGGTTAAACATTCTGTAGGTTCTATAACAGCCAGTCTGGTTTCCTGACCTGACCTCATAATTTTGTATGCCTGAATATTTATAATGATTTGGTCTGGTAACCAGATTGTATAACAATCTCGCATAAGAACGTGTGCGCGTGTCTGACATCAATCGCAGCTGTGATTGGTCAAAAGACAAACCACTGGGCGTGGCTTACGGTATCGGTTATTTAATGGTTAACGGGTTGTCTCTTAACCCATGATATGTAAATGTTAACCGTTATGTAAACCGTGTTGATCGTTACTGTAAAAGAAAGACAATAATATCATGCTGTACAATAATAAAATGAAATATTGTAAGAGGATATTATTGTTTTCCCAGGTGATTTTTATTTACATGTCTGTCATGTATCGTGGCATACACACATAGAAAAAACAAAGCAACAAAAATGTACAATAAAATAATTTAAAAAAAAACAGGGTATTTGTGTTTACATGTGGAAAAGTTCATTACAACAATTAGAAACACCCCGCCACCCCCCCCCCCCCCACCCCCCCCCCCCAAAAAAAAAAAAAAAAAAAAAAAAGCAAAATAAACAAAAGAAATAAATACAAAAACAAACAAAAACCAGAGTTACAAATAACCAAAAATAATTATTTGGTACATAATTATTTGGTACATAAGGAATACAAATATAAAAACCAACCGATCCATATCCCTGCATCGACACATTCTCAACTATTTATGCAATCTTTTATCAAGAGGGTTTATTTCTTTCGTAATTTGAAATAAAAAAGGCCACGAGATTCCAATTCGTCAGGAAATAAAACAAAAATTATATTTACTTGTAAAGGTTGGATTTTAAGATTTGGGTAAAACAAATCATTTTAAAACTATATTTTACAACACGGTTACGAATGGTTCATAAGGGGTATACAACATGCACGGGAGAAGATTTTATACAATATAAAACTTTCTTTGTTAGGATAGCCTTTTTGCTTAAAAAAAAAAGGTTGCTCAATTTATAAACACAACAGTTGCAATTTTAAATACATACTTCCTACAAAAATATTGAGTAAATAAAAAATCTACTGTTAGCACCCAAACGGCAGTGTTAGAAACACTGATATATACATGTATACAATTTGGTCTACCTAAAAAAACCTTTTTTTTAAGGCATGGCTGGTCGATTAAGCTGTGTCTAGCTCCAATGCATAATTGAAATAAAAAATAAAAAAGTGAAAATACAATTACAAAATAAGGTAATACGGTATTTCAATTATAATTTGGTCGGTAAATTATGCGGCAACATAGCATTCGTCCTTGTTGACGTTTTTTGACAATCGTGATTGGATAGTTTTGTCCACGTGATTGGGCAGATCAAAATTTGAAGAAAAAAAATTCACCTATAGGCCGTTTTCCAAACCTGAAGCTTTAGCCTCCATCACCATTGCCAAACTGCATAAAGGGAGCCAAATGGAGACAGAGCTGAGGTTTGAAAAACGGCTCGACAAGGCTTCGTCCCCGCCTTTTTGGCTTCGTACCTATAGGTCTTAGAACTCAGTCACAACTCAAGACAAAAAATATAGAAACAAGAAATATATTAAACGAAAATTAACAAATCTACCAAATCCAGCGACAACTAGACTTCTTTTCTTTGCTGTTTGGGTTAATTTGTTTTAAGTTACTTATGTACTTTTGCCTTGTTTTCTGGCCACATCTTGAGAATCGAACATTTCCTATCAATAAATAAACTTGAAACTAATATTTGTTTTTTGGTATTAGTTTGACAAACACGGAAATAGCTAGAATGCAGTGTTAACAGAGAATATACAAGGTTTAAAATGTCTGAACATTTGAGTGAATTTACAGTCAAAATACAAAACAGATACATGTAAAAGCAATTAGCACAGGCATTAATTAGCTTTCTTCTAATTTAATTTAAATTAACTTAAATTAAATACAAAAAGTACCCTGAAATGAAAGGTTTAAAGGCCAATACTCAAACTCCTTATATTACAGGTTTTCTGAAAAAATGTGAAATTTCAGTATTTGAAATGTACAATGGGAGAAAATGAAAAATATTAACAAATAACCTGAAAAACTCGTAAAACTAAAAACCGATTTTTGGGTCGACGCATTGCGCGCAGGTTTACATACTTTTGGGGATGCAATTAAACATAGCAATTGAAATAAAATACTGCTGCAGCACAAAGATATCGTCACAATTTCACTCTAGAACACTGCATTTTTCCTAATAGGGGTGTTTAAATATGACCAACTTGATGATGACAATAGTTTTTCATCCACTAAATCTCTTTCAAAAATGATAATACTGCAACGGTTTACAAAACAAAATGTTTTAAGGGGACAACAAAATTAAGAGGGTCGGTGTCATTATGAAAACAAGACTCCTATAAAATTGGGACTCTTTTTTCCTATAATTGGTTTAACCCCTCTCCTGTGACCTGTGACCCCGTTTGCTATCTTCCAGGGGCCAATTTCATAGAGCTGCTTAAGCATAAAAACCTTAAACATAAAAAATGCTAAAGCACAAAACATTCTTGCTTAGTAAAACCAGCTTAACAGCCACAACTCCATCTGATGTATATTGTTTGTGATTGGCACTTAGCTGTTGTTAGCTTAGCATAACAATCACATGGAATGTTGGCTCCTTACCTGATATATTAAGCAAGGGTTTTTGTGCTTAAGCAACATTTTGCTCTATGAAATTGAACCCAGATCAATGCAACATTGCTAATGTTATAGTGCCGTGACTTTGGGCGTAATCACATGGCAATTACAGATTTATTGCTTCTGACTAGCGGCCCAGAACAAAGATATTGACTAATTCTGAGAACCGCCAACACAGGTCTGGATAGCTCAGTTGGTAGAGCACTGGAATGGCAATCCGGAGGATGTTGGTTCGAGCCCCGCTCTAGTCAATCTCTTTGTTTAATTTACAAAATACTGAACTTATACATGCCTACTTATAACACAACCAATGATTTTTACTTCATAGAGTCTAGAATGCATGCTTACACCAGGTTTCTATCAAACAAGCCAAGCAATTTCTCCCAAAATAAACATGGCAAGTTTTTTGGTACGGTGCTTGTGTGAAAAAAACCAAATTGAACAAATATCTGATGATAATGCTACTGATTGTTCTAACTCCAAACCTGGTCTGTAATCCACAGGAAAATAATTTGAAAATGGGAAACGAAATCTCCGAAAATTAAGCACCAAAAGCTGACATAATTTTTCAAATGAGAATTGCATAAAAATTATTCCTAGCAATTTTACTATTGTTTTTAATTAATTTGCTTTGTTTTACTATATACAGTTATTGATGCTATAAATAGGTAATAAAATCAAAACATCTAGGCTAGTATGCAAGAACCTTCTTTCTCAATTAAAATAAGAAATATTTCCATCATTTTCGTTTCCTTGAATGTTTTTAATGCATTTTCTTGTGATACTCTGAATCTACTATCAATTTGTCTTGTTTTATCTGAACATATTTGTTTTCTTTATTTTAAATAGAGCATAGTTGTATGGGTGGACTATAAAACAAAATTAGAGATCTTAGTTTTAGACAATTTAGTTTAAATCAGTTATCACACTTTCTCACTTTCAAAGCATTTACCCGTTATCACTCTTTAAACTCCAGTGCATAATTTGTTATGCGGCTCTGCCATCTTGGACTTGTACCCCGAAGCCTCTACACAGAATGGATGTTATTGCTAGTAAGGCACCAGCCTATAAAAGGCGAACCCCAAAAGAACTTGCACCTCCACAAGATAAGAAATAGCTAAATATCGGGGGGGCCTTAAAGATAGTTTCCAAAAGAGTAACAATCTAAGTTGAATGGAGAAGATAGTTTGTGTGACGGCAAGGAATTTCAGGCGCCAAAAGGCTGTATTTGACATAATTGAGAATGTTATTGGTTTTTTTCTGAGATCAGAATTAAGTTGTGACCAGCACCTTTATAATGGCTTTTAAACGCTATCGCCCTAAGCACACAATACATACACACACCACACGGAACAAAACATTACATTTCTGAGTTACAGCAAATCTTGAATGGGTAGCCTAGCTAGCTTGCAGCTTGCCTAACGACGGGGGAGTTTATACATCCGGGCCGATGTCACCTCTCCTTACAACTGCAAAATGAAGTGGTCCACCTGTAGAAAGACACGGGTGACCGACTCAAATTATTTCCAAAGAAAAGTACCAAAAAAGCAGAAAAATGAAAAAAAACTGAGTGACTACCAAAAGTTCCAACGAAACCAGGACAAATTTTGTTTTTTAGATTTTGCTTTTTTTTCAGATTCTCTAGGTTCTCAGCTTTAAAATGATGTATCATTTACATATGTACCCCACCCTATCTTCCCTGGGGAAGGATTTAGTGATAAAACCCTGACAACCTAATTATGAGATAAACAGCTTTGAAGTTCAGAGAAGCGTATTATTTCTATACACAATTGTTTCACAAAATCAACCCCCAAATAAATACTTCTGGGTGACGGATTATGTTTAAATTTGTGGAGATTGTAGATTAATAGTTTTTGGGAAAACCCCAAACCTAAAAATTGTAAAATCCACCCCGAAATGACTTCAGGAGTACATTGTAATAAAACACATTGTGCGACTTTGTCCGGGTTTTGTTTGAGCAGGGCCCAATTTCATAGAGCTGCTTATCAGTTAGCGGAAAAGTTGTGCTAACTTTAGCAGAAAAATTTGCTAACCTATTTCACGGCGTTTTTGTGCTAACGTTTGCACGCGCATGGAGATTCTACTGTTACGTCACTGATTTAAGCAAATTTTCCCGCTAGGTTAAGCGTGCCTTTTGCTGCGCTTACTGCTTACGGTCCCCATGAAATAGACGGAGTCTCGGTTAGCAGAAAATCGTGTGCTTAGCAGCGCTATGAAATTGGACCCTGGTCACATTATGTGTATAATAATTACCTTGTTCGCATGTTGGACCCATCCACTGGTCTACACAATCACAGCTGCCAGTCGTAGGATTACAAGCGGCTCCGTTAGCGCAGGAACAGATAAACTGGCAGTTGGGACCGTAGTGGCCATCCAGACATTCTGCAAACAAATCCAAACAATTTGTTACATCCACTTCTGAAAATTACAGCAGCAGTAAATGTTGTATATTCCCTTTAAAAGGTATCATACCATTTTTCAGTTTTACATTTTTGGGCATTTTTTTCTTTTAACCAGTTTGCGCCGGGATTATTTTAACATCACCGAGCCGACGCACGGGATTATTTTTTAACGAAACTTGATCCGAAGCGGGTTCAGGCCGCCAGTACCGGGAAGCACACCCACGCATTTCCGGCCTTGCTCGCTGCTGACAGACATTTTCGGCCTTGCTCGTGTCGAGTTTATGCGTCATCCGTTTTGAATCTGGGGAAAACTTTGCGTGTATATATGCATCCGGCGCGAACTGGTTAAAAAAGCAAAGATCTCAAAATCTGAAGAAGGGTACTAGACAACTAACCTGAACATTTTTTAGCTCTGTGAATGCTGTATATTTTTGGACATTTCCAAAAATGGGTCTCTGAGGTGCATTTTTGGACTTCTTTCATAATTTTCTTCAAATTGATAGCACGCCAGAAAGAATAATTTCACCGGGAGTTTAGATTTATGAATATTTGTACATCAAGTAAGCTTTTGAATGATAATGGTTGGTTCATTTTTGGAAAGTTGCAAAAGGTATACTATCCCTTTAACTCTAACCCTCCTAAGTCCTCCGATATCAATATGATTTTGCACACACCCTAGGGAGTTAGGGTTAAATTAATGGATTCACTTCGCATTGGCATTCACTTCGCATTTTACGTTAATTGCTCTTATTAGACAAGTGAGGGTCACTATAGGCCTCACCTTCCTCACAGCGTTGACCGGTGAAGCCCGGCGGACACTCGCACCGCCCACTGACCGGATTGCACATGGTGAGATTGAGGCAGTTGCACATGTCCAGGCAATTGCGGCCGTAGAAGCCCAGCGGGCAGGACTGCTTGCACTCCGGCCCCGTTCGGCCCGCCGGACAGCGGCACTGACCGCTGACCGGGTCGCACTCGGCGGCCGGATGGCACTCGCACTGACGGCTGCAGTAGGACCCGTAGAAACCAGGATCACAAACTGATGAGAAACAAACAAGAAAATTTGTGTCGTCAAAAAAAAAAAGAAAAAAAAAGAAGAGGTGTTCTGTCTATAAAAATAAGGATAGAGGTAAAAAAGAAGTAGAAAAACCACTTGACCTCAAATGACCTTTGACATCAGTGTGTGACCTTTAATATCAGCATCACGTGCAAGTTTCCATAATGCATATATGAACCAAGTTCGATTGCAATTGGAGTTCAAGTTTTCAAATGAGACAAGTTTTACAATTCAAACGTATTTCAGAACTTAACCTCAAATAACTTTGACCTCAGTACTTGACCTTTAACACTACCCTAATATAAAGGTTAATATTGCATCCATGACCCAAGTTTAATTGGAATTGGACTTTAACTTTGCATATAAGACCACTTTTTTTACTATTATTAGCTGAAGAGGCCATTTTTTGAGCCAATTTATATGTTGAAATGTAGACCTACCGTACTCGCAACGCTGACCAAAGAAACCATCCTCGCACTCGCAGCATCCTGTCATATGATCGCAGCTTCCGAAGTTCTCACAGGCGCATTCCAGCTCGCAGTTGGGGCCATACCGACCAGACTGGCACTCTGTGACAAGACAGACCAGTGGCACATTCACCAAGTGTATGTTTTTAATCTCAAAACAAGACATCTTTTTCAGGGTTATTAAATTATTTTTAAAATAAAAAAGAGAACTGGAAAAACTTAATATAGCAATAGCTTTTAGTTGTAAAGATGGTATTAACAAAGAACAAAAATCTCTTAATATTTGAATATTCACAGAAATAGTTATGCTAATTTCATGTTGTGAATACAATTCATACAATTAATACGCACATAATGTCACATCTACAGGAAAATTGGAGGGCTGAAATTTTGTGAAATCTTGCAAGAGATTCAGGTTGGCATAGCGGTTCTTTCCTCGCCTTCCATCACTATGACTCGGGTTCGAATCCGGCCTGGGTCAATATATGGATTGGGTTTTCAGTCCCTGCCTGATTCTGTGGGTTTTCCCAGGATATTCTTCTGGGGTTTTCCTCCCACCTCTAAAACTGTACCTTCTTCTCATTGTCTTCTCTCTACAGGTTTCTTCAGGCTTACGAGCTACAGTGCCTGGGGCACTTTTGAAGGATCCTTGGTTTCATTACCAGAAAGATATTAATAAATAATCACTCAAACTTGTGGAAATCTATTAAATATATAAACTGCAGGTTTACCTTGCTGAACTTGAGCTAAGCTTTTTTTTACATTAATGGAGTGTCGCTAGGAATTATCGTGGCAAGCATTTCTCATGTTTGCAAAACGATTATTCTGTCAACTTCTCTATCAAAGAATTACCAGTCGCCAGAAACCAGCACCGGCCAAATTACACTCCATTTCAATTTGCATTTTGTTTTATAACGGCAGTGACGGAATTGAGAATTGTTTTTTCTTGGCCTTCGAAGTGCCAGGGCAGTAAAACTAATTAATGATTAATACCTGCTCAATTAGTACTGGGCTTGTGTAACCCAATGTATAATTGACAATGAACCAGAGCTTTAATTGGTAAATTAAGCGTCGCTCAAATGGATGCATTGCAGTGTATGATTAGAGATTAAAAAAACAAAAAAAAATAGCAACTATGTTATTTATCACCGACATGCCAATTTACTGTCAGAAAAAAGATTTACTGTAAACAAAATGTCTAACAGGAATACATTTTCAGGTTCTGGAAGGAATAGTGTGATTTCAATAAAATTGGCTTGTATTTAAGAGATAGAATATTATACTTTGTATTCAATTGAAAATATACACACTTTTATGATTCAATGGTTACACATAGCAAAACAGTTTTTGAAAAGTGTGAACCATTTTATGAGAAAAATTTAATGATATTTTAATTTTTCGGAGTCAACAAAGTAGGAATTCCGCCCACAAAATCAGAACCCCCCCCCCCCCCCCCCCCAACAAAAAATACTTACCGTTTTGGCATGTTTCCCCGGTATAACCCAAACTACACGAACATAGTCCAGTCGAGGAGTTCAATACGCCGCCATTGTGACAATCCTTGATCAGTTCACAGCTTGCGCCATAGGTTCCGGTCTGGCAAACTAAACGACGAAAAAGAAGAATAGAATCGATTAAAGATCGTATACATTTGGTAATTACTCCAAAAATTATTGGCAATAAAAACTTACTTGGTAAGAAGTACAGCAGCTTTGGATAGTATAATGCATTTTTAGAAACTTTTCACTTCGAAGTACTGCGGTTATGAAAAAGATATCACTTTTTATCCCAACAAATTTGAATCTGAGAAGCGTTACTGCAGTGACGTTTCTCAGACTGTGTATTCCAATGCAGATTATTCTTCCTGCGTGGACATAACCGCTCCAGATTTTCGGCAATATCTCAAAAGCGCTACCACCTTTTGAAATGAAATTTGTACAGGTTATTTTAATGGTATATATCTATAACTATATAGGATTGAAACAAACAGTGGGTTCCAATTACCAAACGTATAACGATCCCTTTAACTCTAACGTTACCTAATATACTACTTGAGTTTGTAGTACTCCCTCTACACTGGCCTATGAGAATTGTGTAGTATTTTGAAATACAGTTTACTGTACCCAAATGAATGCCTGGGACATAACGGTTTCAAGTTGCATGTTAAGTACTAGTGGCTGGGCTACCGTCCTGTATCCTACAAAATCCTCGAAGAATTCTAGCAGATTATACACGATATCGGAGAATTATGGCCAACTTCCGTTGAGAAGATGAAATTCACTTACTTCTTTCACAGCGGTCTCCGGCAAAGCCTGGTACACATTGGCACGTGCCGTTCACATGATCACAGGGAGCGCCGTTGTCGCAATCGCATTTCTCCGAGCAGAACATACCGTAGGTGGCTTCTGGGCAAGCTAGTGCAGAAAAAAAAACCCAATAAAAACATTTTAAAAAACTCCTACATTTGGGGGTCTTTTTGCACAATAAAAATGCCTAGTGTGAATCTTAGATACCCTGGCAACTCAGAAAACTCGGAAGCGATTTTGAAACAATTTTTTACTTTTTGGCCAAATTCAGGTGCCAATTACTTGAAACATGGTTTTGATGGACATTCCTCATAGCCTCAGTAGGTCACAATTTGCCTCGAAGACTCCCTCAAAATACCAACATCATTTCTTTGAAATTAGCTTTTACAGGAAACGCCTTAACCGTAAATCCTCAGGAATTCCAGATTTCAAAAATTGGAGAACAATTTCGATATTAGTCGTTGACGAGACGATGTTTACGGCAGAAGGCGTGCCGTTAATTCCAGACTTACACTGATCGCATGTTGGTCCAATCCAGCCTGGCTGACAGTGACACGTGCCGTCTGCCGCATCGCATGACGCGCCATTACCGCAGACGCAATGCTGGTGACAATTGGGCCCGTAACGACCGTGGTGACAATCTGTAACGACAATCGTGGACAAAAGTGTCAGGTACAAAAGTAACTGGAGTGATTTATAACAATTTTTAAAAACAGTTTTAAAAACAGTTTTTTGGGATATTTAGCGTAATACTGGATGCTGGATGCCTACAATCATTATTTACTTTCAAATAAGTAAAATATTTCCTACAAAAATCATTAGTAATTTGTTTTTGATATCTGCAAATGGTGTATCCTACCTTTAACTTTGGTTGTTAATGCAAAGAGTTATTAAGTACCTTTAGAGCAATGTTTTCCGTGAAAGCCTGGCTTGCACTGGCATTCTCCCGTCACCGAATCACAAAGAGCGTTGTCATTGCAGTTGCAAACCTCATCGCAACCCTCGCCCCAGCTACCCTGCGGACATGCTGTAACCAAAATCAAATAAAAAACGCTGTTGTATCAACAAATACGATTTTAAAATTACGGTTGTGGTTCTGGTGGCCATTATTTGAAATCTTCAATGCCAGAACACCCTTCACACGAATGCGAAAGCAAAAGCGAATTTGACGTCGCAAAACATTTGCAGCAAAAGTTCGCCGGAGTTGAAAGTTCGCCGGAGTTGAAAGTTCGCCGGAGTTGAAAGTTCGCCGGAGTTGAAAGTTCGCCGGAGTTGAAAGTTCGCCGGAGTTGAAAGTTCGCCGGAGTTGAAAGTTCGCCGGAGTTGAAAGTTCGCCGGAGTTCGCTGGAGTTGTTCAACTTTCGCCGGAGTTGTTCTACTTTCGCGAATTCGTAGCGCGTAAACGTGCCCAGCGTCACCTTATTCGTGTTCGCTTTCGCGTCGCGTATGAACGGGCCTTAACTCTGAAGATGAAACAAAAAGAAGGGCATCATGTGAAACACCAAAACCTGCCTAGTAAATCACAACAAGTAACTCAGATCGGTCTTAGGGCTGTTTATCGGAACCTGGTGCTCGAGTACGCGACCGTTGATGTCAGGAACCGATTTCAGAATATGGAATTGAGCACCCGTAGGCTACTTCAACAAGTACATAGTAACTTCTCCGACGATGAAAGTGAAAGGCTATGAACGTCATTGGTTCGGAATTTTCAAACTGAAACCAGGCAACATAAGAAAACAAAATATATTTCAAATTGATGACAATTCGGCGGCACAAATATTGCTGTTCTAGTTGGATACGAGACTTACGCAGGCTGCATTCGTGGCCGCTGAACCCAGCTGGGCAGGTACAATTCCCGGTGACGTGATTGCACGGGTTGCCTTCTCCGCAAGCACACGGGAGTGAACAGTCGTCTCCGTACAAGCTTTCATGACAAGCTGGCAACAGAAAAAAACAAACAAACAAACAAATGATTAATCATATAGATTCTTAAAACTCAAGGTGTTGAGGTTTTGGAAAATTATTTTCTCAGATACTTCCAAAAACGAACAGGAAATAAGGAAAATAGAAATTGGAGATGTTATGAATTCACCACAATACAATTCACAATCTTACTCTTTTTAGATTGTGTAAAATATGTTAACATAATTCCACCAAGTTTGACTTGAAAAATGTTGTATATTACCTTTGAATGCTATTTTTTATATTTATTCCTGATTGAATATGGACTTTTACAATCAGTGAACCCGACTACTCACCTTTGCTGCAGTAGATTCCCCTCCAACCGGGCAGACAAGCGCAGGCACCAGACATGCCGTCGCAGTCACCATTCACACATAGGCAGCGCTGCATACAGCTCTTGCCCCAGTAGTCGGCCATACACTCTGCAACAAATCCACCAATCAGAAAGCAGTGAAATGACGTCATCTTTATGCACTGACCAATCAGGAATGAGTGTTGAGTAAAATGGAGGACTGTACTTTCTCAATGAACACAAGTATATGAGAGTGGTTATTTTAATTCATCCTGCAAGTTTGGCTTTTATTAGACATTGTTTCATAGTGCAAATAAAACAAAATTGTAGAAAAAGGAGAAATTAATTACACATACTGTAGCCATTTTCGTACCAACTTCCGATATATGTGACCTGATCAAGGAAAAAGTGATATAAGTCTCCATATGCATTTATGTGTAATGGCCTGTTAAAGTTGAGAGGGTGAAATTGTTTATCAAAATTCGTGTTCATTTTTTGCCTTAAATGACATCTTTATTATCCAAAGTTTCAGATTGAATTAACAAAAAAAAGCTGCATGTATTTTAAGAATACATGTTCTAATGTATTGTTTTAGTTTTGTTGTGTTTCGAAGCCTGTTTTCTCAGTTGTGTAATTTGAATTCCACAGAAGCTAAAACGTCATGTCACCACAACTTTTGTTTTTTCAACTTATATCACATCTTCCAGGAGCGGGTCGCATATGTGGACAAAACTGCTGATTGGTTGATAGGCGTCAGCTGACCCCGTTTCTCTACATTCATCCACTAATATACCACACTAGTTAACTATGTAACTACATCATATTGTTTATGCCGTTGTTGTTCGTCTTTCGAAGCTGAAAACTACTTTCAGGAAATCTTCAAATTCTCACCTTCTTCGCAGTGATTTCCGTACCAGCCGGCCGGGCAGTCACATGACCCATCCTCGGGGTTACACGTGCCACCATTAAGACATTCACACTCCCGATCACAGCCCGGACCAAAGAAACCCGGAGCGCACTCTGCAGAAAGATCAACGGTCGACAAATAATTGGACAGGTTGAATTTGTTACCGTCAGCGTCAGTACTCTTAAAGCATTTGTTACGATCCAGTACAATATCAGTCACTCGGAAATGTTTTCAAAAACTAGAAATTCATCACTTTTTCTAATTTATTTACCCAAACGTTAATCACTTTTTTATAAATATCTTTGACAGTTTACCTCTTCCTATTGGTCGACATGTGAACCAATGTTCATATTAGGAGTTGTTTACATACGGCACTGATCAAACGAGCAACTTCTTACTGACAACTAAAAATATACCCTACTTTTACATGGATCAAACCTTTGGTTGTAACCATTTGTTTTTTATTAAAAAGCTACAAGTTTGATTCCAACTTTACCGAACTCGCAGGCGCGGCCGATGAATCCCGGTGGGCAGACGCACTCTCCAGTCACCGATTGACACTCGGCGTCGTTACGGCAAATACAGTGCTGGCCACAGTTAACTCCGTAGAACCCTGGCGCGCAGGCTGTAAATAACAAACAAACAAGGGAGACATGGATGATATAGATGTTGACAAGTTAGCCGGGGCAGCGTGTGTTTTTGGGCAAGACACTTTACTGCAATTTCCCTCTCCCCTGGGAAGACAAGTTAGCCGGGGAAGCATGTGTTCTTGGGCAAGACACTTTACTGCAATTTCCCTCTCCACTGGGAAGACAAGCTAGCCGGGGAAGCATGTATTCTTGGGCAAGACACTTTACTGCAATTTCCCTCTCCACTGGGAAGACAAGCTAGCCGGTACAGCATGTGTTCTTGGGCAAGACACTTTACTGCAATTTCCCTCTCTACTGTTCTGAATAATATGGAGTCTGGTCTTCTAAAATAACATTTTTTTTTAAAACAAACAAACAAGACAAGTTCCAACTAACGTTTGTTGCAGCGAATTCCTCTCCAGCCGTTAGCGCAGATACAGCGGCCGCTCACGTGATCGCAGATTGCGTCATTCTCACAGTCGCATGGGTGGATACAGTCCATTCCCCACTCACCGACGGAACACTCTGCACAAATATATCAAATAGAAGATTAATATTCAGGGATAGGAAAATAATGGGGGAAGGCGGTTCAGTTGTGAAAGTCATCGCAATCCGGTCTAAGTGAAATTGGAAGTCCGTCCCAAGTCCTTCCCAAGTCCTTCCCAAGTCCTTCCCAAGTCCTTCCAAAGTCCTTCCCAAGTCCTTCCCAAGTCCTTCCCAAGTCCTTCCCAAGTTCTTTGCAAGTTCTTTCCCAAGTCCTTCCCGAGTCCTTCCCGAGTCCTTCCCAAGTCCTTCCCAAGTCCTTCCCAAGTCCTTCCCAAGTCCTTCCCAAGTCCTTCCCAAGTCCATCCCAAGTCCTTCCCAAGTCCTTCCCAAGTCCTTCCCAAGTCCTTCCCAAGTCCTTCCCAAGTCCTTCCCAAGTCCTTCCCAAGTCCTTTCCAAGTCCTTCCCAAGTCCTTCCCAAGTCCTTCCCAAGTCCTTTTTGAGTTCTTTCCAAGTCCTTCCCAAGTCTCTCGCAAGTCCTTCCCAAGTCCTTCCCAAGTCCTTCCCAAGTCCTTCCCAAGTCCTTCCCAAGTCCTCCCCAAGTCCTTCCAAAGTCCTTCCCAAGTCCTTCCCAAGTCCTTCCCAAGTCCTTCCCAAGTCCTTCCCAAGTCCTTCCCAAGTCCTTCCCGAGTCCTTCCCGAGTCCTTCCCAAGTCCTTCCCAAGTCCTTCCCAAGTCCTTCCCAAGTCCTTCCCAAGTCCATCCCAAGTCCTTCCCAAGTCCTTCCCAAGTCCTTCCCAAGTCCTTCCCAAGTCCTTCCCAAGTCCTTCCCAAGTCCTTCCCAAGTCCTTCCCAAGTCCTTCCCAAGTCCTTCCCAAGTCCTTTCCAAGTCCTTCCCAAGTCCTTCCCAAGTCCTTCCCAAGTCCTTCCCAAGTCCTTTCCAAGTCCTTTCCAAGTCCTTCCCAAGTCCTTCCCAAGTCCTTCCCAAGTCCTTCCCAAGTCCTTCCCAAGTCCTTTCCAAGTCCTTTCCAAGTCCTTCCCAAGTCCTTCCCAAGTCCTTCCCAAGTCCTTTTTGAGTTCTTTCCAAGTCCTTCCCAAGTCTCTCGCAAGTCCTTCCCAAGTCCTTCCCAAGTCTCTCGCAAGTCCATCCATATTTTGGATATCCGAACATTTCGGCCAAGTCTAAGATAGAATAACTGAATATTAAATTATCACAAAATATCCAGCCCTAGCGGGCATGGTCTCCTAGCGGGCGTGGTGCCCCTTACCTTCTTCGCAGTAATCGCCAGTGTAGCCAGGTCGGCAGTTACACTGTCCGTTGGCAAGGTCGCAGCGCGCCCCGTGACCGCATTCACAGTTATTCTGGCAGTCAAAACCCCAGTAACCATCAGGACAAGCTATGAAAAAAAGAGCGAACATTGTAAAGTAATTCCTTTTGTCAAGCTGTCACTTTGAAGCTTTTTAAAGCAGGGTTTGTAAACAAGAGACCAGACCAACGTACCTTTGTCGCAGATAGCTCCCCTCCATCCTGCAGCGCACTCACAGGACCCACTGATGTGATCGCACTGCGCCCCGTGCAGACACATGCAGGCGTTTTCGCAGTTTTCACCGTAGACACCGTGCGGACACACTGGATAAGGGAACAAATAAACGAGTTATTCACTCAAACTTCAACTGTCAATTAGAAAAATAGTTGGTTCACGAATGTGCTGGTGTTTAACCAGTTTGCGCCGGAGGATGTATATACACGCAGTTTTCCCGCGATTCAAAACGGATGACGCATAAACACGTCACGAGCAAGGCCGAAAATGTCTGTCAGCAGCGAGCAAGGCCGGAAATGTGTGGGTGTGCTTGCCTTAGATAGAGTTTCGTTAAAAATAATCCCGGCACGAACTGGTTAAACAAATCTGCAGAATGGCTAAAGATACTGTATCTTGCTTAAGGACACATGGCTAGTGGTGGGAGAAATCAGAGATTTCCAAATCTGGTTATCCCAAGTTTTTTTCCCCAAACCGAATAACCATTATTTAGTGGAATATAGTTGATGCATGCTCTTTGATTTGAGGAACATATTTGGAAGGATCGATGTGTCTGCATGGGTTTAACAATCGATTTGTAAAAACAGAGGACAATTGGGGGCGGGCTTAGATTGAATGTTTGTTTGGGTAGGGGGTGTCTTCTGACCGGTATTGCATAAAGGTCCACTCCAGCCTGGCGTGCAGATACAGTCTCCGGTGACCGGGTCGCATCCAGCATTGTTTTCACACTCGCATCGTTCCGAACATTCTTGGCCGAAATACCCAGCACCGCATTCTGAAGAACGAAGACAAAAAAAAATAGTAACTTACAACAGTATTAGGACAAGAATTGCAAAGTCAGAACAATGACACCTCAAAATAAATATTTTAAAGAGGGAAACAAATTCTTGAACAAATGAACAGGGATCAATATATGGAGCTAAGCAAACAAAAATGCTTAGCATGAAAATTCTTCTTTGGCAAAAACAGTGTTAGAAAAACAAATTAGCAGGTGGTGTACATTGTTTGTGACTGGTATTCAGCTGATTTATTGCTTAGCATAAAAATCACATGGAGTTTTGGCTGGTAACCTGTTTCACCTGTTTTTAAAGCAGAACATTTTTGTGCTTAGCAGCTCCATAAAATTGGCCCCTGACCGTACACAATTATAATAGAAATAACAATCATTGATAAAAATGAGCGTAAAAAAAATGGGGACATGTAAAATAGAAAACCGAAATAGAAGAATTTTTAGTCCACAAACAAATACATGACTGAAAAATTTGAATAATTCTCCCCTAATTTGTAATGGATCAGGCCATAAATCCATTCTTTTTCCCTTACCTTCACTGCAAGTTGGACCCCTCCATCCTGGGGCACAGGTGCACATTCCGTTCTCGGCATTGCAAGCCCCTCCGTTTTGGCACTGACATTGATGGCGACACATCAGACCGTAATGGCCCCGGGGACACCCTAGCAAAAAAAAGAGAAAATAACCAAGAACAAAAATGAAAGAATGAAATATGTCACCCACTCTTTAAAATTAAGTCTGATGTGTTAAACAAAACAAAACAATTAACTATAAAAGTTGGTCAGAAAAATCAGGAAATAAGCTTTAATTTGATATATGGCACAACTCTGTAGTGTAATGCATTGGTCTTTTACAATTTTGGAAAATTATCTTTTTCTCAGTTACATTAAAAATGTATTGTAAAGAAATGAAGATTTACAATTGTAGTGCTTCATCAGATGCTATGGTAAGAAAATGACAAAACCTGTATTAAATTTAATTTAGGGATCAAAACAATCTTTTCAATCGATCAGATCTGAAAATATAGGTGTTGGAGAAACCAAAATGCCTCAAAACAAAAATATTATTTGTTAAAAGAAAAATAAACAGCCCTTTACATAAAAATGTATTTTGCGACATCAGACTCCTTTTTGCAGACGGGTCGCATATGGTTGGCCAACATTGAAGAAGAGAGCAGGAACCATGGTCTATATTCACAGCAGCTCGGAAATGTCCACAGCTCGTAGGGCTAATGTGTCTGACTTTACCCATAGATTAAAGCTTTCATCACTTACTGGTGGTGCAGTTGGCTCCGAAGAAACCCAAAGGGCAGAGACACTCGCCGTTGGTTTTATCGCAGAGTTGACTGATCAGTGGGCAGCTGCAGTTCTGCTTACAATCAACGCCCCACGTACCGTCATCGCATTCTGTCAACAAAAACGCAGCGATTCCGGATCGCGAGAGAAAAAATGTTACAAGTTGAGAATTTGGCGGACAGGAATGATAAGAGCAAAAACTGGTTCTTACTTGACACGGGAATGCGAATGTGCCTTCACAAATTATTCGCTGCGAAAGTTCCCCGCGAATTGAAATGTGTTCTACATTTGCAAATTAGCGGTGCAAAAATGTGCTATGATGGTGTATTTGTGGTGTATTTTTTAGAACACTTTGAACAATATTTGAACAATATTTTACAACTTACCGAGTTTCAACACTCGTAGTTTAACGATTATATTCAACAAGTCAATATAAATTTGACCACTGCGTTAATTTGAGAACAACGTAGCGATAGTTATTTGCCAAAATTAGTGTACATCTGATTGCTACTGATTTTTCTAATTCTAATGCGAGCTACCAACAACAAACATGCACACAAACGAAATAATCTGGTCTACGAGTAAAGCTACACCGTTGGAACAACACATTACAAATGTTTATAACTTTAAGTACGCAAATCTGTAATCAGTTTTTCCATATTTCAAAGCAAGAGTGACTACATGAAACTAGGCTTGAATGGAAAAGCAGCTAATAAAATGACCTAGGTCAAATGTCACGACCCAGATAAAAATCAGTACAAAGAAATAGTGATGAAAATGAATGTTGACGTATGAAAACTCAAAACACAGCACAGTTGGACTAAGCTACATGCTAATTGCTAAGCTACATGCTAAGAAGCTATCATGCTTTTAAGCTTAAAAAGAAAACTACATGCAAGCAGGGCCAAAATGGTGTCATGGAAACGGGCGATTGAATCACAGCCATGACAATTTTTGGTTTAAATTATTACTTTTGAATAATTTGTAACATTGAGTTCAACATATGTTTTGTTATCGTACGTTTACTTTTACTTTTCTTGTTTACAACAGACACGTACAATTTTAATTTATTTTGAAATTGGTAATAATTTATGTTATCTAGCGCATCAACCAATCGGAGCAGACTTCAGAAATTGTGACATAATTTTGAGCAGAAATTGAGTCTAAGATGTTGATTGGTCAATTTGCAGGCATGTTTTGGTAATACAATGGGTTACCAAAGACACAATAAAAGGCGCTCGCCGATTGGTCAAAATCTTGAGATAAAGATGCAGTGTCAAACTAAGTTTGAACAATTTGAAATAAATAACAAAACCAAAAACTGAGGTTTGAGTATTCTTCGAGCTTGAAAACTAAAACGCTTCGTTTCCGATGACTCTTTTCGTTTCAACACCCATTTGTTCAAATGCTGTGTTGTTTTTGTTTGTGTTGACGTATTAAAAACTAATGTTACTTGTGTGGTCCATATGTATATAAACGCCATTTTTCTCATGACCTTGCTTGACCCCAGGCACATCATGCAAAGCAATACGGTCGATTCGCAGTACAGTACGCCACCAAGAGGATGCCACGAAGAGTCCATTTTTTGCAGTGCATTGTGGGAGACAGTTGAGAGAAATTTGCGGCGGTAAATTGCCGCATTGTGCAAAGCTGGATTGAAACTGTAATTGGCCCGTGTCACACGACGAGTCATCAGGTCTTCTTGCGGTGGGGTCGGGACAATGGGCAATGGTCCGGGGAAAAAAAACATAACGATGAAATGCTGATTCACGTTACTGATTCAAGACTTACCAAACTAATTAGCTTGTGGGCAATTTGGGGGTACAATGACGTTGATAATTAAAGATGACACAACGAAGCTTGAAAATAAAGATTGCGACCCCCACGATGTTAACCAGTTCGCGCCGGGATTATTTTAACATCACCGAGCCGAGGCGCGGGATTATTTTTAACGAAACTCGATCCGAGGCGGGTTCAGGCCAATAGTACCGGGAAGCACACCCATGCATTTCCGGTCTTGCTCGCTGCTGACGGACATTTCCGCCCTTGCTCGTGGCGTGTTTATGCGTCATCCGTTTTGAATCTGGGAAAAACTTTCCGGCGCGAACTGGTTAACAAGCAAAACTGTGTTGATTGCAAGACAGCAACCAGAAAAAGGCGCAAGAAAATAGCATTTTCTACAGCTTAACCCGTTGCCTCAATCGAATTAAGAGAAGTTTACTTTAGGTTGATAAAGTCATTTTGGAATGGTAAAAAAAAACACTCTTGGCTCTACTTTGATCAAAAATAGACAGGGACCCGTAACTACACAATCGATAAAAAAACTTCATATCGCTGCAAGTCGACCATGTTTTTTTGTCAACCGTAAACTTGAGGAACGGACTCTCCGTGGAAACCTCTCGGTGGCTCGCCGTAACGCGAATCGCCCCTATTCAGCGTCCATTCTCACCCTCTGCGCAATCAACACCCCTCCAGCCAGCGGAACAGAAACATGCACCCGTGATCTTATTGCAGTCGTTGCCGCCGCAACGGCAGTCAAACTTGCAGTTCACGCCATATTGCCCGTACTCGCACACTGCGTGTGGGTAGAGGATACGAGATTGGAAGGGGAGGGCGGGGGGGGGGGGGGGGGGGGGGGGGGGGGGGAGGGGGAAGGGCAGGGCAGGATGATCAAAACAAAAATATGATACATGAAACGGCAGCAGGAAGATGTAAAATGTGTGTGACTGTGATCCACTCAAAAGAAAATAACTTCAAAGTTTTAATTTTGGAACAAACGTTCATTCCATTAACAATTCTTTTACATTATACATGAAAAATGAAAAGTTAGTATCTTTTTATTTGCTTTTTGGCGTAATCGGAGATGGGTTATTCCATAAATAAGGGGCCCAAAAGTGTGGCATTTTTGGGTGACCCAGTTACGCCTGACCAAGTAATTTCCCATGACTGTGTGCCAAATTCATACTTTTATCATCAAATGCAAAATTCTGCCATATTTTGCTCAATCGGACTGACTAAAATACAACATGTGGCATGCTCAATTGTGTATGAACGTTGTTTTGCTTCATGCTTGGATTTGAAAAAAAAAAAACAAGAAACAAGAAAAAAACTAATATCAAAACAGGAGGTTTTAATATAAGTTCTTAGAAGTACCTGTTTTTTTAGCCTTCTGCAAACCGAAAGAATTCGTGTGATTTACAGGAAATAAACAAAAGAAAATAGTAAGATTTGACTATTTTTGTTTTGTTTTTTGGGGCAACTATTGCGTCAAGACTACAACATTTTTTCAGGAAATGCTAGCGACAATATCGCCAAAGTTAAGCTTCAGAAAAGTTCATTTTTGTAACTTCAATTTTTAGATGCATTTTTATGTTTAGAAACCTTTTTTAAAATAAATTCAAAATTTACCATCCACCAATCTACTGAAAATGTAAATGCTCGTCAAATCCTCTCAAATTCTCCAGTATTTCTCTTTTATATTTTTATTCAGAAAATCCCGTCCAAATATCATAGGCATTAATTTCTTGTCTAAGTGGCACAAAATCAAAACGTACAAATCTGTCCTGCGTTCACAAGGGCAAAGCAATTCAGCAGGGGTCTTTTCCACATGAGTTACAAAAATAACGAATACTAATGTGAATTATTTGTTTGACTCGTGCGGAAATGAGCCCTGCTAATTTTATTCGCCCTTGTACCTGTAACAATTTCAGTATCTTTTCGAAATAAAAAAAAAAAAATAAAAAAAAAAAACAGGGAGAAATTGAAAGAACTTGACTAGGGGCCAATTTCATAGAGCTGCTTAGCACAAAAATATGCTTAGCATGACAATTTGTCCTTGGCAAAAACAAGGTTACAGACCAAAATTTTCCCTGATCTTTATTGTTCTGGATTGATAATCAGCTGTATTTTTGCTTAGCATGAAAAAACACGTATAATTTTGGTTGGTAACCTGTTTTTAATGAGCAAGACTTTTTGTGCTAAGCAAATTTTTTTGCTTAGCAGCTCTATGACATTGGGCCCGGAACGTTTGTACCCCTGTACATTTTCAATAGACCGATTTTACGCATACATTTTTATTTATTAGTAAACAAATGTCCCTTATGGCCAAAGCGCTTGTCTTGGTATGCAAGATATAAAGCAGAAATAAAACAAAAGCCTTTTTGAAGAATTTTTGTCAGATGCTCTTGAAACTGATCTCCATATTGCACCATCAGTTTCTCTTTTCAAATACAAGCCTTAATTTCGAGTGCGCAGCCTCACATTCGAGTTGCACTTGCTCGTGCAGGAAAAACCTAAACTTGCTCGATGGCAGAGTACCGGTGAAAGGTCAAACCGGTCAAAGGTCAAGGCATGCTACCACAGGTCTCGTTTTTTTAGCTGGTTGACTTACGATGCTCGCAGGCTTCTCCGTAGTAGCCGGCCGGACACTCGCGGAAACAGGTGCCGGTTGTTTTACTGCAAGATGAGATGTCGCGGCACTGACAGACGTGTCGACACTGCTCGCCCCACAATCCCGCTGGGCATTCTGTCACGACAAAAACAAACTTGTGGTTTTTTTGCGACACTTTTACGAACCTCGATGTGGCATGCATTCTAGAGAAAACCCAGTAAATGAGCCACATTTATGAGGCTAATTATTCAGCATATATAAAAGTACGATAATACACGGAACAAACGTCAACAGATAGTCATTATTGGAAAAAAACTAGAAGTATGTGAAAGAGGCTGGCCACCGCGTGATTTTATTGGTGGATTCCGGCCGAAAGTGGACGTGTTGTACCTTTTTCCTAAAATTCAGACTGCAAAAACGATCGTTAATTTCTTTTTTAATTAAAAATAATAAATATACTGGACTTTTGACAAGCAGCCTCATTTATTGTTGTTTTTCATATTTTTATTTACCGACTTTTAGTTAACATTGTGTGCGGTGAAAAATGGGCACCACGATTTGGAACTTGTTTTGGCGATCTGGCCACCGAAACCCTTCTACGACCTTCTTCCTAGCAACGAGGCCGAGCTCGACGTCGTTACAAACTTACCTCTCTCGCATCTGCCGCCCTCATAGCCCGGCTTGCAGAGGCATGTTCCCTTCAGAGCGTCGCAGCCGAGGGAGAAATGGCTGTTGCAGTCGCAGAACTCCGTGCATCCGGTCCCGTAATAGAAATCCGGGCATTCTGTCCGAAAAAGAAAGAAAGTCAAAATGTTGGGACATGAAATACTTTATTACATGTAAAAATAGTTTCTAACTTTTTTGTTCATCGCTGCTTTGACTTTTTCAGCTTCTTCAATATCTTTATTTCAAATGGATTTTTTTGTTGCTATATTATACACCAGTGTAATTTGATCTAAAGGTAGTATACACCATAATATATGGTGTATACTACAGCGATATATGGCAGATATCGAACAAATTTACTACCAAATTATTAAGAAATATCTTACTTATCTGAAAGTAAATAATGATTCTAGGCATCTAGCTAAGTTATGCGCTAAATGTCCTGTAATTGTTCCAAAAACTTTCTTTTAAAATTTTTTAAAAAACAAGAACAACATAAGAATAATTGCCCGACGCCGGTTGAAAACGAACGCCTTTTTTCTTGCTTTCCTCAGCATCCATAATTGTGAAACTTAAGACAGGCCAGTTAAACGATATTTACTATAAAATACAACCCCCCAAGTCCACCCATTCATGATAATTCAAGCAATTACCAATGGTGTATACTACCTTTACATCCACCCATTCCTGATAATTCAAGCAATTACCAATGGTGTATACTACCTTTACATCCACCCATTCCTGATAACTCAAGCAATTACCAATAATGTATACTACCTTTAAATATGTGGTGGTAGAAAAGGAGAAAAAAAAGCTGCGAGTATACTAACTTTGGTTGCAGTTTGGTCCGAATGATCCAGGACAGAGACACGATCCGTAGCGTTTATCACAGGGCACACCAGTAGGGCAGTTACAGTAACGATCACAGTTATCACCACGCATTCCAACGGGGCAGCCTGACAAATGAAAACCAGCAAAATATGACCGGCTAGGCTCCACACAAAAAAGGCTAATAAGTCGCGCTGTGCATTACCATGTAAAGGCCCACTCAATGTTGAGAGGGTAAAAATTTCATCAAAATGTGATTTTCATTTTTTTTAATGTAATATCTACAGTTTCAAGTTTCACTCAGAGAAATGTTGATTTTGATGAATAAAGTGAAAAAAAAACCGACCATTTTGTGTGCATCATTTCTTTGTTTAACAACAGAGCCAGCTAATTCAAAGCCTGTTTTTCTAAGTTGTGTAAATTTGAACTCCAAGGAAGTAATCAATATACAAACATATGTCATATCACATGAACGGGAGGGGCTATAGAGCTCTACTATATACCAAATGAAAGCTTATGTTGTGGGCTTTCCAACCGTGTATATAACTCATTTCACATTACATAATTTGTGGAGTGTGTATTTGTGGAGTGTGTATTTGTGGAGTGGGTCACAAATATTCGACAATGACGCCCAAAGAACTACTCTAATAGCTTAACCCCTCCTTAATTAAATGCTTAATGTTTCAGTGGTTACAACAAACATTCAGCTTACTGTTTGCAACATTTATTATAGATTAAGGATGGTTAATTTGTTTAACTTAATTGGTTAGGATGTTTGAGGATTGAGTGGATTAAAAGTTGTGTAAAACTGTTGTTTCAAACTTATTGCCGTGGCATTGTTGACGGGTACCAGCTAACTGTAATGCATTGCTTACCGTCACTGCAGTATTCTCCGTTGACACCGGCGGGGCAGGTACAGGCGCCATTGACAGGATCACACGTGCCACCGTTGATGCAGGGACAAACCTCGTTACAACCCTGACCAAAGGTATCGAACGGACAAGCTGTGACGAAACAGAAAAATGAAGCATCGTTACTACCCATGTTCACCAGGCCATGATGCTGTTCTCCTACAACAGCTTGAGATTAGCCCAATGTGGTACCTTCCTTTAAAAGAACATATTTACATGTAGAATCTTTGGTAGACAGAGGCAATTGTAGTAAAGTGTCTTGCCCAAGAACATCAGCACCATGTTCCTGTCTGGGTAAAGTACCTTGCACAAGAACACAAGCACCATGTTCCTGTCTGGGTAAAGTATCTTGCCCAAGAACAGAAGCACCATGTTCCTGTCTGGGTAAGGTGCCTTGCTTAAGAATACGGGCACAATGTTCCTATCTATGTAAAGTGTCATTAATCAGGAACATATTGTTCCTGTCTGGGTAAAGTACCTTGCACAAGAACACAAGCACCATGTTCCTGTCTGGGTAAAGTACCTTGCACAAGAACACAAGCACCATGTTCCTGTCTGGGTAAAGTATCTTGCCCAAGAACAGAAGCATCATGTTCCTGTCTGGGTAAGGTGCCTTGCTTAAGAACACAAGCATCATGTTCCCATCTGTGTAAAGTGTCATTACTCAGGAACATAATGTTCCTGTCTTGGTAAAGTGTCTTGCCTGAAAACACAAGCACCGTGTTCCCTTCATGTTAAGTGTCATGCCCAAGAACACAAGAAAAATTAGTATTTAGGCAACGTTTTCTACACCAATACAAAGGAATGTCCACAGTACGCATGGATGGTACGACTGTGTGTTCCGGCACGACATAACGACCGAGGGGCGAGACACAAAGGAGAACAAAGGAAACAAAAGCCCCTCGGTCGGCGGTATGAATGGAAAAATTTGGTCCTCGATCGACGGTGCAAGCGCAAAGCAATGGGGATTGGGTATAACGTAGGAATATAAAGGAAAACACAATATCGAGCCTCGATCGTTATGTGGTTCACGACTGTGTGTTCCTGTCTGTGTAAAGTGCCTTGCCTAGGAACACTAGCATCCCGAGGTGCAGGAGTTGAAGTACTTACTTTCATTGCAGAGAGTACTGGTCCAGCCAGGTGGACAGTCACAGCCATCTTGGTTTGTATTGCACAGCGCGCCATTCTGGCAGTCCGAACACGTGAACTCGCAGTCGGGTCCAAATGCACCAAAGACGCACTCTACAAAAATAATAATAATAATGTTCATTTAGAAAGTGTAAGTACGCACTCGGATGGTTGCTTAAGATGCTGTGTTATTATTACCCGGTGCATCAGGTCACTGAAACATCACAAATACTATATCAGCTCATTGACAACGACAATTTGTTATTGCGTAGAAATCAAAATGCAATATTAACCAGTTCGCACCGGGATTATTTTAACATCACCGAGCCGAGGCGCGGGATTATTTTTAACGAAACTCGATCTGAGGCGGGTTCAGGCTGATGGTACCGGGAAGCACACCCACGCATTTCCGGCCTTGCTCGCTGCTGACAGACATTTTCGGATTGCTCGTGATGTGTTTACATGCATCCGTTTAGAAACTGGGGAAAACTTTGCGTGTATATACGTCCTCCGGTGCGAACTGGTTAAGAACAATACTTGGTTTATTTTTGTAAAATTCAGCATTTGTTTGTGTGTGTCTGGTTACTATGGTAATGCTGCTAGCGTGTTGTCATTGTAACAAAGTGAGAACTTCATCACTTACTCCATTGATGTTCTGGCTCGATGCGTTGTTGGCGGGTCGGGTTGACTGGTGGAAATATCGACCCACCGGGCGGCAGATTACCTGAAACGAAAAGTACGCAGCGTGTGAAATATCCTGCATGCTACATCTAGAATCGTTTCCAATAACGACATTACTTGAAATTCAACAAAGACTATTTAAGACTTTTTAAAACTGGTGAACGCGTTAATGACCCTCTCCTTTGGCTCAAACATTAAAGCATCCAGGCTCATGTACCGGTTTTAAACGTACATTGAATAACGGCCAATCACGTATTTATTCCCTTACAATCGTTGACTACGGTATCGTTTTTCTAATCGGACATTAAGTCATGTTTTAATAGCGGAGTAGAAGCTTACGTATACAGCTACGACTATCGCCATCGAGCCGGTAACCCTCATTGCAGTAGCAGTTGTAGGAACCGTGGTCGTTGCGACACAACTGCTCACAGCCCCCTCTGCTGTTGATGCACTCATCCACATCTGGATGTCAAAGGTCACATAAATGTCAAAGGTCACATAAATATACGAGTCATTCCATGAGGGTTCCGACACAATTAAGTGTGACATTTTGCGGATTTCTAGTTTAGGATTCCCACAGAAGTCTGGAAACCAAATTTCAAGACTTTTCCAGGACTTTCCAGGACAACTTTTTTTTTTCAGGATTTTTATGACCGTAGGAACTGGGCCCAATTTCTTGGCTCTGTTAACCACAGAATTCCTCGCTTACGGTCACCATTTTCCGCTAACCGCGCTAGCAGAAAAATTATTTGCTCACCTGGTAAGCACAGAATCCTTAGTTGCGGAGACCAAAATTCCTTGCTAACGCGTGAAATACGTTTACCGTAAGCACCGAATTTTCTGCTATAGTAAGCAGGGATTTTTTGCTAACGGTAAGCAGAGCCAAGAAATTAGGCCCTGTTGTCGTCCGGAGAAACCAAAAATGACCACCACTGATCTAAGATAAATTTTTGGCTCTAAATTGACCGATCTTGGTAAAATTTGATCAGATTTAGGAAGCTGAATCACTCTATGGGAAGTGGCTGCGGCTGCAACCATAGACACATGTGTAATATCAAGTAATTTTGGCACATCCTTTATATACGCACCGTCACAGTTGCAGCCATCTTGGCTTAGCTGGTACCCGGCATAGCAGCCACAGGAGTAACCGCCCTCGTTATTGTAGCATAGCTGGCTACAGCAGGACTGGTCGTTGGCGCATTCGTTTTCATCTGAAATGTACGACAAAACACAGGACAAGGCGGTTATGGTCTGCGTGCAGAGCGCCCTCTACTGGCAGTTGTAGAACATCATTGGCAAAACAAACAAAAACAGTTCGGTATTTTGACAAAACCGTGGACATTTGTGACCCGCTCTGCAATAAAGGGTATTAAGTCGCCCTGTGCACTATCATGTAATGGACCACTCAAGGTTGAGAGGATAAACATTTCATCAAAATGTGATTTACATTTTTTGCCATTAATGACATCTTTAACACCAATATTTTCAGGTTTCATTCAAAGGAATGTTGATTTTGATGTTTAAAGTGGAATACACGCCCATTTTGTGTTAATCGTTCTGTTGTTCCACAACAAAGCCGTCTTTTTCAAAGCCTGTTTTTTCAGTTGTGTAATTTGAACTGCAAGGAAGTAATCAAAAGCAAACATGTCATATCTCCAGAACGGGAGTAGCTAGGGAGCTCTATTATATATTAACTGGAAGCTTACGCTGTAGGCATTCTAACCATGTATATAACTCAATTTCATTATTTTGCACCATAATACCCATTTTTGCAGAGCGGGTCACATTTAAGGTTTTGACCAGATTTCACGCTGACGGCAATTTATCAGGAGGAAACAACGAAACAGAGAAATAATTTGG
Source organism: Crossaster papposus (assembly GCA_037893245.1). NCBI lineage: Eukaryota > Metazoa > Echinodermata > Asteroidea > Velatida > Solasteridae > Crossaster > Crossaster papposus. Next base: position 249,956 of record JBAIAA010000651.1, on the reverse strand, counting down.
TTTTGCAGTAATTTCAAAATAAATTTTGAAAATGTCAGACCTGTCCAAGCCCATCATTTTTTTTTTTTTTTTTTTTTTTTTTCTAGTTTAGAAATGACTAACTTCGTAAAAAGATAATATATGACCATCAACCGAATATATTTTTTTTTAAAGGGTTGGTTTGAATATATTAGAAACGAAAACAAAAATATTTACGTGTGCACATGACAGAAAGGACATAGTTGTAAAAGCGGCCACTTTTTGGTGGACAGTAACGTTTTTGGCAAATTATGGGGCAAGGGGACTTGCACAACTAATTAACCTATCGTCGTTAGTGAGTTAGCAAAGCTCCTTAGACAACTTTACCCATCAAGATTTGGAATATCATGTGATGTTCAACAGATGTTATGATTGGATAATGGTCGTGAATGGCGATAGGTCAATTGTTCTTGACAGCATTTCTTCTTACCGCCGCATGACGATTCATCACCTAGTAGCTTGAAGCCTATCGGGCACGTACACAGTCCGTTGCCGGCAGAGGTCAGAGTACAGTTGTGCTGGCAGCGCAGGCTCTTACAGGCGTTGACCGGGATGATCTCCACGACCCCTTTAGCTGTTGGTAAAATGGGTTCAATAGCTTTCATGAAGAAAATAACGAAGGTTTGCATGGTAACAAAAGCTAGCACCATGTGGTATATTTACACTAGAGTTGTATTCGAGTCCCTGCAAGTCCCCGCAAGTCCCCACAAGTCCCTGCAAGTCCATCACAAGTCCTTCAGTCTCAAGTCAAGTCACTAGCTATTCAGATGAACTGTTAACAAAAGCATTCCTTTGTCATTGTTCAACCAGTTACTTGCGACTGGCTTTATAAAAGGACTTGTGACTGGACTTGTGACTGGACTTGTGACTGGACTTGTGACTGGACTTGTGACTGGACTTGTGACTGGACTTGTGACTGGACTTGTGGCTGGACTTGTGGCTGGACTTGCGGCTGGACTTGCGACTGGACTTGTGAAAGGACTTGTGACTGGACTTGTGAAAGGACTTGTGACTGGACTTGTGAAAGGACTTGCAGGGATTCGAATACAACTCTGAATTTACAACACGGTTCCCCATGACATCTGTTTCTCCATCAGTGACATCTGGCGCCCCATCATCACCTCCCAGTCCGATGTGTCCTCTATGCCCTTGGCAACTTTCCCCTTGGCAACCTTCCCCTTCGCACCCTTCCTTCACACTGACACGCCTCAGTGATGCATCCAGCATCATCCACGTCAGCTTGAGTACCTTAGATAGAGTTTAATCCTTCTCACGCTTCATCGCTTCCAGACTCCATACAACCCCGCTTCATCGTTGGAATCTCCCAATCTCCTGACGACAGGCAGAGCATACTGTCCGAAATGCCGAGTTCCCTCAATTTTTTTTCAGAACCACACAACTCACAAAAGATAATTTACCAAACGATGCTACCGCAAACAACTTATCTTATGAAGAAAAGAAGTGCTCTACCAACTGAGCTATCTAGCCCTGTATTGGCGGTTCCCCATCTTTGTTCGGAGGCGCTAGACAGAAGCCACAAATTTGTAAATGCCATGAGGCCAGGGTGCCTATTGTGCCCACCCCGGCGAAACTTTGACGTATATTACACGTTAAGCCTGCTCTGTTATACTCACAAGAACATGAGACGCCATCGTCGTTCAGCTTGAGGGCTTCCGGGCAGTCGCAGCGAAACGAACCCTCCGTGTTTAGGCAAATGTGGGAGCACGAGTTATAACCAAGGTCACATTCATTCTTATCTGTCAAACATGAATAACGCCGATAATTATTAACCCACTTCATATCTATTTCAACAGATCATAATATGATCGGACATCACAAAATTAGTAATTTTTTTTGAATTTTAACAAACTGCAATATTTACCGACGCATCCCTTCATATCCGGCATAACTGCGTAACCAGTGTTACAACTGCACTGCACGCTGTCCTCGTAGGTCATGCATTTATGTTGGCAGCCGCCGTTATTTATCCGACAAGAGAAGGCACCTTCGAAGAGAAAAGAGAGAGTAACATGAAACTAAAATCATCATTGCTGGAACAATAAACAGGAAAACCTTTTTTTCTTCGAAGATTGCGAAATTTAGGTAACAAGTGTCACCTTTTCCTGGGGTCAATCCCTCTGTTCTTAAAATGTCAACATTTGTGCATTTTTTGAATGACGACCTCAAATGACCCCTAGATGACCTTTGAGCCAATTTCATAAAATGTGTAAGCACACAAATTTGCTTAGCACAAAAAAGTCTTGCTCAGTAGAAACAGGTTAACTGCAAAAACCAGCTGAATACTACTCACAAAACAATATACATCACTTGAAATTTTGGTTGGACCCTGTTTTTGCTAAGAATTAATTTTCATGCTAAGCATTTTTGTTGTGCTTACACGTTTTATGAAATTGGCCCCAGCAATACAACCCTACTCACGTTCACATGACATTCCATTGGGTGACAGTCTGAATCCACTATAGCATTGGCAGGTATAGTGGCCGTTAGGCTGCGATAAGCAGTCATGCTCACAGCCACCTTTCCTGATCAGGCAGGGATCGTCAGCTGCAAACCAAGCAAGACAAATTGATAAAGCTGTGGTACCAGACCAACGAAAGGCAAAGGTTACAACCCCACCCCTTTCAAATTTTATAATATTGTGTGACGTTAGGGATAAACCCAAAATTGATTTTAAATGTAGGTCATGTATCGGGTGTGGTTAGACTGTGTGTGCGTCTAGGAAGTGCGTGTTGTTACACCGTCTCACAAGCTAAGTACACCCAGTGATGTGTGTGTCGCACTAGTTGCATGTAAATTGCGCTGATCTACAGAGTTATAACTTGGTTGCCACTGTAATGTGAAGCAAGATGGGAATTTTCTCAATGGTCGTGAGCCATTTCTTAACCAGTTTGCGCCGGGAATATGAGACCCATTATGTAGCACCTCTTTGTAAGAGTTTTTACAAGGTGCTGCGGCCCACTTTGCAGCCACTAGCTGCCAAAGCTTCTTGTGAATTACTGCACGATGCAGTACAGCCGCCATTTTGAATACGACACTCATTATAATATCTAAACAAGTCCTCTTCGAACGCTCACCTATGCACGTTCTGCCGTCCGAGTGCAGCTTCTTTCCCATCGGACACTCGCACACAAAGCTTCCTTGTGAATTACTGCACGATGCAGTACAGCCGCCATTTTGAATACGACACTCGTTAATATCTATATTCAGACAGGATTTAAAACAAAAATGAATAACATACATTGTATTATTTGGAAAAGTTATTTTGAAACTAAATTTTTCTCAAATTGAACGTAACCCTCCCCCACACTAGGGTTCAGACTTTCAATCGGTTTGCACGAAGCAAGTGTAAAACGACACAGGGGTGAACGCAGAGTTGAAGAACCCAAAACTCAACCCGGGCGGCAGCGAGTTCACCCGAGGGTTAAGTTTAACCCGAGGTTGACGGGCTGTAGTGTGAACAGAGTGTTAGGCTGCAAACATAAGTTTAAAGTTGTCTAGTTTTATGATCAAGTAAAACTTGTATCAAACTCCATGGTTTTGATTATACCATACCTCAAAATTGCCTAGTTATGCGACAAAATTGTTTCCACATGGTTGACCGAACTACTTTTGGGACAGAAATAAAGTAATCACCTATTCCCTTTCCTTCCTCCTCTCCCCCCCCCCCCCCCCCCCCCCCCCCCCCCCCCCCCCCCCGCCTCTTTTTTTGTAGAGTCATGGCACAGACGATATGCCTTGCCAACATTTCCTGTCTCGCCATTCCTTAACACGCCTTAGAAAACCTGCTGGGTTTCACAGACTATTTCTATGGTCACTCACGAAAGCGGAGAAAAAAAATTCTGCACATTGTGGATTCATTGAGGCTTATAATTCTCTTCACCTTTTCAGACGCTTGTCTGACTATTTTGAAAAAGAAAAAAAATGTATGATCATCAACCGAATATTTTAATATTTTGTTGTCATTTTGAATATATTCGAAAAGAAAAACAAATATTTACGTGTACACGCATCAGAAATGACATTTCACACACACACGCATACATGTGTGTAAACGCCTTCCATTTTGTACACGATTTCCAATCTTGGTCTTTCTGTCAATCGTGGACCTTATTGTCCTCTATTGTTCTATGTCCACTATTTGAATGCAGATACAAACTGATTAACACACATTCGCATTTTTGTATCACTGTGGAGACATCTCTTTGTTCTCGTGTACAAAATGGTTAGAAAGTCGAGCACGTTTTTTTCAAAATGCTTCTATTTCAACCACAATTAATTTCCTGGGTTGAAATTTCGACCCGATATACTCTATATTATACCCTAACCCAAACACCAACCCTTAACCTACATTCTTAACCCTAGTTTTTGAGTAATTTGAGTAAAATCAAAAAATCCATTTCATAAAATTTCTTGTGGAGACCTATTGACTCCCATTGTCTTTATTGTGTTCAGGGGCCAATTTCATAGAGCTGCTAAGCAAAACAATTTGCTTAACGCAAAAAAGTCTTGCTCATTAAAAACAGGTTACCAGCCAAAATTATACGTGTTTTTCATGCTAAGCAAAAAAACAGCTGATTATCAATCCAGAACAGTAAAGATCAGGTGAAAATTTGGTCAGTAATCTTGTTTTTGCCAAGGACAAATTGTCATGCTAAGCAAATTTGTGTGCTTAGCAGCTCTATGAAATTGGCCCCAGGTCTCCACAGGGTACAGAATTCAAAAGCACAAGGTCATAACCAAAACAGAATACATTGACATGTCTGAGTGATTTCTTGAAATAAACAACTATCAAAATAGACATTACGGGGAATCCAAGCGAAAAAGAATATTGATTTGGGGTGTTATGGGGCGGACACTATACCCAGTGCTGAATTCCTTTTGGCCAAATTTTGTATTCTAAATGTGCATACATTTGTGTCATCTAAAGAGTTTAGACCAAAAAAAAAAGATCTCTGCTTTTACTTTTAGCCGTTTTCCGGGTTGGGGTGATTTGGGAGTGACCAATTATCTCTATTACCTCTGCACGTCATGCCATCGGGTGAGAGTTCATAGCCGGACTGGCACTTGCAGTAGTAGCTACCCATGCTGTTGCAGCAATCGCCCTGACACCCTCCATTGTTATACAAACACTCATTCACATCTGTGAAGAAATAAACAAAAACAGAGGGGTAAAAAAAATATTTATAATAACGTACACACAAGTTGTACAACGTACATTTTCAAACATAACAACATTAAATTATTATGAAATACCTTACTTGACTGCAAGTGAATAGTGGTTTTAAGCTTCCTGTGAAATCATGGGACCTGGTTTGCCGTAATTTTCAAGAAAAGCGAAATTTTTGTATCATTTTCAATCAATGGTTGAACAAAAATCCACATTTTGTGAGAAATTGGTTACACATCTGACAATGGGTGCGAGCGAGCTAGTCTGGTTCCCCAACCTTACAATATCCCAACCTTTATAAATTAGTAGTACTAGTAGGGTCAGGGAACCAGACTACAAAAAAGTAATTTTTCTATTTTTTCCCAGCATCTATGAACATAAAAGTGTAACAATATTTGCTATAAAATACTAGCCCCTAAATCCAGCATTTCTGAAAATTAGAGCGAAAGCGAATGTTGTATAAATATCCTATAAAAACAGTGGGGTGTTTACATTTCGTATTAGCACACCCAGATCAAATCAAACGATAACAAAGAAAGGAAAAAAGTGACTTTTGTTATCAATAAACTGATCAGAAATGTTCAGCCTTTGTGAAAAAACGTTGAATAGAATCAGGAAGCGATTACATTTCTGCAATTGTTATGGACCGTACCCAGATTTATAAGCGCTCCCATTTTCACACTAGGTAGCTCTGAAAGGGTGTGCAAACCGCAAGCTTAACACCCAGTCAAATACCACGAATAATTATTAGCATGAACCCTCTTTCAACACAAATGACTTCTTCATGCAACAATTGGCACTTCCTTTTCCCCTATTATTCCGTCTCTTAATAGTCTGGTGGATAAGCCCTGGATCGGAGTGGGCTGGAGTAGGCTGGACAACAGTGCGTGGGCCACACTTTGTGGTGGATTAAACTTCTTTTTTTGTGTGATTTCTTCAATGGTTTGGGGTTTTGCAGGATGTGTACCACCCATAGAGAATTACCTGTTGGGCTTGGATGGGAAATGTTTGCGGTTTATTCTACTGGCCAAGAACTTCTAATAAAACAAAAATTATTAACTTTCACGATAGGAGGCATATTTTCCGGTACGATTTGTACATTTTGCACTGTGATCGTCTTCAATCAAATTGTTACCCCGACTGCGTATAAACGTAGCCACTCTAGGAAACTTACTTGGGACATTTTCCCTCTGTTGTGTAGTACCGTACAACAACATTACAGCACTATAGAACTTTCACTTTTTTATTCTTTCATTTGGAACCTTTACTCAGAAAGTTCTTACACAGTCCCTGCGACTACAGCCGGTTTTCTTTTCTCAGGGCTGACAGAAGGGTTGACAACATGTTGTGTTTCACACTAGAAAATGTTTAACCCTGCGTAAACCCCGAGATTGATTTCAACCCGGGTTTAATTGGACCTACTTTTAGACGAGGGTTCAAACTCTCGCCCTGAATTTAAACAAAAATACTAGTAACTGATCAAAATAAGCTAAGTTTGCACGAAGCAAGTGTGAAACGCCACGGGGTTGAATGCAGAGTTAAAGATTCCAAAACTTAACTCGGGGCGGCAGCGAGTTCACCCAGGGTTAAGAGGCTGTTGTGTAAAAAGAGCTATGCAAGAATCGCACCACAACCTCATGTTGTATAATACACTAGAGCATTAAACACCATAACCACTATTTTTTTCCATTCCGATTCGAACCCTTCACTCAAAAAGTTCTTACACAATTCCTGTACCGCCATTTAATTTCATAGATTTTTCTGTAACATTAGCTTCCTGACATGAACGGGAGATTATTCCACTTCTTCCCTTCTCCTATCACCAACAGGTGCTGCCAAGCAAAGCGATCATTAAAGTCAACACTTGTCATGATCTCCGACTTTTATTGTGGACATAGAAGGCAAATAAACCTTGGGAGATGACATACCTAACAGCTAGTCTGCACACTCAAAAAGGATTTCTGAAAATACCACGAGGCACTGATGGTAGAATTGCCCATAAAATATCTGTCATTTGAAAGAGGCATGGAGCCTGACAACAGCTTGTTAATTACTGCTGGGCGTGTAACGGGAGTACTTGTGAGTGGTTTATGCTAGAGTACTTGTTCGGGCGGGCGGGCGCGTGAGTAGAGCAGGTACTTGCGAGGAGCAATTCGTTTTTACAGTGTTGATTTAGTGTTGACTATTTGCGGTTTCTGCACTAAAGTTGATTTTTTTTTGTCCTGATGTTATCGATGAAGCTAGCAATCAAGGAATCATTTGATTCACCTCACTCTGCCCAGGATTTCATTCCCAACAAATAAATTTCAAGTAAATGACAAAAACATTGCATAGAAAGGTTATCTCACTGCTTTAATAATAGGTTATCACTTTTGGTTGTACATGTACTAACGTGTATCATGTAGTCTTTCTGCTCTTACGAGAAATCCATAACTACTTGCGAATACTCGCAAGTAATTTCCTTGCGAGTACTTGAGTATCAAAATCGACTACTCGCCCAGCACTAGCTTAAATTAGTAACTTTGTTCACTTGGGTTTTTCACACTATCCAAAATCTGTGTTGGACCAGAGAGCTACCCTAGGTCCTTTCTCTATGGTTGGACCCAGGCAGACCGTCAAGGTTTGACATGCGGCATCAGATGTGCGCTGTCAGTAGTCCTGATAATTACGCACATCCTAACGTGTCTCTCGATCGTGACATTGGGAAAGTAGCCAAACTTGTAAGGAAATTGATGTACATTTTAATCAAAGCCAACGGTGTTTTGAAGACATGGTCGGACGTCGGGAGGCTTTCGTTGACTTCCGCACAGCAACATCACGAAGGGAAAAAACAATGGGTACGAATGTTCATGTACTACATAACCTTCGAGGACAGAAGCACAATAGGCGAACAATAGATCTTTTCAGTCCACAGACAGTACATCTTTAACCAGGTCTTAGAAACATCGAGCCATTGATTAATTCCTCCAAATTGTTCTGACTTTGCGGAAGTAAGTTTGCCGACATTAACGCTTGACTCTCTTGAAGCAGGAAGTTTTGGGTAGAATCATTCCGACGGAACAGACACAGAAAAAACATTCAGCAACGGAAACTGACCAAAAAAAACCCGACATACCTTCGTGACATTGTTGACCACAAAGGAAGTGATAAACAAAATGAATTACCAAGAGTACAATAGTAAATGTCTCTACCGGCAGCTGCAGAAAGAATTTACACCAATTTCGCAACAGCAACTGTTAGCTAAAAGTAGAAAGTAGCTGAGGGTGTGCAGAAACCTTCCAAGGCGTTCCGTGTCAAGGAAACTGGGACTAAACGTTGGTCTACATTGGCACGGAACAGACTCAAGTTTCACACATGAAGTGCCAATTAAGCACTTTATGGAGTCCCTCCGAGGCAAAATCCGATGTGGCTCCTTCTTGTCAACAGGGAAGGGTGAATAATTCCTTTGTGAATAACGCAAACTAAACAAAAACACCGATTCAGTTACCGCGTAGGAAAAAACAATTTAGTTGTTTGTTCTTTTACTTGGGTGCGGAGTGAAAACTCTGTTGCTTTTTTGTCAAGAGGACAATTTTGACATTGACACTATGGTTTTACTACCATTTCTCCCCTTCTCCAAGACTAACAAAATTAAAATTAAAAACATATTTCTTCCCTTCTCCAAGACTAACAACAACAAAAACAGACTGCCTCCAACCCCCTCCCCCCTAGTCATGTCCTAGTAAACACTGAAGTTATGAATTATTGGTCATATGTCCTCCGACATGTACAATAACCCATTTAAAATTAGCTTCGTCAATGCTCTAGAATCTGTCAATACTAGATGGCGAATCATCAACACACTCACAATTAGACCATGCTGGGGCACCGGACAATTCTGTTTGGAAATCTCACCCTCTTTTTATCTTCCCTTTTAATACTTGTTTCTGGATGACTAACTAAATGAACCTATTGTTTGCCAGTGGACCTGAACGTTTGGCCGAATTTGTCGTGAAGTATTTACGACTGTAGTTCTTTCTCTGTGTTTGTGACTTAAGCGGGGTGATTGTTAAGTTCGTGGCCATGGTAGAAGGAGATAAACTATTCAGTTTTTACTGAATTTGTGTGCAGTTCATCTTGTTGAATGATGATGACACAGAGTTTAAAAAAGGGTCACACTATCACCGGGCCTACTACGCGGATCTCCTGAAACAGCTACGGGAAGCTGGAAAGCCGACAAGAGGGGCGCTCTTCCACCAGGACAATGCTTCCGGTCCACACGTCCACAGTGGCCATGGCTGCCATCCAGAAATGTGGTTTCAAACTGGTCGAATACCCGCCACATTCTCCTGATTCAGCACCCTCTGACTACTACCTCTTCCTGAAGTTGAGGGATCTCAGATGATGACGTCATTGATGTGGACCACTTCCTGGGGACCCAAGATGAGGGCTTTTAGTACCCAGAAGGGATCCGTATGCTTCATGACAGCTAGACTAAAGTGCATTAATGTAGGAGGGGGCGAACTAATATCAATCGCTCCTCACATACACAAAAGAGCCAATGTCCTTGTCCCATTATTACTGTCCAACACAAAAAGAGTCCTTCCCTCTTCACCTCCTATTCACCCCGTTTCCGGTATAAAATGCGGACTGTAATATTCAGGAATTTTCTCCACTGTAAAAGGATCCACTGGAATTTGGCGGTCCACTAAAAAGAAAAGTCGCTGGTGTGGTTGAACCTAACCCGGTTTAAATTTCCACAGTTTTGATTTAATTCTGTTGGACCACATAGAACCCCGTCTGGCTGGATATAATTGGGTATTTAGTCATATTATGTACGTGTAGGTTTTAAAATACAAACCGTGTCATAACAGGAGTAAGGTTTCTCTTTGTATGGGTAATCCATGTTTGTAGTTATTAGTGGCTGTGGCCCTTCCTTTTCAACCTCCCCAATGTCTAATGCCTCTGTGCACACACGATAGAGGGCAGTATCATGTGTAATCATAACAGCCAAGGAACAAGGAAGGACAACCAATGTTCCATACTTACTGTGAACATGCCTTAGTATTTGTGTAGGTAAAAAAACATTGGCTAAAATACAAATTTTTCTAGCTTCCAGGAACAATTGTGAACCCAACTTTTGGATTCTGATCCTCTCAGATACTTTGAGAATGTTGGGTCATTTCCAAGAAAAAAGGAAATAACATGCCTGATCTTGACAGTATAACAGCAATGACAATCACAAAGATTCTGAAGTGTTAATAACATGTTGGCTATATATAGTGCATTAATCACACCAAGAATTCAAAATGTTGCCTTCAACTTTACGCCCTTGCTTAAACAAAGAACCTAAACTCTAACTCCCCAGGCATTTTTTAGACTTAACCCAACTGCATGTTCCTTGGTTTTCCCCCCAAAGGCATTAAGCTTCACAGAAAAGATAATCCTGCCCTAAGTAGATAAACCTTAAATCCTTCTAAAACCTTGTCGCAGATTTTAAGGGGTTCAGAGAAAGACACACAGCCTTAACATCATGGATGAGTTGCAGCCTTCAGTGGGTGAGTCACTAAGGGGTGACCACTGTCTCCATGACAGCCCATCAACTGATAGTTATGAAGACAACGACCTCCTCTAAATGTGACAAAACTCAACAAAATGAGTCACCTTTTTGGAGGGAAGTTGTGGTACAGTTTGGCACAATAACAGTTAAAAGGCAATAGACAAAATTTGCTGACATCAAAAACAAAAGTAACATTCTCAAGCATCCTGTGAAATCATGGCACCTGGCGTGCTGTCATTTTCAAGAAAAAAACTACTTTTTTTCTGCATCAATTTTCAACGATGGTCGGCTTTTCATAAATTTTGCGACACTAGAAAACAATAGAAACATAATACTGGTATATGTATGCACTTTCTCTATTGACGACACATTTATAAATCACTTTTTGCAGGATCTGAACGTAAGTTTCACCGCTACAAATTAGAGCCCTGGTGAATACTGTAAACAAGGAATCTTCTGTCTGGTCAGACTAAAAACTTTGACAAAACTTTCTTTATTAGCACTACCCCATCCTTGTTCTTCGAACTCTGTGACTTCCTTTCCATATTTCTCGTGCCTCTTCGATACTCATCCAGACATCAACTCTCAGGATTTGTTTTTCATCAGCCGCATATAAATCGAAATGCCCACTATTCATCATCTGCTCAGATTGCCAAAACCATTCTGGTCAGTTGAATCAGGACAGGTCCGCATTTTTGGAACACCGACTGACACCGTCATAGCTTCACAGACAATTAGTCAGTTACTAATCCTTGACCGAACCCATAAAGGCTGAAATACAACTTTACGCTTCTACGCTGAAACGCAAGCCACATGTCGAGGATGAATAAGCAATTAGGAATGCATCAACCGAGGGTCTGAATCTAATTCAAGACATCCCATACTTTAAATAATTATAATATATATTTTGAAAGATTTAGTTATATTTAGACGACAGTTACTTGAGATAGGAAGTTGAACTGTCCTGAAATCATTGTCACCCCGAAGCGCTTCACGCACAAAAGATCGAGCCATAGACGAGACTCGTCTATGAGGTACGATCAATCGTGAATGTTTGCTACTATCTCCATTAGCCGTCGCAATCGTATGATTGGTGGTACGCGTGGTCGTGCGATCACTAGCGATTGGAGAAGATCGATGGCGAAATCAATTGTAGGTAATAGTACGACTAGTGGTGGCGATCAGCGACCGCTTGTACGATCGATTATGAGGTCATAAGACAGGTGGCACCACCAATCGTCAGGTGGCTCCACCAATCCTCAGGTTGAACGAACAGTTGCACAACCCACCATGCGACTACGTGACCCCTGATCATCCACGACTGGTGGTGCGACCATGTTGGACCTGCATATGTCTGCAACCTCTTTACAATTTGGAATCGCAGGTCAGAAGTTTTGAACATGCCCATCGACCTTGCTGCGACCGATTTTGCTCTGGTGATCACCCATAACCTTTGCGACCAGTCACTCACTCTTTCTACGAATTGCCTGCGATTCAAAAACAATTTTGGTTGCAGCTACATGTAGCTCCTAACCTAGTCGCAGGCCCGGTGTGACTGGGCCTTACGAGGTTACCAAAAGGTAGCACGATTTAGATTATATAATTCATCAGTTGAATTTTTACCTAGCTTGGACTTGTCTGCTACCTAGCTATTAAAAGAAAATGGTCCGAGAACTGTCCCAACATTTCTGTCAAAATCCCAAAATATCTGTTTACAGGTTCAACCAACAAGACCCTGGTTTCTATTAAGAAGTCCTGTCAACATAAAACGAATCACTACTGTTGACAGAGAATGCCCAGTGGTACAAAAACCTGACCAAGAATTGTTGATAATAGTCCAAGGAACACACAAGCCAGGCCTAGAGGATCTAGGGTGCCACCCGACCCCTTCTCCCCCCCCCCCCCTAACACAAAATCTACTCTCTTAAAGAAGTATATACCATTTTCTTTTGCTGTAAATTTTGAAAATTAATTGGTTTTTGGGATTCATATTTTATAGTAAATAATATGACGCTAACCTGTTTAAACTTTTGTGTTCGTAGATGCTGGAAGTTGAAAAACCCAAGAAAAAAAATATGCTGTTCTTGTCGTCTGGTTCCTCGACTTCTTTCAGACGAAACAGATACAATTACAGGCAATAGGGGATTATCAGGTTAGAAAACCAGGCACTCATTCGTGGATGTATTATAAAATAACAGTATTATAAATAACATTTGGACTAACTAAATTTAATAAATTGCGGCCAATGTTTGAAAATAGTCAAGTTTTTCCAACAATTGTCAGCCGGCAATCGTTGGAAATTGATACAAAATTCCACTTTTCTTGAAAACCACAGCACTCTGCAGAGATGGCCTTGATTTCGCAGGATGCTTGAGACTGTTATTTAATTACAGTTAACATGTAAGGTATTTCATAATAATTCATAGTTTTGTTTTGTTGATGTTTTGGGAATGGTGTATACCTTTAATGCCACACTGGCACCACGGACAATGCTTCTAGGCTAAAAGGATTTGTCGCAGGTCAGAGGGTTAACCTAGTGGTGCCAGGCCAACTCAACCATTGCCAAATTACAAGAAAACCAACACCCTGTGAAAGCCCAAATACAAACATTCCAGAACCTTTTTTTTCCTTCTGTTTACAAGAGAAAATCAACTGAACTTGAGCAGGTAGTCTTACATGTACCAATCTTCGTTCTCTGAAGAGGATTAGAATCACATAGTGAGAGGCTGTAAACTGCTTTTGAAAAAAAAAAAAATTCAGTAATGTTCTAAGAATTCAAACAAAAACCTCGATATCGAATTTGACATTAAGATCCCTTTGTGCCGAGCTTCCTGAAGTTGACTTTTCCCAGAAATTTGTTCAAAGTTGTTTTCAAACTAAGGACAATTGATACAAACATTTGAGGGAGACTGATAGCCTGAACCCGCCTCGGATCGAGTTTCTTGAAACAGAATCCCACATCTTGGACTCAGTCTTTTCCACAATAATCCTGGCGCAAAGTGGTTTTATGAGTTTCACACATTTGGCGAATCATTGACATATATTAGATTTTTGGGCTAAAATGTAATCATTTTACATGATTTCTGTAAAAATAACCTGACGATACTTTTGTAGCTCATACACAATGAATAAGGTACACAATTTCACATGAAAATCTTAAATCTAAAAATGAAAACCAAATGTACCGTATATGAACAATTAGTCCAAGTAACTAGGACCCTACTTATCGCTTTTTTAACATCTGCACATGATCTGGCGATAGTAGGTCCTAGGGAGTTCCATTGGGTTTTTATACATTTAAATCAAAATGCCACTTTGCCCAAATGTTTGCCCAAAGAAACATCAGATTTCACCCTCAAAAGTACTTGAGGAACTCCCTAGAACCCTACTATCGCCAGATCATGTCCAGATGTTAAAAAAGCGATAAGTAGGGTCCTAGTTACTCAGACTAATGAACAATCTATCCAAAACCCTATCCAAATGATTTGGCTAAAAACAGCCAAAATTTACACATGCACCTATGGTGTTATTTAATACATCTAGACACTTGCTTGCCACAGAGGACTGTGTATTTTCTCCACAGATGTAGACTAGGACAAATCTACTGCCAGCCTTGTCAATCTTTTGTCACATTAATGAGTGGAGGCTATTAGAGAAACCAGTCTGTTTATTGTTCCTCCTTGGTGGCCAATGGAGGCGTTTGAACTCCAGAAAGTAATCACAAGAAGAAAAGCAAAGAAATCACATATTCCCCATTCCCTTCGGCCTTGTCTTGAATTGGGCAAAAAACAGCTCTGGTGTCTGAAACTTGCCTCCTAGGTTTGAACTTTTGTATGATCTGTATTCAGCTGGGACGAGCGGTGTGGTTTGACAAACTGATTTGACAAACGTTAAAGATGTGCCCTGCTGATTTTCTTTTCGTCTTTGCACAAATAATGTACTGGAAACAGCTTTGCCATGGGTCGTTCATATTCATTTGAATCCAAGGTCCTTTCATAAAGCTAGTAGTCACAAGTAATAAACAATGACAATGAATGCTTTTTTTTTATGTGACTGATCTGTACGCACTTAATGTACATTCATTAATTAAGGCAGCAAGCTACCCACAATGCTTTGCATGCCTGTGCTTCCTTTACATTGTGAAATTGTTAAAGTGAACAGAGAAAAGTGGCAGAAGCGGGATTTGAACCTGCGCCCTCCAGAATACCATACCAGGCATTCTACCAACTGAGCTATCTTGCCCTATGTTGGTGGTCTCCCAAATTGTCAGTTTCTTTGTTCGAGGCACTTAGTCATAAACCTATAATGCCATTTTCTAGTGTATAGTTAGGAATCATGCTCAATTTTACGATACGACCTGGGAAGTGACATTGTGGGAATCATTCAATGAGGATACAACGTTTTTACTTAAAATTCGTCAAACAACCCAACTTTTCTTTGTTCACTTTGAAAACTTAATCAAATTTAAGTTTTCCTTGACGAACTTAAAGTTTTCTGAATCCAAATGCTATTCCTAATGCCTGGTTTGACAAGCACCAGTCTAAATGGACCTCATTATTCATAGAGTACACACTGTCAGTTTCGGGGAAGTTTGAGGTCACAAACCGCAATTTCTTGAAATAAACAATCACTACATATAATAAACACACTGTGTTATTTCTTCCAGTAATGGCCGTCAACTTCCTTGCGGGTTTTAAAGGTAAAGTAGTACACACCATTTGCTTTTTGCTGTAATTTTTTTTAATGGTTTAAGGGTTTAAATTTTATAGTAAATATTTTGACGTTGACCTGTTTTAAAGTTTTGTGTTTGATGTAAATGCTGGAAAAATTTGTTCTTGTAGTCTGGTTCCTTGACTTTCTTCAAACGAAACAGAGCAATTTATGGATGTCAGGGAACTATCAGGTTAGGGAACCAGACTAGTTGGCTTGCATCGATAAAATGTGGACTGTGGTAACTAAATTGAATACATTGGGAGCAGTGTTTGAAAAAAGTCAGGTTTTCCCAACAATTGTCGGTCGTCAATCATTCAAAATTGATACAAAACTCAACTTTTTGGGAAAAGCACAGCACACCAGATACTGTGATTTGACAGGATGCTTGATACTTCTTATTCACTTACAATCAAGTTAATTTTTTATAATAATTCAGTATTTTTATTTTTGTAATGTTTGTAAATGTGACCTGTTCCAACGAAACCCGGACAAAGTCGACTTTTTAGTTTTTTCAGATTTAGCTTTTTTCAAATTCTCTAGGTTCTCAGCTTTAAAATGATGTATCATTTACATATGTACCCCCACCCTATCTTCCCTGGGGTCTGGATTTAGTGATAAAACCCTGACAACCTAATTATGAGATAAACAGCTTTGAAGTTTAGAAAAGCGTATTATTTCTATACACAAATGTTTCACAAAATTTACAAAAAAACACACTTCTGGTTGACGGATTTTGTTCAAATTTGAGGAGATTGTAGATTAATAGTGAGTGACTTAGCAAAACCTAAAACCTCAAAATGGTAAAATCCATCTAGAAATTACTTCAGGAGTACATTGTGACAAAACACATTGTGCGACTTTGTCCGGGTTTCGTTGGAACAGGTCACAAATGGTGTATAAGGCTACCTTTAATTAAAAGAATACTGCTTTGTACAATGCCGGAAATGGACCAGAACAGAGTAACAGATTTAAACTCTAGCCACACAACCAGTACAAATAAACACCATTTCAAAGCGACAAATCACGCTTTCAACATGACCACTGACAAAACAAATTAAATGGCACGTTCGCAACCGCATTTTTTTCTCCCTTGGTAAGAAACATAATAATATAATACACTTTGGGGTATTACAACCAAAGGGTTGTATTTGTTTAACAACTTGTGCCAGAAAACATGTTTGTTGATGTTATCGGAACTGTGGTATGGGGTTCTCCAATTTGCACCAATTTCAGATGCAATTTCTGTTTGCATTAGAAACCACAAGACACAAATCCCCAAACAAACTTATTTATTTTTCAATAATGAGTGTTTTCTTTTCCTGAGGGTTCGTAGAGTACAGTAGATCATTTTCTCAGTTTTTTATCGTTTGAAGCAGCAAAAGTTGCTCTGCATGTGGCAAATAACCTGATGAAGTTTTATCTCTGTGAATGCTGTATATTCCGAGAAAACAAATCTAAGATTTCGATTTCCTTTTAACATTTACCGAGTCACAATTTGAATTGCAGCCCAATAAGCATTTGGGGCTCAATCAGTATACATTCGTCACCAACAGTATACATGTGGCAGTAAAACTTAAGCAAATGAGTTTTCAATAAACAGATTTTGAATACAGTTTGCACAGAAAACTCATAAACTAAATAGTGTCTACCTAGAACGACATCGCAGCAACAGCGGTCTCAGATGTCAGAAAAGCATGGACAATCTTTCTCAAATTTCATACAGTTAAAGACAAAAAGAAGTTTGGCAAAATATGTCACATTGACTTCATGCATCCAAAACCCTAACTCTCTAGTGTAATTTACTAGGAACCATCCCCATCCTGGCAAATCCCAACACCATATGGCAAACTGTACACACAAACTGTTGGTCTCTGATTCTAGAGGTACAATGTATGCCTAACTTAGTGTGAAAGACTGTCAGTTTAGAGGTCCAGTACTCATCCTAACAGATCCCAACGGAACCTGGCCAGTACCCTTCCTAACGGATCCCAACAAAACCTGGTGTTGGAGTTTGACTGGATGAGATAGTTAGGGTTATAAACTAAACATGCAATTGCTGGTCTCTAATCACAGTATCAACAAAATAGTTGTTGATAAATTTGTCTGCGCTTTACAACTCTAAACAGCAACCAACAGTTCTGGGAAAACTTAATGCATCAATGATCCAAAAGATTCCAACACTGGCGTCAACTTTCGGTTCTGCACTGCGGCCGGCCCTGAAAGACTTCTAACAAAGTGGCAAAAATTCAATATTGACATGAAAAAATAATAATAAAGTGGGCTTAAACCACAAATAACCTTGGAACTGTTGACGTTGCTTACAAATGATTACAACAAAAAATTACGACAAAAAATAACAGGCAATCTGATTCTACAATAACAAGGTATCACGATGCGATGATGAACTAGCAACACTCCAAAATAATGCAGTGCATTACGAATTAGGTGGATGCCACAGACAATGCCATGCCCTGAGGACATGCCGTGTTTGTCTGCCAAGTTGAAGACCAGCGAGGCATATTTTGATCCTAAATTAAGCTCAGGTTATTACCCAGAGGAAATAAATGCAACATCCCTTGACTATTCGGCTATTAACCAGTTTGCGTTAGGATTAATTGTATATTGACTGGGCCCAGGTGCGGGATTGTTTTTCCTGAACCTCATTCTGGGACGGGTTCGACTCGGCCTCTGTGGGTAGCACACTCGGATATTTCCACCCTAGCTCACTGCGAGCCGGTCGCTGACAGATATTTCCTGCCTTGCTCGTGACGTGTTTATCCTTCATCTGGTTTGAATTCCGGAAAAACTTTGGGTGTATACACGTCTTCCAACGCGAGATGGTTAAAGAAAATGGAGCCTACTTTGCCAAAAGTGTTATTATGAAGCAAAATCACAACTATATATAGCCAAATTCATGGGGTTTAAATACCATTTGTCATGCCAATGTCCGAAGCCAAGTTATTCAGAGGCTTTTGAATAACCAAACCCATAAATCTGACCTTTAGAAGCAAGTTCCTTTCACAAGATCAAGTAAAAATACCTGAAATGTTATTCTACTGTCTCCAAGATTTTAATCTCGTTACTGGATCCCAATTTCCTTCCAATTTACGTCGTTAAAGAATCTTAGCAAAGAGAGAAGAGACCAACCCTTGAATTATGACACAAGGTTGTGACTTATTCAATATTTCCTTGATTTTTCAGGGTTTGTACAAGGATCAGGGTTTGGGTTAAGGTTGGTCTTGGCAGGACTGCGGAGTGATGTTCATTTCCGCCAGGGCTGGAGGCTAAACACCCATCTTCCTCCGGAGACTCGCCGACTCTACCAGGACCCTCCAAACAACCCCTTCCCACCACTCCCTCAGAGACACTGGCTTTCCGTGACCGACTGCCACCTGCGTTATCTGACCTGCTCCAATGACTGACAACACGTCAACTTCCATTTCTTCTCCATAAAATTGCCCCTTGTTTGCGACAGAAGTTGTGCATGTATAAGCAAAAAAAGCACAAGGGCCAATTTCTTAGCACTGCTATTATCCTGAAAATTTGCTAAGCACAAAATTATATGCTTAGCGAAAGCAGGTTACCATCCAACATACCATGCAGTTACAAGACCACATGTGACTGGTTCTCAGCCAATTTTTGCTTTGTGTGTGAAATCTTAAGCAGTAATTTTTGCTCAGCAGTGCAAAGAAACTAGGCCCAGGTATCTGATAAACATTGCATGCACCAATTGACAAACAGTGTGTCCAGAAATTTATCTGAATGGCAGGTTTTTATTTCTTTGCCAACAATGGCTGGCATTCCATTCTTCAATAGCACAAAAGATTGCCAGTGACCTGACAAGTAGGATATTTTCCTGATTATCTTTCGTAAAATGGACGCAGCTGAACTGAATAAAAGACAAAGTGCATTTGCTAATTTGAGTACAAAGCAAACGTGATACAGAATTCTTTCGAAGAATGCCTCCAAAATTTGACAGGCCTTGAAATGACCACTGTTTGTTTTCCGGTGCAAATTTCGACACACCAAAATAAGTTGAACTAGCCTCCAAAACGGTAACTACTTTCTTTTAACGTATTGTGCATCATGCACAATAAACATTTCAAAACCCGTTTACAAGTAAAAATCTGGAAATATACGTGCCCCCGCGGCCCACCCCTGGATCCGCGCCTGAATATGTACCATAGATTGACCTTAAATAGCATATCTTAAAAACTCCGCCATCTTAGAAATTCTGCCATTTTGAAAAAATCCGCTATCTTTGAAAAATCCGCAATCTTGGGGGAAAAAAAGCCTCTTCTTTTTTTTCAAAAAGTCCAGACAATTTTTTTATTTTTTTACTTGACCTTGCACTTTACACCACCTTACCCTAACATTTTGATGGCAAATACAGAAACTGTTTTACATTAAAGGCCACATTTATAAGCTTGTACATGTAGTCATTTATTTAAACACTAAATACCAGCAATTCCACTTCCAATAGTTACATGTACCATGTTATACATGTACAATGTCTTTATACTTATTTCAAAATCCAGTAACAAGGTTTTAGGATCACCTCGATTTTAACCACTCCACTTCTGTCCTACGTCAAAACCGATAACACTAATTCAATCAAAGCTTTCCAAGGGTACTAATAATATTTTGTTTTGTGGCTGAAGTGGTTTAGGAGGAGGAGGGGGGAGGGTGGGAGAGAGAACCTTTCTGGGTTAAATTGAGGTGAAGGAGTCAACCGCAACCCACAGGCAACAGGTGTTGCAATTCTCACTCATTTACTTATTACACGGCTAATTTTACAGTCCTTGAAATGACCACTGTTTGTTTTTCTGGGCGATTCTTACGATCATGGAGACATTTTCAAATATTTGTGAACTGCCCCCATAGTTGGTATATGTTTACATTTTAGTAAGCAACATGTAGATATCCACTAATGTTACTGAATTTCACAGGAATTTAAAGGCAATATACAACATTTACACACCCCCCCCCCCAAAAAAAGCAACCAAATTATTGCAGAATACTTTACTTGACTCCTACCTCCATGGTAACAACAGTCTCAATTCCAGTGAAAACTTGGCACCTGTGCGCTGTCAATTTTTAGGAAAATTTGAATATTTGTATCAATTTCTGACAATAGTCGGGCCCCAATTTAATAAATTATAGTTAGTCCACATTTTGTTTGCAATGAGTTACACTTATACATACTGTGAACAGGTTGCAAGCCAGCTAGTCTGGTTCCCTGACTATTCCTTGGACTTTTTTGTTTCACACAGGGCTGCTGGTTCACTCCATCAATTAGGCAATTTGATTGTAAATCAACGATCAGATCACTGATCCCGAGCCAGATTCTAGTAATCCTACATGAAGCAAACAGGCCGTAGGGTCAGGAAACAAGACCTCAAGAACAGCATATTTTAGTTTTTTTCTTCTCCAGCATCTATGAACAAAAACCATTAAGCAGGTCACATAATAACCCTCAAATCCGAAAGATTTCTGAAAAATACAGCCATAGGTTATACCCCTACAATGACACCCAGTTTAGAAATTGTGCCCTGAATTGCGCTCCCCTGACATCTTGTATCAGGAAATGGATGACATGGGAACTTATGAACAGACGTAGTCTTTGTGCTTCAATGACTCCGGGATGTAACTTGTCAAAGAGTGATCAAAGAAGGCTGTTGGCCCACACTGCCTTGAGAAAGGAACTTAAACTTGGCAGTTGGTATCCAATTACTGTGTATGGTTAGCATCAAAGTTGTTGAAATTGTCTACGGCACCTGGCTTCAGTTAGATGGTATTTGGTGTTTGTGATGGTTATAACTGATAAGGTGTTACAAAAACATTCTACACAATTGTCAAATTTGGTAAGGTTTTCTCTGGATAATACAAGGGGTGATTGATAAGTCTGTGGCCCAAGGAACTAGTTTTAGAAAATCAAACATTTGTTTTTCAGCCTAGTCCCCTCCTACATGAATACACTGTCCAGCCTTATTGGAGTAGAAGCCATTGGTCTTGGGCCCCTATAAAGTGGGCCGCAGCATCAATGAGTATCTGAGGTGAACTAGTGACCAC
Source organism: Crossaster papposus (assembly GCA_037893245.1). Lineage (NCBI taxonomy): Eukaryota > Metazoa > Echinodermata > Asteroidea > Velatida > Solasteridae > Crossaster > Crossaster papposus. Next base: position 228,426 of record JBAIAA010000651.1, on the reverse strand, counting down.
TGGGCTGCTCCTTAAACTTCGGAAGAGGTCCAAAAGAGGGTGCCAAATCAGACGAATAAGGCGGGTGCTCCACCAGTTCGAATCCGCATTTCGGATGGCAGCCATGGTCACTGCGAATGTGTGGGCCGGAGCATTGTTCCAACGGAAGACCACCCCTTTTGTCAGCTTCCGAAGCCACTGATCTTACAATACCCGATAGATTTCAGTTTGTAATAGCTGAAATAATTCTTCACAAAAAGAAAAGTCCTTCACCGCAAGAACTTTACAACATGCAGTCACGGCCTAATTATCACTTCCTTTAATTGTCAAGGATCTAAGCATTTGCATTGCATCACTGTGGAAGAATTACGCAACAGGTCAACATGCCTGGACAGTTGCGAAGAAAATTATCACAAAGATAACGATCTTAGGATCTGGACTTCCTTCGAAAGGATCTAATTCTAGTACGGACGGAAAAGGGAAATCATCGATTTGTGTAAAACGATGGTGGGAATTAAATCTTGTGATAAGGACAAATGTCCAACCTTCACACATGTCCCACGGCATTCAGTCTTCGATGACGTACTGTAAACCAAGTACGAAATACTCAACATTTGATAAAGAGGTTTCTTTATTCAGACATTTAAAGGCTGCTTTGAAGTGTATTTTGTTAAAATTGTTATGACTGTCAAAATTGTTACGACTGTCAAAATTGTTACGACTGTCAAAATTGTCACGACTGTCAAAATTGTCACGACTGTCAACATTGTCACGACTGTCAACATTGTCACGACTGTCAAAATTGTCACGACTGTCAAAATTGTCACGACTGTCAAAATTGTCACGACTGTCAAAATTGTCACGACTGTCAAAATTGTCACGACTGTCAAAATTGTCACGACTGTCAAAATTGTCACGACTGTCAAAATTGTCACGACTGTCAAAATTGTCACGACTGTCAACATTGTCACGACTGTCAACATTGTCACGACTGTCGGCATTGTCACGACTGTCGGCATTGTCACGACTGTCGGCATTGTCACGACTGTCGGCATTGTCACGACTGTCGGCATTGTCACGACTGTCGGCATTGTCACGACTGTCGGCATTGTCACGACTGTCGGCATTGTCACGACTGTCGACATTGTCACGACTGTCGACATTGTCACGACTGTCGACATTGTCACGACTGTCGACATTGTCACGACTGTCGACATTGTCACGACTGTCGACATTGTCACGACTGTCGGCATTGTCACGACTGTCGGCATTGTCACGACTGTCGGCATTGTCACGACTGTCGGCATTGTCACGACTGTCGGCATTGTCACGACTGTCAGCATTGTCACGACTGTCAACATTGTCACGACTGTCAACATTGTCACGACTGTCAACATTGTCACAACTGTCAACATTTGTCCTAGTCAAATTTGTCACAAGTCAATTTGTCACAAGTCACATCAATTCAGTTAAGTGTCGAGTCAAACAATGGCGACTCGAATCGAACTTGATTCCGAGTCAGCCAGTGAAGTCGGCAATACATTTCTAAGCATCTCCAAGCCGACAACCTGCAGATATATATATGCAACAAGGTCAAGCAGGTTAGAAAGTAAAAGGCCTGTTGGGGGAGAAATTAATGTACTTCCTCTGTTTAACATCTCATTCATGTAAGACCTGGGGATACGGTGATGATAGTGAAGACAAGAACAGCTGGAAAACTTCCGACGCCGTAAGATGGGCCGCCGGCTTAATATTGACATGAACTTAATTAAACCTGTGATTGAGTTTCCTTCTTTTTTTTCTTTCTCCTTCAAATTTAGGAGCTAGCTCCGGCTATTTTTCAGTTTCGTAATTTCCCGCTAAATGTCAATTTAGAGGTACGGAAGACCATCTGTCGTTTGTGCATTTTTATCATTTAATAGCACCAGAAGTGCTCCCAATTAAAAAAAAAAAGCAATTAAAAATGACACAACTAATAGCTTTAAAGACACCTTCTAGTGAATTATGTTTGTTAGTTCCTTAATTTACTACGACAGCGACCTCAATTCCGACCACTTGCACCCTCTGCATGGCTGTAATTTCAATTTGGATTTGTTGTTTGATCGCTGCCAAACATGACATAACTGATTAATGTTGCGTGCGTACATCTTATCAATAACAGCAACACAGCACAGGATGTTTTGGTTGAAATAGTTTTCCGCTGATTACTTCAACCTTAATAACTACCCAAGCCCATCAAACTCCAACTGCAGGTTTTGCTAGGTTTTGGCAGGTTTGGTTCCAAACATAATTAGCAACTTGTTGTCGGACTTTGTTTGACTTGGTACAAAAGGCCCAGGGAGACCCTGTTGAATTCTGCGAGGTTCAGGACAGAATTAGGCAACAGAATTGTAAAAATGTTGGAGCTTCGGGAAATGCATGGGCATTTATTCGTGGGTGAGCTCAAGGCTGGTCAAGGCACAGTTCCTGGTCAACTGTAAGTGTGATGTGTAAACCCTATGTGTCCCTAAAACACAGTCCAACACACAGAACCAATGGCCAGTCATCACAGCCCCGATCCTGAACACAGAACAATACATAGACCCATCTGTACCAAGTCAATCAAACCTCAACAAGTTTGGCAGGTATAGTATAATAGGTTCATAGTAATTACTGAACCTGTGTGCAGTTGTTGAAGTTTGTTAAGTTTGGTATGCTTTCTACTGTGAGAGCCTAGGGGGTTAGGGTTAATCAAAGTGGAAAAAGAAGTGTGTTGCCCAATGGTGTGTAAACTGAAATTGTTTACAAAAGTTCATAAGAGCAAGCATTATATCAAGGTAAATGGACCAGTATCTAACTGAACGAATTTGAAGTTTGTCAACAAAGAGGTTTGGCAACACTGCATGAGAAAGGTCGAGGGAAACATTGAAGCATGCCACGTATGAATAAGAAGACCCCATTACTCTCTAGTGCTCTAACAAAATCTACAGGTGCCCCACTTGTTGGTGAAACTAGATCCTCAGACCATAGAGAAAGGAACAGTGCTCAGACATAGCACTATTGAAGCTAGGGTCCGCAAGACATGTAAAAATAGCACAGAAGAATACAAAAAAAAAAACACTTCTGGCTGCTAACCATTAATAATGCCGCTAATAAATCACATTACAGCAACTGCAGACTTCGTTTCCGTCCTGCGATGACAGAATTTTTCCAGCTTTTATCCCGTGAGAAATGGATTAATGCAAAACATTAACGACCGAAAAGGGAGCGGTAATCAACAATGCGAAACCTGAAAAAACCCTCAAGACATCCTCGGCTTTTAAGAAAGTACAATAATGGATAACAGAAAGTCTAACCTTTCACACCCACAAATAAAAGCCAAGATTTTTTATTTTTTTTTCTCCCACCGCATATTTAAAGGTGGTATACACCATTAGCTTTTGCTGTAATTATAGAAAATGGATGGGTTAAGGGATTCAACAAGAAAAATGTACTGTTCTTGCAGTCTGGTTCCTTGACTTCCTTCAGACGAATTTAATAAATAGTCAGGTTTTCACAATGATTGCCAGCTGGCAATCGTAAAAATTTGGTACAAAATTCCACTTTTCTTGAAAACCACATCATATCATGCCATGATTTCACAGGTGGTGCTTGCTGTCAGTCAAGTAAAGGTATTTCATAATAATTCAGTACGGTTTTTTTGTATTATGTTTGCAAATGATATTACCTTTAAAAGTAGGGGATTGGGGTTTAAAAAAAGAAATTAGCTTGCGGCCCCAATTATGTCATCGGGGTATAATACGGCCCTTGACAGACGACGCCTTTTGTGAATGATATAATCAGTTTACGTTTTCTATTTTATTCTCTAACTATAGAGCCGCAAGCAATCTCTTTCTTTCTTTCTTTAATTTTCTGGGGAGGTCCTAAGGTGTGTTGGCATTCCTTTGTTGAATTGTTCGTTTTTATCCCCTCGCAAATACATTTTCTGCTGAGGAGAACTTGGATTCATAAGTTTATGAAATAAATCACAAAGTGTGATTTTTGGCAGTCAGCAAACAAGATAATTAGACTAACGAAATTCGATCCGAGGCGGGTTCAGGCTGATGGTACCGGGGAGCACACCCAAGCATTTCCAGCCTTGCTCGCTGCCGACAGACATTTCCGGCCTTGCTCGTGACGTGTTTATGCGTCATCCATTTTGAATCTGGGGAAAACTCTGCGTGTATACTTGTCCTCCGGTGCGAACTGGTTAACCCTTACCCCTAGGATGTGTTCAAATTCATATTGAAACTGATGGGTTCAGCTCTAGTTCACTCAGACCCTCCTGATTGCCTTTTTGATCCCAGTTTATCTTGCTCATGTACATGTCATCTAAGACTCTAGTGGTGTTATCTATGAGCCTCTCCTAGCCGCGAATCCCTGCTCCCCATCCTGTGATTTGGTGTCATGTAAGTCCACCCTGAGCTGAGGAATCTTAGAGCATCCGTTAGATTAAGTAACTACCTGCAAAGTCATCCTACCTGTGCTTAAACACGGTTTGAGACTTGCTCGACACAGCGCCTTGAGTACAAGTCTTGGAAGATACGTGCGTCGTGCTGCACTATTCTTTTTGTTCAAGGAAAAGTTGAAAGTGTACATTCTGGATACACCAATGATACTGTATACTGATTCATCAACATCGGGCCTTTGCGAATCCCTCGCTTCGTCTTGGACTTTGGCTTTAATTAAGGCGATTTTGGATTCTCAACTGCGAGATCTCCAGCCACATTCTGATGCCTGTTGTGCTTCAGAAACATTCACTCGATTGATGTGAACCGAAAAGTTAGACTATTTACACTTGCTTCCATTTCTATTTGCCTCTAAGTGATTCCGAATTTTCGGAGCCGAAGGCGAAGCAAAGGTTTCCAAAAGGCTCTTAGAATAAACAAAGCGGATGGGTTCGTTCCGTCTTGAATAACACAATAATAATGCTTTGTGTATGTGACTCATCACTGTTCGGTGTCTTTTGCTCCGTACATCTTCGACTAAGCTTTGTCTTTCTTTGAGTGCCGCTTAGAAGCCTTGTAACGTGACACGATGCGACGCGGCCATCTCAAGATGCAGCCGCCCACTTAGCACAGGAAATTGGCGAGGATTTGAGTCACGTCCTCGCGGGGGCTTAAACAATACCGCGCGAGAAATCAAATTATGTCGCGGGAGAGAGTCGATATTGATTGCCGGATCACGGCTTCGTGATACCATCTAAAACGAACGACAACAACTTCATTAGGACTACCGGCGTTTTGTCCTGCTCCAGAATCATCAAGTCTAAGCAAGTGGTATTAATTAGGTAGAAAGGCGACAACAGACAGACTAGCGACAACATAATTGTTAAGTTAATTGTTAACTCTTTGACGCTGATGAACGGCTATGGTCGCGGCCCGCTAAGCTGTCCGGAATAGTGTTGTCAGCTGTGCTACGCCGTAGAACACGGCCTGTGTGGCAGCTGCACGCTTAGACAAAGGCTGCTGTGCAGTCATGTGTGAGTGAGGAATTAATACTGATGAAAAAGCGCCCTCGTTTGTTAGCGAACGAAGCCCGTAGACCAACATTTCCTAATATTGGCCAGTCATTTTAATCTGCTTTAGGCAATAAAAGTTACTGCCCATGAACGATGAATTTTTATATTCAGTATGATGACATCACAAGCAATATGTTTGGCATTTCCTAAAAGCAGTAAAAGCCCAACGGAATATCCATCATTCATTTTATTTCGACTGACATTTCCACAGGGTGGTCCCACACACAAAAAAAGGTTATGGTGATCCATTAAATTCAGAAAAAATTCCTTTATCCCATTTCAGAAAGAGAAATCTGGCAACGCACAATGGAAATAACATAGGAGTGAGGAAGATAATAGGAAACTTAATATGTAGATACGTAATTAATAATATCCTTTCTGCGTATCCCGGGATCCATAATTCACAGTTTGGCAGGTGGATTCCACACATGGAAGGGTTTGGCACAGATGGGTTTTCCCACGAGTCAACTTAAGAGAATGTCAAACAGGTTCAACTGTGGTACAGCTGGGACCAATTTCAGAGTTCTGCTTAATAAGCAAGCACGCAAAATGTCTTAAGCACAAAAACTCTTGCTTAGTAAAATCAGAGCCAAATTTCACAGCGCTGTTTAACCAGTAGGCGCCGGGATTATTTTAACATCGCCGAGCCCTGGGCGGGATTATTTTTAACGAAACTCGATCCGAAGCGGGTTCAGGCTGATAGTGCCGGGAAGCACACCCATGCATTTCCGGCCTTGCTCGCTGCTGACATACATTTCCAAACTTGAACTTGGCGTGTTTATGCGTCATCCGTTTTGAATTTGGGGAAATTTTTGCGTTTATATACGTCATCCGGCGCGAACTGGTTAACAGCCAATTTTGTGCTTAGCACAGCCTCCATCATGCATAGGTAGTTTTTGAAACCTTTGCTTTGACTTTGGCTTTAGCTTCGCCTCCGACTCCCCAACCAATCACTGAGAAGCGAATAGAAATGGTAGAAACTAGAAATATTCAAACTTTTGGGATCATATCAACCGATTGTACTTAATTGTACAACAAAAAAATATTTAAGAAACAGTAGAAAAAAAAAGAACAGTTGGACATAGTCATAGGTTCCTTATAGAATTAGTGAATAGAAACTGACATTTGAAAACAGTTTTCTTTTCAATATCTCTGAACTAAGTCCCCAAGTTGACTTTTGCTCCGACAGAACCTTTCCCACGCAACTATTAAACCTTCATGACTCAGATTCCAGCAAGATAGGGCTTTTTTCTTATTTTTTTCACAAAAGAAAACTCAAACCGGGCACTTGTCAAAACATCGCGCCTGAATTCACGCAAGCCGGTTCGCTATTCTCCTTGAAATGCCTTAACCTGACAAAAGGGGCTTAACTGGGATTACGTACAGCGCGTGACATACCAGGACAAACCTTTGCGACCGATCACGACTCGATGGCAACATAAAGAGCTGGTGTGGATTGGCAGTCGATCTGGTCTCCCACCTGTTCCCTGTCTCCCACTTGTTCCTGTCTCTCACCTGTACAAAGTCTCTCTTCTCCCCCCCCCCCCCCCCCCCTACTCTAAAAGTTCAATATGTCAAAGACCGCCTTTTATTCGTTCCATTTACTGCAAGTTATTGTCCTTTCCGCAATAACCCAAAACAGATAAGTAGCCACAAATTTACCTGGGTCAATGCCTCCACTCGCTGCCCCTCCATCCAAAAATCAAAAATTGAGTCCGCTTGAATTCCATTCAAATGGATTAACGTTGTACCCCAGAACAGCTTACACGGATCAAATGAACCATACAAGTGATGAAAACCATTGGCCAAACCTAGGTCAGTGACTGGAACGAATTTTGACAGACAGGATCGCAGACAAAATTGACAAAAAACATGCCTTTATGCGCAGGTGTACATCTCCTTAACCAAAGATTTGTTTTGCTTACAAGGTTTAGCGCAGAGGTCTTCTACTAACGCTGTTACTGTTAGCGCGAGATGGTTATCGTAAGCGCGAAATGTTGTGGTTAAGCAGAGTAATGAAATTAGGCTCTTGCTGCAACTTGTACCTATTGTCAGTACAAACAAATTGTAAAAAATGGAACCCCCCCCCCCCCCAAAAAAAAAATGGTTTTAAAGGAAAAAAATATATAAAATATATATATTTTTTTTTTTTTTTTTTAAATCAACTAAAATAGGAAATTTCTTATCACTTACCGTATTTGCATCTGGGGCCCTCAAATCCAGGGGGGCAGAGACACACCTGGGAATAGCCGCCTTGGCAGGTTCCGCCATTGAAACACAGCCCCATGGTGCAGGAAGCTATACAAAATAGAAAACACAAAACCACTAATTAAAAAATATGAAACACCTAACCAAGAAACTTGTGAAAGAGCTTTACGGGTTTTCGCTTGATTAAATACATTACAGAATAAAATGTGCGAATCGACTAGTGGTGGTGATCAGCGACCAATTGTACGATCAATCGTAGTGGCCGGCGACCGCTTACAAGATCGATCGTGAGGTCATACTACAGGTGGCACCACCAATCGTCAGGTGGCACGACCAATTGAACGACTAATCATGCGACTGCGTGACCCGCGATCATCTACGACTAGTGGTGCGACCATGTGCAGCCGGTGGTGCGACCATGTCTGCGACCATGTCTGCGACCATGTCTGCGACCATGTCTGCGACCATGTCTGCGACCATGTCTGCGACCATGTCTGCGACCATGTCTGCGACCATGTCTGCGACCATGTCTGCGACCATGTCTGCGACCATGTCTGCGACCATGTCTGCGACCATGTCTGCGACCATGTCTGCGACCATGTCTGCGACCATGTCTGCGACCATGTCTGCGACCATGTCTGCGACCATGTCTGCGACCATGTCTGCGACCATGTCTGCGACCATGTCTGCGACCATGTCTGCGACCATGTCTGCGACCATGTCTGCGACCATGTCTGCGACCATGTCTGCGACCATGTCTGCGACCTCTACTATTTGGAATCGCAGGTTGGAAGTTTTTAACATGACCTTGCTGTGACTGATTTTACTCTGGTGATCATCCACGACCTCTTTGACTGGTTGCAAACTCTCTATCTATAATTTGCTCAGGATTAAAACATTTGTCGGTCACAGCTAAAGTAGGTAGGTCATAACCTGATCTTAACTCAGTGTGACCAGGGCCTTCAGGCCACAAACCTCTCAATCAGCCCTCCTATGTTGAAAAAATGCTCAAAGGTACATTTGGAGTCTGGTAAAAAACAACAACCAAGTTCCCCCGAGACTAAAGTCCATTCCCTTTGGATTGTCCACTTGTCAGCAGCATTATAGGGGACAAAATCGTAGTTGTCCACCTTTTAGAAACACTCTATCAAAGGTAGCTTGACCCAGAATTCTATCTCGATACCCTGTCAACACAATTCAAGACGGATAAAATTTGATGAAAATCTTTTTTATTTCTAGGGCTATTATATTGCTGAGTCTACAAAAGGGCATTTTGTTTTTTTTGTTTTTTTTTAACTTTTGTTTGGGGAGCAGAGGTGGGGAAGTCATTAAGATTCTTTCATTGTCAACTACTTGACCCCCCCTGAAATTATTTGGTCACTTAAAATGCAAACATTCCCCAGTCAGTCAGTCTGTCTGTTTTGGGGAAATTATTCCGGGAGACGAGACTTGTGCAACTGTCAATAACAGATGTATTCAGGAAAAAGCTAGGTTCCCGAGTACCACTTTGGTGGTAGGAAAAACCCATCAAAATGCCATAAACGTATCTCTGAAGTGGTAGTGGTATTTGTTAAGATCTGGGTCCATTGTTAATGCTTCTATGAACTTGTGTGGCATTTTTATGGTTTGATGTTCTGAACTTGTCAGCAAGGTTAATGAAGGTCGTTTAACCCAAGTTCTAAATTAAGACCATTTTGAATAACGTGCTCCGCTTTCTAACCATTTTGTACATGTACACAAGAACAAAGAGATGTCTCCAACAAGGATACAAATTGTTCAGATATTGGGTCTGTAACCCTGTTTTTGCCAAGGAAAGATTTTCAGGGTGGCATGGGTGGCTTGTGTGTAAAGCGCTTGCCTCTCACCAATGTGGCCCGGGTTCGATTCCCGGCCCGGACCATATGTGAGTAGAGTTGTGCGTTGGTTCTCTCTCTCCTGTGCCACGAGGGTTTTTTCCAGGTCATCCGGTTTTCCTCCCTCCTGAAAAATCAAACACTTTCGACCTCAGGCTGTGCTCCGTAGTCATATATGAGTCGATGTGGCCGGCTGCCGTAGGCGCCTTTACGTGCCAGCGACTCGACCACGTTGTAGCCGCGTCCTTCGCAATTCAGCACACCAGCTGCGAGTAAGGATGATTAGCCTCCCAAATTATTATTATTATTATTATTATTATTCTAAGCATTTTGTTTCTGCTTAGCAGCTCCATAAAATTGGCCGCTGGAATCAACTAAGTGTAGTTGTCCACCTTACTTCCCTTATATTGTTCTCCTTTGTTTCCATAGATTTCTGAAATACATAGCATGGGACACCAAAAAGTTGAACTTGGGGGGGGGGGGGGGGGTAGTCCTGTTCTTATTGTTATTCTTTGTTCCTGGTACCCATAAAACCATGTATGACAAGGACAGCAGCCCTGGCATCAATTAACAAGTGAAAGACCAACAAATGCAATGTTCCCTCAGGCAAATATAATACACTGCTCCATCCACACTATTGTGTGTGGATGTACACATTATGACCTGGTAATTAAGTTCATTGCCACTGATGTTGTTACAGCTGTAACACAGGTGTTAATGGGTGTGCTGCCCTTAAAAAACACCAGAGGCTCTGGTTATAGTGTTAGCATAGAATGGTGTGCTAAAGAGCGCCATGAAATTGAACCCCGATGGTAAAAAGTACTAAAGTATATTATTTTGTTGTCATTATTCATTTTGCATCGGTTTGGGGCTCGGAATCCACATTTAAACTTGTGATGAGGCCGTTCCTTTTAAAGGTTGATACTTTTAAACATAATAAACAATATTATATAATGAAGAAAACAAATTGGCATTTATTTTATATTATTTTACATGTAGCGATATGTCTCATGTTTCAGATTTCAAGTTAACAATATTTGTTTCGGTTTATTTTACCCCTATCGTCACCTAATACTAGAAAATGCAACTGTAGTAAACTGTAGTATGCAGTACTCTTACTACACTGGCCTAAGAGAATTGTGTTGTATTTTGTGTGCTGTACCCCAAATGACAGAACATTAGGGTTAATTTGTTGTTCTCTTTTATTTGGCTGTTTATGTTTCATACTTTACTAGTTGTACATTCACCACAGATGTGTTGGTATATGGTCCAGACTTTCAACTTGGCAATTTCTATAAATAACTATCCAATCACTGACCCACATTTCCTGAGCGAGAGTAAAGCCGACGCCCATATTCCTTTCCCAGGTTTTTGGAACAAGGTCTCCTTTTTAAGCACTTACCCTTAACAGGTGACCCCCTAGTATACCCCAGGATACCCTTCAATATCCCCGGCACAGAATGTTTACACTTCCACCCAAACATGTGACTCCAAATCCTGACTCTATCTGTCTGTAAACTTCACCCTAAAACACGGAAGATTCTTGTACAGGGACTTCCACCCAAACATGTGACTCCAAATCCTGACTCTTTCTGTCTGTAAACTTCACCCTAAAACACGGAAGATTCTTGTACAGGGTACTGTACATGTAGGTGGGTGTAACAAGTAGCTAGTCTTTAACATCCTTGTAAAGTGTTCCTTCAGTATGGTTCCTACATGTAGGTCAACACGGTTCTTATAAAAAAACCACGTTATTGATGTAACTTTTCATGGGATGATTTTAGGGACCTGCGCCTTAACCGCCGAGCGCCTTGTCCGCAGGAAATTACGGTAACTAAATGAGTTGAACCGATTGTGTGAGGTTACAGAGAAGGGTCAAACGTGACTACACTCCCAATAACGCGGCTAATTTAGCCAAACCAAACAAACTTTTGAACTGTTCCAGTTTCTTTCTTGAAAAGTGTTCTTCTTTGCCATTTTCTTGCAGCAAGTTTTGGGTGTTTTTTTCTCAGAAAGGCTCGATAGCTAGTGGTCAATTGAGGACCCAAGGGTGAAAGTTGTGGTTGATTGACTGTTGACATTCAATTAATAGTCCATTTTCTGGATTCTGGAAAGAGGAATTAGTTAAAATGGGATCAAGATGGGAGCCTCATTTTTAAACTGCCGTGGTTTAATAGCCCATTATAGCCCAAGTGCGAGCCGTCAACTTTTTTTAAAAGAACAGTTTTCCAAAACTGTCAGTTCTACTAAACGCTTGGGCAACTCTAACATTCTTTTTATAGAATCAAGCCTGAATTCTCACAATCAGCCCCAGTTACATGTCTATCTATTGTCATTGTTTTCATGAATTTTAAAAAATGTGATAGTAAATTTGTCTTTTTTGGAAAATGACACATCTTAAAATGGTGTGTATTATAATACATACTGTATTTTATAGTGTTTATCATAATAGTGTTAGTAATCAATGTTCTTAGCAACAATGGTAAGTCCTCCTATTTCTGGCCAATCGGGGCCGATGCCCTTAAACTGCCTTAATGGCTAGCTTCCTGTTTCTTAATACTAATATGCTGTTAATTCATGACGTCATTGTTCAAGAAGGCATATTCTCAGAAATTTTGCAAAAGGTCTTGTGTACTTCTCGTATCCTTGACATCAGCTTACACTCAGCTTACGAAAGCGAGCTCGCAACGGCGCCGAAAAACGAATTTGTGACGCGACAGCAAGTTGTCATGCTGAACATTTTCAAAAGTTAAAACAACTCAAGTTTCCTATTTTAATTGGTTCAACTCCTGCAAATTTCACAGCCAATGGTGAATTGTCATACTTTATGCAAATGCGATGCGAATTTGACGTCACAAAGTATTCGCTGCAACATTTGTTGAAATCTGTTCAACTTTTGTTTGAAAACTTGCCCCAACGTCACAAATTAGCATTCGCTTTCACACCTACATGTAATATAAACCAGCATTTACACTTTAGGCATCAATATAAATTTAATACTGGCTTTATTGACAATTGCCAGATATGCTATACAATCCTCCAAAACCTTCCGATGGATTTGCAGATTTGTGGAGGCAAAACTGAACAAAATTGTGTGCCCCCAAATCCATCAATCTTGCCGTGATAAATATTGGGCTGATCAATAATTTCATCCTAAAATATCCAGAAGACACAATTCTAGTAAATTTGGCACTTTCCGAAACCGCTGGGATGTTCAGCATGTGGGCGACAAATTTATCAATGGCCTGGGGAGTTTTATCACAAGAGGCCAAATATTTGACCACCATCATATCAAAAAGGCTGACCACAATATAATCTCATTATCTCCAACATACAACCACAAATGTATCTAGCTGCAAGATTGAGCAACTAATCCACTTTATTGCCCAACAAAATGGGCGATCAAACAAGAATGCAGCAGTTAACGCAGGAGTTATTGAAACCAGTTTACCAGAGATAAAACGTTAGAGATTTGAAGGTATACCATTTGCAGAAATTGAAAATGTTTACTATTGAATTATTAAGAAATATCTTACTTATTTGAAAGTAAATAATGATTGTAGGTATCCAGCAAAATGATTAAGCTAGATATCCTATGATTGTTTCCAAAAAAAATTTATAAAATTGTATAAAGAATTTTATAAAAACAAATTTACAATCGCCGAACGGCGATCGCGAACAAAACAAGAACATAAGAACCACTGCCCGACGCTGGTTAAAAACGAACGCCGTTTGTCTTGCTTTAATCGGCATCCATGATTGTAAAACTATGAATAGGTCAGTTAAACCATGGAGGAATAACGATATTTACTATAAAATACAACCCCCCAGATCTACCTATTCATGATAATTCAAGCAATTACCAATGGTGTATCCTACCTTTACATCCACCTATTCCTGACAATTCAAGCAATTACCAATGGTGTATCCTACCTTTACATCCACCCATTCCTGACAATTCAAGCAATTACCAATGGTGTATCCTACCTTTACATCCACCTATTCCTGACAATTCAAGCAATTGCCAATGGTGTATCCTACCTTTAAAGACTTTGTGTCATACCACAAACCACATGTATATCAATGTAGTAATGAAGGAATTAATTGAGACTCGAAAATGCCTGAAGATGGCTGCCACAATACAAGAGATCTATTGAAGAGATTTAGCTATTAAGGAACCTTGGCAGTTATTAGGAGTTGGAGGTTATGGACAAGAAAGTGACAGGTGATTGGTGGTCGTGACAATGAATCACCTGGCAGGTGGTTTTGGTTTAGCCAATCTTTGACATAAGACCCAGCAACTTATAAAGATCAGGCTCTACTAGTTACAGCAGAGAGCTAGGTGATGATATTTTGCCTTTGATGAAACATGCATGGAATTTGGAACACAGAGCATTTAGGTATGTCATGAAAAAGTTATTTGGCTACAGGGCCATCAAAGATTTGTCCTTTAAAGGAATCGTAAATGTTTGGTAATTACTCCAAAAATTAATGGCAATAAAAACTTACTTGGAAAGAAGTACAGCAGCTTTGGATAGTATAATGCATTTTTAGAAACTGTTCACTTCAAAGTACTGCGGTTATGGAAAAAGATATCACTTTTTATCCCCACAAATTTGAATCTGAGAAGCGTTACTGCAGTGACGTTTCTCAGACTGTGTATTCCAATGTAGATTATTCTTTCTGCGTGGACATAACCGCTCCAGATTTTCGGCAATATCTCAAAATCGCTACCTTTTGAAATGAAATTTGTACAGGTTAGTTTTATGGTATATCTATAACTATATAAGATTAAAACAAACAGTGGGTTCCAATTACCAAACGTATACGATCACTTTAAAGAACAAGCATAGACAGCCATTTTGAAAAAGAAAAAAAGTTGTTATTGTATGTATATTTCTTTAAAGGACAAATCTGTGATAGCCCTATACTATATACCGCCAAATATCTTTCTAGTGACGTACTCTGACTGTATGCCAAATTTCATGCTTTTATCAAAGCCACATTTTCGAGAAAAAAAATCTCCTATCTGACCCCATTAGTGTACAATGCTGCTTGCAAACTTCAAACTCAAAGCATGCTTTTCCAATTTCTTACTCATGTCTCGATTGAGCTTTCTCACGTCTTCAATCCTTAAAAGGAGCACAAAAAAACACCTCTGATTTGTCATGGAACCCTTCCTGGGGAAATTCCCGAAACATTTTGCCTAATTCACAGAGGGAGTTCAGAGAATGCTATCTACAAGTGTTGATAACATCAAAGATATAATCTGAGGCGGAATGTCTGAGCTTGTCTGATTTTTCTTCCGTTTCTTTCTTCTCTCCAAGGACTAAGAGCTTCTACATGTACATGACTTCAGTCGACCAAAACATCGCCATCAGATTTTCAGCCGACATTAATATCGACATCCTCTCGCAAATGTTAAAGGAATCTCTGTTTTCAAGGCTTCAACATTTGGCAAATTCTATTTGACTTTGCACTTGTACTTATGTCTCCTTTGATAAGGTGCATGTGTACGAGCCAATACTCTCTGTGGACCTGTTAACAATTGACGTCCACAGGATGCAGAAAGAGGGTACAGAGTGTGGACTTGCACCTGTCTGTTTCCCCCTCTCTGAAAAAAAGAAGCTTTTAAGAGCAAATCTATTATCCTGGCCGAGACATTTTGACAGTCCCACGCATACATACCTTTTTGCAAGTCACTAGAGTTCAAATCTCAATGTTAATCACCATTATATTGATACCATCGCAAGTCAACAAGCAGAGTACAAAACCAGACCAAGAATGTCACGTCATAAAATAATGTCAATCCCAGGCAGATATCCTATACAGCGTATACTTAGAAATCTGAGGAAGAAAAAAAATGACATGGCAAGGTCGAGGTAAAGGTTCTAGTTGGAGGTGCCAGGAGTTGTAATCGGTGGGCATGGCTACCATCCAGACATGTGGATTCAAACTGGTCGAACACCCGTTCTATTCACATGATTCAACACCCTCTGACTACTACCTCTTCCTGAAGTTAAAGAAGGTTACCATGTTGCCTCAGCTGATGATGTCATTGATGTGGACCACTTCCTGGGGACCTAAGACGAGGGCTTCTACACAGAAGGGATCCGTATGCTTCATGACCATGAGTGTGTCAATGTACATGTAGGCGGGAACATTGTCGTGTTTTCTTTTCTAAAACTGTCCCCTACCTTAGGCCACAAACTTACCACACATCCATAGCCCGAAACAAAATGTCCATTTAAGACACCGTCACACCGCCCAAGACTTACAAGATTCAAGAGACATTTTTAAGACACTCCGTCCGCTTTGGCTTTGAACTGGATTGTATGTAGTCCGGGTGGGGTTTTGAATTTATGGGTCTTAGGGACAAATCTCAAAGCTCTATAAGGGGCGGAAAACTTTTTAGTTTTGACTCATGCATCATTGATGTAAAGATTAACGGAGATTTTTTCGGTGGGGTGGGGTGGGGAAGGGGGGGTGGGGAAGGGGGGGGTGGGGAAGGGGGGGGTGGGGAAGGGGGGGTGGGGTGGGGAAGGGGGGGTGGGGAAGGGGGGGGGTGGGGTGGGGGAGGGCTTTCTTAGCTAGATTCAAACTATCCTGTGGATCTAGAAGGTCTTCTGCGAGATATCAGGATGCTTCGCTCAAATCCATTCATAGTTTTACTGTCACTCTCAAAAACATATATGAACATTGTGTTGGTTAAAAAGTTGGTAAATTTGTTTACCAACAATGTGTACATTTCTCCAATTTGACTAATGTTAGGTACTTTTTACCCAATGTTAGATACAATCCAGCCATTCCTGACAATTCAAGCAATTACCAATGGTGTATCCAACGGTGTATCCCACCTTTAACTAAACATTGTGTAATATATGTGAGTCTCAGACTATACATCCTTAAATCTCTGTCACAAGGGGTTTGGGGAAAAGGAGGAAGAAATTAAACCCTAACACCCAGAGACACTCATCATTTCCCTTCTTGGTAGTTTCTTCACAACCCCCTGGCCTCTTATATACTCAATCCTTCCTGTACAGGCTTTGTAGGAAGTTGCAAATAAAGGCTTAAAAAATGTCCTTCAGTAAAGTCTAGTTCTCCATTGCACTAAATCCACAGTGATGTTTATTTTAGCAGCTTATTATTAAACCAGTTCTTTATCTGTTGAGGTAAAAGATTTCACTAATTTAATCTCTTCGTAGTCTGCAGTCTGACTATTTAAGAGATTAAACAGATTGGCAGATATGGACCAGTTTGGAGGTATCCTGAATCTGCACAAATTCTCTAAAAAAGGGTATGGTCTGGATTTTGATTTAATCAGAGAGGTTAGGTTGATTTGAGACTTCTGAAAAATGTGGTAGGATAGTAAAGTTGTCCTGAATTTATTTGGCATGTTTTTTCAGCACCCACCCCTACCCACAAGGATGCTGGTTCCCTTTCCCTTCCCTTATGGCTAATCCCCACCCACCCCTTCCCAACACCATTAAGCCCACACCAACCTTCTCAAACTTACTATTTTGGTGGTTTTTGTGTGTTCAGCAAAGACTAAATCATGTCTAAAAACAGCCTTTCAAAATGCAAACAGGAAGGGCTGTACCTTTCAGTTCCCATAGAACTCCTGGGGAAGAATCTGTTGACACCTGTGCCCTTAATAGGCCAACAGGAAGTACTGTATCTCTCATTAAACATGTTCAGTGTATGTTCCTTGGCCATCGTCCATATTTTTGTCACATCTGTCAGCGTTTGAGTTTAGAGAGATTTTCCTTAAGCACATCATGGAATGTCCCCATAATGCCATGTACTCAAAGAACTAGTGTACTTCCTAACTGTCCCTCTTTTGTTTGAACTTTAACTTTTTCAGAAGACCTCTTTTATGTTTTCTAGACGAATCAGAATCGGGTACCTTTTCCAACTAGGGGACATTATTGTCCTTTAATGTTCTAAGCCCCTATTTCAATCAAATACAAACTCAGCTTTATCTTACATACGTAATGTTGACATTCATTTGTCTTCGTGTAGTTAAGAAAACATTGGCTAAATACTCATTTTTCTTGCTTACCCCAAAAAATGTAACCTCAAATGTTGATTCTGGGCCTCTCAGCTGTTCCTCTTACCTTTACTATATACTGTACAACCCTAACCCGTTTTTCCTCTAAAGCTCTTTTTTTTAGAGGGCAAAACGAACTGTGGACCTATCCAAGTCCACAAACCGTAACCTCTCCCCGCATCCGTGGACGTCAATTGTTCGGAGGTCCACAGTGTGTATCAAATACTAAACTCACAACAACATGCTTAAGGGCAACATGAAAGTATACTTAGCACCTCCACTCAAGGGCCACGCACCCATGGTTTGAAGAAAAAAACTCAGGCCTCCCAGAATGCGACCGGCAAGAATTATAGGCCTAAATATTGACATAGGGGTGTCACATCTCACTTCAACACGAAAAACAATTTGCGCTTATAACACAACTCGGTGGACAATTTAAAGTTGTTGCCAGAAATATTAAACTGTAAAAAAACAATTTAAGTCACAGCAGCTGTTTAACAGTTGGGAGTCCTCGCACGCTGGGCGTATACAGTAACGACAAATATGTTTCTTCTATTGTGGATATAAAGTAATACAAATATTAACAGAAACTTCAGTGACAATTTGGTCTTGTCTGGAATGTCCTGTTTGTTGTAGGAGCTGAACAATTTCCAGAAAACAAACACTTGGGGATAGAATGTTGGTGGTTCTGTTGACTCAACGGTCCTGAAGTGTTTGCCAAATTTTGGCTGAGATAACAAAGTTAGAAATTGACTAAAAGCAGCGGGGCAATTCGGTCATTTGGTATGGTCAGTGGACTGTTTGGATCCTCTGCCCCAGAATAGAAGTCGAGTCACTGCAAGTCCTTTCACAAGTCCTTCCAGGTACCATCGGCCTAAACCCGCCTCGGATCGAGTTTCATTTAAAATAATCCCGCGCCTAGGCTCGGTGATGTTAAATTAATCCCGGCGCGAATTGGTTAAAAACCAGTCACAAGTAAACTGGATGAAAATTGACAAAGGAATGCTTTTGTCAAAGTTCATTTTTGAATAGCTTGTGATTTGAATTGGGACAAGAGGACTTGTGATGGACTTGCAAGGACTTGCATTCCGGTTAGTGGAGGTTGGTGTTTTCAGTGATCTTTTTTCAAATCCCACCAAAGCAAATATGTACTTGTTTTCCAGATCAGGTGAGACCCTTTTTTTAACAAGTAACCCATTTCCTGTTTACCCTTTGACCAAGGTCTCCTTCAAAAGTTAAGAGAAGCAGTCGTTACAGTGCATAAACACATTTATGAATTCCGGTATCCGGATTTTTCTTTTCATTGACGAGTGAAACCGGTCCCGGTAATCAGACAAATCTAGTTGCACTTAGCACGCAATCTCCAACTACTGGTAGAATTTGGTTTCCAGTCGGGATCTCTGATTGAGCCACTTGTTCTGATTAGCGACCAGTTCCGAGAGTGCGGAAGGTATGCATTCTACTTCCGACATCCCGTTGTCAATGGGCCGCAAAAGGACCGGACAAACACTATCGACACAATTTCCTTTCTCAGGAAATAAGGTAGACCTTTTCAATTTAGGAATAACAGTATAATCTAATAATACGCCTTTACAAGTAGTAGGAGAATTGGGTACATGGTTAACTGAATAATAATCACGGTACTCAATTTCCTAATCTGCGTTATTAATTACGGGTAAACACATTATTTTCTTTCTACACAAATACCTTTGTGTCATTCTGGCCCAGACCAATCAAAATTTAAATTGACAGGACGAGATCTCACGAAAGAAAAACAACGACAACGATCGAGACGTGGATCTTCCATTTGCGGTGAAACGCAGGAAGTGATCGATTCTTTTGGTCAGATGCACATCATCTGGCCCCTATTGTTATTATGGTCGAGGGATGTAGCCGCACAAAGCAAATATAACCACTTCCCCAGCATCGGTGAATGGCATCACAATGGCTGAATGATACAGAGAGGTGGAACACTTTATCAAACTCTAAATGAACCCAAGTTTTGTCATTTAGATGTTTATTCCTTTTCATAACATCCCATTGTAGTGGTGAGCTTAAAAACCAAACTTCCTGAAGGTAGTATACACCATTTGATTTTGCTGTAATTTTCAAAAAAATGGATGGGTTAGAATAATCATATTTTATAGTAAATATCGTGACGCCGACCTGTTTAAAGTTCAGTGTTCGTAGAAGCTGGAAAAATTTGAGAAAAAGTGCTGTACTTACAGTCTGGTTTCTTGACTTCCTTCAGATGAATTCAATAAATTGGGAGTAGTGTTTGAAAATAGTCTGGTTCTTACAACGATTGCCGGCGATCAATCGTTTGAAATTTGATACAAAATTCCACTTTTCTTGAAAACCACAGCACATTAGGTTTTGATTTATGGAAACCAACCTAAATTCGAAACCAAACTAAAAAAATACATTTGTTCGTTTACTTTTTGGGGGCAGCTGGGAATGGTAGAGCTAACTATTCCTTTAAGACCACCCTCCATCAAAAACATTTCTTGAAAATAAAATATAACTTGTCAATCCTGCTCCAATTAAATACAAATTGTTTAGGTCACTAAAAGTTACCACGAAAACTGTAATAATCAGATTTAATCTGACCGAGGGAAAGTGGCAGTAATTTACGGAACATGTGGTAGATTTTATAGGGAGTGGAAATAAATCTGCCTTACAAAGGCAAACAAATTTATTAGATTGAGGAGGAGTTTTTATTGTGGGTGGTAATAAGTCTAGTCCACCCTGACAAGGTCAAGGGTCATGTGCACAAAGATTCTAAGGCTAGGAGGTCACTCATAATGTATAAATGATTCTCCAGTAAACAAAAACTGGAATGAAACTTACATAAATCTACAGCATAGAGTCAAGGAGAACATAGTTATTTTGATGGCCTTCATAAAACTTGTTCATAAATATGCCAACTTCTAAAATTCAGAAAAAAAAGCTTACAACTCACCAAGGTGTTTGAGACATTTGGAAATAAAGCTTATTTTTTCATCTTTCAGAATCTGTTTAATTTTGTGGGGGTTAATCGATTGCATATGGGATAAATATTGATTTGAAGACAGTAATCCCTAAAAGTAGTGGTGTGGCTACAGTGGCTTATTTATTGCCATCTTGAAAAATGATGCCTCCGATTCACTCTATTGCATAAATAGAGCCCAATTTCATCTGAAATTCTAATTTACAGTAACACAAGTTGTTCTAGTCCTGTGCACGCTACCACATGTTTGTTTGATTTTGTACAAACCCCCAAGTTCATGACTCACAAAATTCTGTAGCCCAGAACTTGACAACATGCAAATCATGATTTGGCCCACATAGGCAATTCATCATGTCAACAAATTCTTATTCATCACACTGAATTCTAAAGCAACAGTTGGTTTTTTCCCTTCTATTCATTGGGGGAATAAAAACCACTCCTCACTCTGTAACATAAAGCGCCAGCCGTTTGCCGTTCGGGAATAAAAACAGGCCTAAATATACCCAGTGGATTTCTACAAATCTGTTGACATATTTTCAACAACAATGATGGTTGTTTGGACACACCATGGAGGTAGCCTCCATATACAAACAAGTCAGGAGCCAAAGAAGGTGTTCAGGATAACAATTATTACAATAAATGCATAAAATATGTTGGGGAAGGACAATTTTGTTAAAAGGCGTGGCCGTTTGAAACTTTTCTGCTTCAAATCATTCAAATTTCCTTTAGCAGGAAACCTCTCAGCGTTTCTCTAGCCATAATATTCAAGATGTTTCCTTTTTTTAGCACAAGGTTAACAGGAATTTGCGTGGGTGCATGCATCCTCCACCTTAGATTATCTGATATGTTGTAAAAATACTGTCATTTGACATGACTTGGCACTCATTTTGTGTAATGCCGATTGTCTCCAGAGGGAAAACTGGGTAGCCAAGCTGGGAAACACTAAATTTTCTCATAAAAAAAAAGGATAAACAAATTAGGCCTTTTTAAAATTTGGTTGGATGCATTCGTATCCAATTACCTTTAAAGGTAGGATACATCATACACCATTTTTAATTGCTTGAATTATCAGGAATGGCTGGGTTTAGGGGGTTGTATTTTATAGTGAATATCGTTTAACTGACCTGTCCGAAGTTTTACAATCATTAATGCCATAAAAAGCAAGAAAAACAGCGTTTGTTTTTTAACCGGCATCAGGCAGTTGCTCTTCTTTTTTATCTGTTTTTTTCTCGCGATCGCCGTCCGTTCGTTTGTATAAAACTTTTATAAAAACCTGTATCTACCACTACTTTCAAAATTCATACAAAATCTTTCAAGACCTCTTTGTAGTTTTAAAGGGTCTTGGAGTGTCATACTTAATTTTCATTTCATTTTTTTCCCTTTTTTTCTAGAAGTCACTTGTTTTTCGCAATTTGTTAAAAATAGTCTTGCTTACTTTTCCAACTCAGCAAGCAGGGATCCATACGTCAGAGGCGATTACCTCCGATGATCACTGATCACACGTTTTAGTCTGGTGCCCTGTCATTTCGTATTAAATTCTCACCACAGGGGTGCCAAGAAGCTTCTATTCGAATTGTCAATCGCTGGACGCTAAGAGAAAATGACAGTGCAATGTGTATTTTTTACCCTCGTCAGTTTTTTTTTACATGAACACTGACCATGCTGAATTGGAGTGACTAGGTTAAATCAAAATGGCTCACATTTCAGTGTAATCGCATTTTGTTCCCCAGTACCACATATTTTACTTGGTCTAATACCAACCAACGTCCGTTATGTGAGGGGTTCTGGCAAAATGAGACAAAACTGGGCAGAGGTTGAAATGAGGTTTCTCAGGTATCAGAAAAGAGGATAACATTCTCCTGTTTGTTGCGCTTCAATCGGACATTCCATTAACAAGTTACGGCTGTTTAAAAGTTCGCATTTATCAACGTGTCGCTAAAGTAAAATAGTTTTGATTTTTGTACATGTGATATAAAAAAATGCCAAATTTTTTCCTTATAAACACTTTTATTTCACTACTTCTATACTATTTCTTAACAAAATATAGTTAGCAGGCATACCAAAGTGTACAAATATATCAATAAATCTGAAAATTAAAAATAATCAATAAATCTGAAAATTAAAACAAAAATAACCCATTATTCATTATTTTGCAGTTTTCTATACTATGCCCTCTGCCCAGTTCCGTCTCATTTTGCAAGAACGTCTCATATATGTGGGCCTAGTGACTGATTATTACCTCCCCCTCCCCCCTCCTTCCCCCAAACACCTGGAGAACATTAAAACATCCTGGGAATGGATGAATAACATTCACGTCACACATACAGTAGGTTACATGCAGTGACAGGGCACGCCGCATGGGAATAACATGGGAGTGACCCTCTTCATATACATGTACCCGCTGGTGACGAAAACAATGTCAGGGTGTGGGTTGGATCAATGTGTTATTTGAAATGAACTTGTATAGGAAAAAGGAAACATTACTTTATACACCATTTGGTTCCCGTACCCGCTGCTAGTTCGAACCAGACAGCCGACCACAGCTAGCTCAGTGGTCGTGTGAGTGGGAAGAAGTCTGCACTATAAAACAGGAGGTCCTGGGTTCAAATCTCACCCGATCCCTCAGCTCAGGGGCCAATTTCACAGAGCTGCTAAGCACAAAAATGTGCTTAGCAGGACAATTTGTCCTTGGCAAAAACAAGGTTACAGACAAAATTTTCACGTGATCTTTATTGTTTTGGATTAATAATCATCTGTTTTTTTGCTTAGCATGAAAAACACGTAGAATTTTGGCTGGTAACCTGTTTTTAATAAGCAAGACTTTTTTTGTGCTTAGCAGCTCTATGAAATTGGCCCCAGGACACAATGTCCGTGAGTCAAAATTGAATATACACCATTTGCAAACATCAGAAATCTAAACTACACATTTATTATGAAACACCTTACTTAATTGTAAGTTAATAACAGTCTCAAGCATCCTGTGAAATCACGGCACCTTTCAAGAAAAGTGAAATTTTGTATCAATTTCCAACGATTGCTAATTGTTAATTGGGGCAGTTTTTGCCAACAAGAGCTGGCTCAAATTGATGTGACCATTTACAATAATATTTCAATATTTGATGTGGCCCAAGCTATATCCATCACCGCTATGCTCAAAAAGACCCACTGAGACTCGAAATGGGCACTAATGGTTTCCTAATCTCAGGAGAGAAAAAATCAGGAGGCACCTCGCTGAGTCTATTTCCTTGTTAATTAGTAGCTATGGTGTCACAGGAGGTCAGTCTGGGGTCCTGACTGCATGCAGGGCATACTCAATAATGTGGGACCTAGAGACACTAGGGGTACATCATGCAGGGAATAGGTCAATGTGCCCATGTACAGGTCTGTGGACATTTGACAATTTGCTTTTCTGGCTGTTACGCAATGCAATATGTGGCAAAAAAATACCTGGCTTCTTTTTGATATTTACTTTTAAATAACCAATTAGACATTTCTCAAGAAGGAGGTTTTCCTAATAACTATGTTCCACCGGTTTTTTGGGGGGCACAGGAAACGAGTTGGCTGAAACTGGGCAAAGACCGCGCATCCAAATTGTAGACAGGAATTTTGTTCCGGTAGAATTCAGTAGCCAGTCAATCCACTTGGGATTTTATCACGAAGCCTATAGATATGCGCACTTCCTTTTGTAATTTGCCCGCAAGATCCTGTGTAGATATAGTCAGCGTCTGTAACTACTACTGGGTGGAGTATTTTATGACTAGTCAGTATATTCTGTGTGCAAATATTAAAGCAACAATAACCTACTTCTTTTGAATGGTTTTTGTTGCCACAAAACTTTAGTGGAACACCATTGTAATGCCATGCTTTCTTGAGGTGTTGTACATTAATTGTATGTCACTCAACAACGTTAATATCTAAAAGTGTGGCATTTATTCCCGACCCTGTTAATTTGGAACGTTGTAATTTGTCATTACAAAGGACTTTAGAGGTTTTGGTGGTTTTGTTGGAGTTTTTTGTTTTGGAGGGGGGGGGGGGGGGGGGGGGGGGTAGGTTGTCAGTGTAGGAGTCTAGTCCTGAAATCCGAGTACAGTGTACTCAGAGTACTTTAGGGGCGATCGAGTCATTGGTCGAGTCCAGGTACACTCAGAATTTACTTCACAATTTGTAAACTTGGTTACAGGTACTTCGATTTCATAATCTGGAATCGGTTCCCGACTTCAACGGTCGGGTACTGCTTCCAAGCTTTTATCAAAAAGCAGTTCCCAGGGAATCCCGGGACTTCAGTGCAAGCAACAGGTTTTACAATTCTTGTTGGAAGGCTACATATTATTCCCTGTGCACCCTATACCTAGTGATGTTCATGATTCACCTGACCTTCTACTGAGAGTCTATTTATAGTAACTCATGCCGACACCCATCACAAGTTTACTTTGTGTTGGTGAGCCTCTCCAGTGAAACACCATCAACAATATCAGTTAACACAATCCCTTGTTACTCCATAATCCCCAAAAGCTTTGGTGAAAGACAATTTCAAAATCGTTTGTCTCCTAGCATGCCCAAAAATGTGGTACTTCACCCAACCAAACAAGAACAACAAAAATCTATTCACTTCTTTCTTTGTGGGCGCAGTGCAAGTTCTCCTGAACATCTAGTCCAATTTGTTGGTTTCACCTCCATTGCTGTTGAGGCGTCACCCTTCAGAGACTTTGGCAGGGCTGCCATTCATGCATGTGGCTTGACTGGGGAGGACAAATAGCGTGTTTCCAAAAAAGGAATTCACACTCAAATTTGGGATAGGATGACAGGCCTTTTGTTTCTGCTAATGTTACATTGAGTGTCTACCATAATAATAATTTGGGAGGCTAATCATCCTTACTCGCAGCTGGGATGCTGAATTGCGAAGAACGTGGCTACAACGTGGTCGAGCCGCTGGCACGTACATGTAAAGGCGCCTAGGGCAGCTGGCCACAGCGACTCATATACGACTACAAAGCACAGCCAGAGATCGAAAGTGCTTGATTTTATTTCTTGAGCATGCAAAGCCATTTGTTCTGCTTTGGAATTTAAGCCAACAAAATCTCTTCTTGGACAGTAGAGATTTTCCTTCTTCAAATCGAGATGCAAAACTGGCTTATTGTCATTAGCACTCTTTATCTTATTTTGTGCAAGGTTGTAACTATACAGATGGGCTTAAAAGGCTAGCAGGTTTTTTACAGAAGGATTTTACAGGACTATATGAGTTTTTCTTAGTACATTTTATCAGCGTGATAGGCTGTTTTAACAATGAGGTTGTTAATAACTTAGGCTCTCACCCCTGCCAATCTCGAACTGTTGAAGTTTGATTGATTTGGTACAGATGGGTCTATGCATTGTTCAGTGTTCAGGATCAGGGCTGTGATGACTGGCCATTGATTGGTTGCGTGTGTTGGGCTGTGTTTGAGTGAGGACACACAAGGTGTACACAGGCACATTTGCAGTTGACCAGGAACTGTGCTGTTAGCTCACCGACGAATAGATGCCTGTGCATTCCCCCAAGCTCCGGACTCCAACATGTTTACAAGTCTCATGTCTTTCTGCCCTGAACCTCACATAATTCAACAGGGTCTCCCTGGGCCTTTTGTACATAGTCAAGCCATGGAGGTAGGACCTACCTCCATGGTCAAGCAAAGCCCAACAACAAGTTGCTAATGTTTGGTACCGAACCTGCCCAAAACCTAGCAAAACCTGCAGTTTGAGTTTGATGTGCTTGGGGTAGTTAGGGTTAATGAAGACCCTAACATGAAAACAACTTGGCAAAAACTTGTATTTTCCGACCTTAACAAACTCAAGAGTTGACAATCTGGATTTTAATCAGTCTCTTCCCAGATGATCCTCTTTGTTGTTTATATTCTAAAGAAACATTCCACAACGCAGCAACACTATTGATTTCTTTGTGACGTTCCTCCCTGTGTGGGAAAGCTAGACCAAAACAGATTCTTTTCAGAAGGATCACAGACAGTGGCCTTCTAATGTGTTTTTTTCTTCTGCATTTAATCAAGCATTTGGGTCGCAAGACCTTGAAGTATGCCTGTTTATAATTGTGGAGGGCTGTATTTGTATAAACAGGATTGAAAGTGCAGCAAGATTAGGCAGATAAGAACTGTCTAGCAGGTTTCTCTAAAGTTTTGCTGTCTCTGGGGAAATATTGTCAAGATTTCTGGGTGTCCTAAAAACATGTCTCAAACAGGATAAACCATATGCTTGCTTTATTTCCCTTCTGCCTAAAATGTATTTAAGGGGAGGTGAAGGGGGAAGGGGAAGGGGAGGGGAAGGGGAAAAGAAGGGGAACAGACAGTGCATACAGAACCAGAATGGCCAAATAAGTTCATATTAAATGTGTTTTAATTCGCATGAATATAAGAATTAATGACCGAGGGGCTATGTAAACACAATCACATTCTGGTTGGACCTGACCCTACTTCAGACGAAACAGAGCAATTTGTAGATGACATGGAATAGTCAGGTCAGGGAACCAGACTAGCTAGCTTGCACCAGTTCATAGATGTGCACCCGATTGCCAAGCGGAATGAGGACTAGCTACATTTGGCGACAGTATTTGGGGGGAAAAGTCAGGTTTGTTTTTTTAATGATGGTCTTCCGTCCATAATTATAAATTTATACAAAGAATTCCACTTTTCTAGAAAACGACAGCACAGATGCTGTGATTCCACAGGATGCTAGGGACTAAATAAAGTCAAGTAAGTTATTTCATAATAATTGGCAGTTAAAATGTATTACTTAACACAATGTATTACTCAGATGTGTAGTGAACATTCCTTATTCTTTAAGAAAAGGAATAGATTCTATTTTGATAGAAAACAAGGAGTCAACTATTTTCCTCACCTATCAAAAACCACTCCAGGAAAAAACTCAATCATAACACGCCCAAAAGCCCATAAAAATACCTGAATCATGCACTCTGTAATCCAGCCATTGGAATAACCAAATATCCGAGGGGGACAAAGGCATTAGCAGGGCAGGCAAATGACCCAGTCAATAGGCAGAGGGTTATATATTATCTACAAACAAGTCCTTGTATTTTGAAGCTATAAATTACACAAATGAGTGGGGAGATGGTTGTGTAACTGTGTTTGGGCTCAGGCTTCACAAAGCTGTCAAGTAAATATATATCGCTAAGGCAGTGTGCAACTCACTTGTATATAACAGCAGAGATCGATTCTGGAAATCAGGTTCATATTGGACTATTTTGTCTGAAAAGAAAGGTTTCGCATCGATGATAAACAAGAGTTCCTCGGATCGCGACTGTCGCCTTTTCCCACGGTCGATCCCAATAATTGTGTTCTGAAAACCGACAATTGTTGTGCTTTTTTTAACTATGATCTCAAATGGCCATTAGATGACCTTTGATCTATTTTGAATAAGTTGTGACGAATCCCACCTAATAATCACTCTATTTATGGTACACTCATCAAATTATGTAAACAAATAAACAATGAAGCATCAATTACCTCTAAGTAATGTCTCTACTTTTGACCTCAGTAATACAATGAAGAATTGGGTCTTCCAACCCAACCCAACGGTCACTGCATCTTCAAAAGTGTAATTAAAACCCATGAAAGTATGTAAATTTGATGTATTTTATTAACTGTATACAGAGCTATAGTCAGCAGAATTTAGGACTAGTAATTAAGTTTCTCCCAAAATTTTGTTAAGGCGACACAAAAAAGGAATAGCTATTTCGAATAGATAAATAATCAAACTTGGTAATACCTGTAGTCTCATCCATTTTTTGGATCTACTGAAACAAGGAGGTCAGGGTTGACACCCCCACCCCCCTCCCACCCCCCCTCCCCCCCACCCCAATATCCTTCTCCACCACACACCCATGTGCCAAGGTCTTGACCCCTTAAGTGCCAAGCAGTATCTTCATGACTCATCTTATATTTGTCTTGGCCCAACTTCTTTTTTTTCTCCAGACTCTAGTGTTGATGTGTGGATGATCTAATTCGCAGGGCAGCTGAAATAAAGGCTTGTGAATTTTGGGACAACTCTTAAATATCTTATATATTCAGGATGTCATGGGAAGTATTATTTTCAATTACAGATTTAAAGTACAAGTACATCTTAAAGGCGATGTAGAACATTTGCACACGCCTAGCCTGTACTTCAGCAACATCTTGTATCTTTAAAAGACTCGTCCTTCATGGGCAGATTATCACCCTTAATGATTCATCTTTGACCTCTCAATACCCAGACAGAACAATTTAATCCCAACAGGTAGCTCCGAGTCTCCTCCCTGGACAATATGCAGACACTTGGCTTAAAGCTAAACAAGTTGTGATACAACATTGGTAAATGCTTGAATTATCACTATTGGGTGGATTTTGGGGGTTGTATTTTATAGTAAACATCGTTTAACCATAGAGAAAGGGTTCAACTGACCTGTTCAAAGTTTCACAATCATGATTCATGAATGCTGAGAAAAGCACCAAAAAACGGCGATCGTTTTCAACCGGCGTCAGGCAGTGGTTCTTATGTTGTTCTGGGGGGTTTTCGCGGTCGCCGTCCGGCGATCTTGATTTTTAGGGTTTTTTTAATCAATTTTTCGTAACAATTACAGGATATCTAGCGCAATCCTCTTGCTGGATGCCTACAATCATTACTTTTAGATGAGTAAGATATTTCCTAATACTTCGGTAGTAAATTTTTTCAATATGTGCGAATGGTGTGTACTACCTTTAATTATTGCTTCAAGCCAAAATGATAAAAAAAATTGGAACAGCCCCAGGGGGCAAGGGCGGATTTTGAAGTCAGATGGGGGCAAGGGGCAGGGACTGGCAAGCGGGGTGAAAGAGGGGAGGGGAGAAAAGGTGACTTCTTAACCTCTTGACGAAAGGAAGTGGCTATAGTCCATCTGGAATGCTGTGGACAGCCGCGCCACGCTGCTAAACATGGCATTCGTAGCAGCTGCGCGCTCATTCCATTGTAAAAACATGAAGAGGGGACATGATGGTGGCAAAACACTTTCAAGGCTTAGGAAAATGATATGGCGGAAAAAAAGGATGGTATCCACCTGTAGTACCAAGGGAACTGTTTTGTTTTTGATGTTTTAACAAGTAGGATAAAAAGGAAGCTGGTTTAATTGGAAAGGAAAACTCAATACAGCTCCTTTGTCACAGGGGACCGTTCCAAAAAGGAAACACCTTGCTTTTTCGTAGTCGTACCGACTCGGTTTGTTTTCTGAACTCTTTATAGAATGTTTCTGAACATAAACGTGGATTAAGGAGAAGGGAAGGCATGGTTAAAGTGATGTGTCCACCCATGCTGTAGCAATTATGCGCAAGGATATGACTGGCGATCTAATCGCACTGCAGTTAAGATGTATTTATAGTTGTTTTGTCAACAGTTTGATAACAAACAGTTGTGAGCTTTATTTTGTTATTTCAAGCCTGTACAAAAAGGCGTTAGTGTTTACTGTTAAAGGTAGGATACACCATTGGTAAGTGCTTGAATTATCAGGAATGGGTGGATGTAAAGGTAGGACACACCATTGGTAGTTGCTTGAATTATCAGGAATGGGTGGATGTAAAGGTAGGATACACCATTGGTAATTGCTTGAATTATCAGGAATGGGTGGATGTAAAGGTAGGATACACCATTGGTAATTGCTTGAATTATCAGGAATGGGTGGATGTAAAGGCAGGATACACCATTGGTAATTGCTTGAATTATCAGGAATGGGTGGATGTAAAGGTAGGATACACCATTGATAATTGATTGAATTATCATGAATGGGTGGATTTGTGGGGTTGTATTTTATAGTAAATACCGTTTAACTGACCTGTTCACAGATTCAAATATCATGGATGCCGAGAAAAGCAAGAAAAACAGCGTTCATTTTAAACCGGCACTGGGCAGTAGTTATTGTGTTGTTCTTCTATTTTCGTGAATTTTTTTAAATAAAATTCAATTGTTCAGAACAATTATAGGATATCTAGCACAATAATTTTGCTGGATGCCTACAATCATTATATACTTTTAAATAGTAAGATATTTCTTAATCATTCGGAAGTAAAATTGTTCGATTTCTGCAAATGGTGTATCCTACGTTTAAGTGTTAATGGTAAAATGTTGCAGGCGTACAAATAGACCACAGTGTGGGGAAAATCAAACAGCCATTTAATAGCCAATGAGACTCTGAAGTTGAACTGGTTTCCTGCAAACATCCATACCAGCATTTCAATGACAACGTTTATCAGCGCACGCAATAAACCTTTCATTCCGCCATCTGCTTCAATGGCTTGTTCAGAAATCGTCTCCCACGGGAGATGGGAATTGTGGGAGCGTCTGGCCCATCCAGTCATCAATAGATGTACCATATAACGCGCTATTACTTGCCAAATGATGTCACCTGTCTCCTGATATGCCAGTATTTTAATGATGATCATTTTCCATTAAACTCAAGATGTGCAATTGCTTTCGCCCCCATTATTCCCACAACAGATTTTTCAATTGACCTACTTAATAAAGATACTGGTAGTATATACTCCATTTGCAGGCAAACATCAAATGGCTTATTTTGGGCATTAAATAGTGACAGAAATCTGTAAAACTGTCAATAAATAAATAACAATAACTAAGTGATATAGGCATGTACTGGTATTTACAGGTATGTACCAATATATTTACAGTGTAAATGCCCAGCATACAGTCTTTTGAGCCAGGCAAAATCTTGAAACGTTTATACATACCTACAGTATACACTGTGCCTTGCAGTCTTTATTAGGTAAATTAATGGTCTTTATTCAGCTTTAAATCGCCCCCCTGGAATGCTATCTTTTGTGTGTACACGAAGGTCAAAAGACCAATAATCTGACAAGAAAAAGCACTGTGCATTGTAAGTTGTACATTCCTGGCCCTGGACTAATTGAATAGAAAATCCTTAGGAATTTGCCAAAGGTCTTCGATCTGTTCAATTTGCAGTTGGTCAGATCTGCAGATAGCCTTACAATAGATGTTGATGTCTCATGGATGTCCACAGTTTAAAATTAAACTCTTTCTTCCGAACTTGCAGCTTTTCCCCACTAGTTATAGATACACCATTTAATTTGCAGATATCAAAAAATCTTTCTACTGAATTCTTAAAAAATATCTTACTTTAATATTTGAAAGTAAATAATGATTGTAGGCATCCTGCAAAATGATTGCGCTAGATATCTTGTAATTGTTCAAAAACTTCTTTTTTTTTTCTTTTTTTTTTAAATTGCGATCGCTAGACGGCGATTGCAAACAAACAAGAACAACATAAGAAATCTGCCCGACGCCAGTTGAAAACGAATGCTGTTTTTTCTTGCTTTTCTCAGCATCCATGATCATAAAACTTCGGACAGGTCAGTTAAACGATATTTACTATAAAATACAACCTCCCAAATATACCATTCCTGACATTTCAATTCAAGCAATTACCAATGGTGTATCCTACCTTTAAGTGGCGTTAAATATAAATAAACTGGATTATGTCTTGAGGGACTGAAAATATTGAAACTGTTCTGGGCACTTGTTTACATCAACTTGTTTACAACAATCTTTTAACCTTGAGGTTATATTGAACAAAGTGGTGGACTTTGCATGAAAACTCAATGCATTCAATTTCGTTTTTGGGGGTGCATTATCCAGCCAAATATTTAGGGCCTAATCAATCAGGCCTCAGGTTGAGCTTCAGTTATACAATCTGCCATTATTAGGCAAGATTTCAGGCCATTATTAGGCAAGATTTCAGGCGTGCGTGTACACCTAATTGGAATATTCACACGCACGACTCGGGTCAGGTCGGGTCAGGTCGGGTCGGGTCGGGTCGGGTCGGGTCGGGTAAACAGGGCAATGGGTCTCGAATGGCCAGTTTTGAAAGTGGCTCGAAAGAAAAGGGACAAATTAAACACACCTCCATAAAAATTGAATCACAGAAGCATTCATGCAGACCAGAATTGAAAGGTCAAGTGAACTGGTTTACGTGTACATAAATTACAGAAACAGGCATACCTGGGTTTTTTAAAGTTTAAATTGGGTTTTGGTTGTTTTACATTTTTGGGAAAAGGTGGGATGTGGGCTGGAGTTTGTAAAGGAAAGGAGGGATTTATAAAGCCCCGAAACTGTACAACCTAATTTTATTTTTCAGATTTTTGAAAACAACAGCTTTCTCACCACTCACTTATTTTAGTTTTCTGCACCACAACAAATTCCTCAACTCTAAAAATCAAACTTCCGCTAGAACAAAAATCATCTCCAAATTGTGTGCCGACAGTGGACATTTGGTTATGAACTTAAAGTGGACAAACTAAACTTGACCGGGATTTGTTTGGGGTGGGGTCGGAGATAAGGCAAAACACTCTTTACTGAGGCAAGATTTCAAGCAACTTCAGGAAGTTAAGGGGGGGAAGGGGGGCATCCGCTCTCAACCTTAATATGATTTTTGACAGAACAAGTTAAACAAAACCAAATGAAGCAATGGACGAAATGATAAGGGGTAGAACGTGCATGCACTTGAACTATCATTATCAACCTACTTTTATGAGTTTACACTATCACCAACTTGACTTAAATGGGCGCACATACGTACATTTCTCATGTGTCTGTTTTGGAAACATTCAAGGGCGCAAAAAGGGCAAGCATTATGGATACAAGTTCAGCCAGCTCTTTACAAAAAGCCTCCACGGGTTTCAACAGAGGGACGCCACTTTAGTTAATAACACAATCCGTCACAATTTATGACTGGAAGAGTCGGGTTACCCACCATTAGTAGTGGGAACCAGGGGTTCGCGACCTACAAATGATCATTTCAAATTGTCACGTAGGCACTTCATTGATGGTGCTTGGCGACCTGAATTCTTCAGCACTCTGCAAACGAACTTGTTCAAGTATTTCTAATCTTTTTAATTAACCTACATGTAACTTGATCAATTCATCTGAACTCTTTTGACATAAATTTCTGCCAAAATCCAGCACATGTGTTCAATCGAAACTGGATTCCTTTCAAGATAGACCAATTGATTTCAACATGGTGTGGAGAGGTTTGAGACGATCTTTAACTAAACCACTAGTCACTTTTGTCTGGGAAGTGGGAACCATCCTCAATCCTGGATTTTTGTCAGAAGTTTTGTCTAAAAACTGAGCATGCCATGGAACGAGCTTAGTATATGAACTCTAGTTGTGATCGGCCCCTACTCTATGCCATGATGCATGCGGTATTAATATGAACAACATGGGACATCAGTACAAAAGGCTTTTGCTGTTTGGCCTAAATCTTTCTAAGGATCTGCAAGTGATTGAGTCAATGAAGTATGGAATTTCTTTACAACAATTTCAAAGCATGAATGATTTGTCAAGTCATTTTTCAAGTGAACTTGCACAATGGCGTCGACAATATTCCAATATTTTATATTATCCAGTGCCCCTTTTTGTCGTTCCAACCATTGATGTTGCACGTTCCGTTTTTCAATTGACAATAAATTTTAAAAAAAATAAAAAATTGTGTCGGCAAAAGATCAAAGCCTGAGCCCCAGCACAAACACGTTAATTTTCAGAAAAGCCTTGATATGAGGTTGATGAATTAAAGACCTAAATGCATTTTTCTAACAGAAAAAAAGTTCGATCAAATAAAATTTACCAGCAAACATAAATATATATTTGACACAATCGAAGCAAGTTGAATTTGACTGGAATAATCACTGCGACCGGTTACACTTCCCGATTAACTTTTTTACTACCCAAAGTGCCTTTCTTCTTCGGAAGATAATTAAAAACACCAAACTATTTACAAACTATAAAAAAAAGAAAATCTCATTTTTGACATTATGAATTAACACAGGCTCCACAGGAGGTGATAATTTATCAACCCGAAAACCCTAGAAGGGGCTAAACTAACAAAAAAGCAATTTTGTCCGGGACACAAAAGAAGAAAATATTTATTTCAACTGGCATGGCTACTAAATTTAATTCTGCCCAATGAAAAAAAAGGTTTAAAAGCTTTGGACTATGAGGGCTGTAGGCAATTTCTTCATTGTCCAAAAAAACCACTACCAACGGTTTGAAATCTGTAAGTTCAGGACCTAGTGTAGTACAACTTCACAATTAGTCACAATTTTTGGCATGCATAGTATGTATTTTCAAGTCTTTCCTAATTCCCACCCCCCCCCCCCCACCCCTTTTCCACTGTTCCCCACTGTATTTAGGTACCCAGTTCTAAGCCTGCAGCGGTTAAACAGTTACACGGTTAACCGACCGTTTAAACGGTTACACGGTTACATTTTTCTGGTTTGGTTAACCTTAATCTAATTTTAAAAATCGACCCTTCCATTTTTAGAGCATAGCACACGAAGAAGACATACATGTACATGTAAATCAAAACAATACAAAGCTTAGTTTGTCGGCGTTGTATAGGGGCAGGGGAATTTTGTTTACCTTTCTGGATACACATGTATATCATTTTTGTTTGCGATTCCCATCTTTAAATTAGCGATGTTTGAATATTTCTGCCGTTTACGTGTTAACAAATAAGATTATGAACATACTTTCCCAGACTGTTTTTTCTTTATTTTTCTTCGAACGTCGCTTTAATTTATACAAATAGGCACTTGGGGAGACAAATTAGCGTAAGTTTTTAGGTAATAAGGAGACAGTGACACTTAGGGAGACATTTCAGTGTCTCTCTAAGTGTCTAGCTACCCTAAAAAAACAATATTTGGGAGTTATTTTTGTCCTAGAACGACAGATTTTGGTCTAAATAGCATAAATCTCGAAGATCTTAGAGAAAAGGGTTAGGCTAAACAAGTTAGGACTGTTTTAAGTTTGTATACATCTCTATGGGATTGTCTCCCTAAGAGCCTATTTAATACGGTTAATCGTTAACCATAACCGCAAAACATAAGGTGGCACGGATAATTGTTAAACCGCCAGTTTGCAGGCTTACCCAGTTTCCACACCCCTAACGAAAGAGGAATTTAGATTATTCCTGCACATCCTCCTTCGCGGGACTACAAAGCGCCCGGCTACTACTGATAAAGCTATAACCATCTAGTTTCTCAAGTTCTGGAACAGGTAGTTCTCTATCCGCCTATAAGGTGCCCTTCCTTTGTGCCTTTATCTTACACTACACTTAATTTCAGTTGAACAAGCACGGCAAATGCTTTCCTTAACAAATTAACGCGAGGCGGTGCATGACCGCGAAACCCGAAAGGTCGCGTGCGCGCCGCATGAATCACGTAAAGTTACACTGTATTTGTTTCGCTCGCAACCTTTAAAAAAAAAAGAGGAAATCTAGTAGAATGTCTTCACAGAAGATAAACGCATCGGTAAGTGCATATATCCTGTGGCTGTATAAAGCTGGCTAATTGATTTTTTTACGATCGTCATGTACCTCAACAAAACGATTAAACATCGGGGAAAAAAAGAAAAAAAAGTTGCAACCTGATGCTATTTTTATTTTCATACGTTCAATATCATCTCAATGAATTTTAATCAGTGCAAAAATGTGGGAAAACATGAATTTGGGACTGAGAAACATTTCCAATTTTGTTAGGAAATACGTACATTTTCTCGACGCTCCGTAGACTTTGTACACAACCAAGTGGCATCAGGATACTACATTCTTTCAACAACCAAAAAAGGTTACTTACGATACATGCAGCCCGATTCTCCGTTGAATCGCGACCAGCCATGACAGCATTTGTAGCGGGTGACGTAAGAGTTTTCGTAAACGAGACGGTACGATGTGTAGTACGCAGTTCTGGTAAATAAAGTTCACAATAAAAGTTTTCAAACTTTATAAGCGTCGTGTAATAAAACAATTCTCCTCTTTAAAATTCTAAATCAAATGTGTTTAGGGCCTAATATTTTGATTTTAATAAGATTTTAATAAGATTTTCGTTTGAAAAAATATTACGCCCTCTTTGATTTTTATATTTCAGGTCATTTCAGCCAGTAAGCAGTTTGCAGCTGTTTTAATCTTAATCATCTTTAAAACTATTTTCGTTCTCTAGCTCTTTCTTTGAAAGGCAGAAAATGTCACTAAAGGGAACAGCTGGTTTTTAGCCTTTTGTAAGTTCTGGTCTGGTCAAAAGGTTACTTCCACAAACTATGTTCTTCAACCTGTCCCCAATTCCTTGGTGTCTAACTCATGTGTTAGAATTTATGGGAGAAAATTTGATCCTTTGATCTAAAGCACGGAAAAGGTGGCAACAATTGCGCATATCCTACCACAAATGCACAGGGGGAGTTCAATTTTGTGTCAGACTTATACACCTGCGCATAAATTCTATCAATTATGTCGTTGGGATAAGACAACATTTGTGGGTGTCATTGTTGCAAAAACAGTAAAAATATGGGTGATTGGAAGAAAAAAGTAAGGCAAATAAGCTATTTGCGAGTTAAATTTAAATAATATCTGGTACAATGACTTGCTGGAATTGCTTGGCACATTTTAACTTTGAATTCTTCAGACCAAAGAGATTGTCACTATATCGCGTGATTCAGGGCAAGCCTTACGCTACCAACTCCCAGCTAGTTCCAGAATGGTCTGGTGTCTTTGAGCTAATCCCATAAATTGTGAACAATGTATTGGTGCCAAGGGAGTCTTACATAACTATGCATAATATATAATAATAATGTTATAGCGCTTTACAATTATTATCCCTGTTCACCAGGAACGAGACCGTTTCTGCAGCAGCTCAAGATCAGCGCATGTGGTCTCTACCTTCACAGGTACCCATTACTCCTGGGTGGAGAGAGGCAATTGTAGCAAAGTGTCTTGCCCAAGAACACAAGCACCATGTTCCCTGCCAGGGTTAAAACCAACGTACCATCGCACAGGAGTTAAACACCCTAACCACAGCGCCCCAAGAGCTTGCCCCGAATCATATGATGAAGTAACGGTCTCCTTGGTCAAGGGTATTAAAAGTTCAAATTCCAAGTTTGTTAGAAAATTATCTGGACTCTCCGTAGACTTTGTACACAAAGTCAGAAGTGGCGTCAGGATTCTACATTCTTTCCATGGCTTGTTCGTCTGTCAATCTGTATAACGCTTAGAACTGGTCCTTTCTTTTTGAAGTGCTTACCTTCGTTCATATCCCACACACCACTGGCCAGAGTAACCACAGTTTGGTCTCCATACCTTGACCATCCTAGTGTAGGCCTTGACACACGGCCGCCGATGGCCAATCATCGAGGGTTCCTGATAGGGACAAACGTGTGCCCTGAAAAGAAAAACAAGGAATATTCATAGCTAAAATAAACTTTGATTTTAAATAAATTTAAAAAAAAAACTTTTTGAAAATTTTTAATTTTTTAAAAGTTTTTTTTTTTAATTTTGATATATTGTAGCAATTGAGTCAATTTCACAATAAACATTTCCTTATACAATTATACCGTAATGACAATCAATACTACTCAGGGGCTATAATTTCATTGAGGCGCTAAGCACACAAAACATAATGCTTAGCATGAAAATTCTTCCTTGGGGAAAACAAAACCAGGATTATAAACCAAATGTTAGGTGATATACATTTAATTGTTTGTGACTGGCATTAGCTGGTTTTTGCTTAGGGTGAAAAACCTATAGAGCTTTAGCTGATAAATTAGTTGTTTGTGCTAAGCAAATGTCTGTGCTTAGCAGCTTCATGAAATTAGCCCCAGGTCAAATTCCTAGTACTACCTGTTGTAAAAGGTAATGTACTTAGTAGTATAATAAAGGGGGGGTTCACGGGATGCAACCGCACTTTTTATGGTGCCATCCAAACACAACATATCGAGCATATCGGATCGCCTCGCGTGACAGCGAACAATTAAACCTATTGATTTCAATGACACTTTGGGCTTACTGAAAAAAAAGCCTTGAAAACACGACCACCAAATTGTAAAAAAGCCCGCTGACAAAAGATGTAGCGAAGAAGTGAAATAATAACACCGCGAAAACTTCAAAAGCGCCCAGAGCAAAAACAACTCCATGCTACTTTCTCTCCGTACATGCCGTAACCAGTCACACACGCCTTTACTACTCTAGTGCCGAGTCAGTCAACCGTGTCAAAAGAACCAGTCTTCAGCATGCGCTCAGGTGCAAAATGTTGAAGAAAACTCTCCTTAAAAAATTGATTTTAGACTACAAACTTGGCTAGTGTAATCTGGTTTAGCCCCATGAAACATTTGGAGAATTGTAAAGTTAGTAAAGTTGGCCCGAACGTTTTTGCAAGATTTTCACTCATTGGTTACTGCCAGCGTCAATAACTTTTTAAAACAAGAATTTGTTTTATAAATGCTTTTTGTAAATCACGTAGGCCCTATATGAAATTTCCAGGGAAAAAAATTCAAAAACAGGGCTTATGACTTACATTCCAGCTCCTAGTTCGTTGCCTGAAGTCGACATTGGAATTCCCGATGTCCGGACCGGGATGGGCTCCATGGAACCCGGGGCTGGACCACCGCCGTACTGTTGCTGCTGATAACCACCCTGTTGTTGCTGTTCATAACCCTGCTGTTGATGATAACCCTGTTGGTAACCTCCTTGTTGTTCGTCCACGTAATTCACCCCTCCCTGCGGTGAAAGATACTGGGTCCCCGCGAGCCTCAGCTCCGCTAGTAATCCCATCACAATCACGGTGATCAACGCCGTACTCCTGGACATAGTTGCACAAGTTCCAAATTATCTGTGGTCTCCAAAAACTCTGACTTTTTTTCTTCTCAATCGACTCACAATTATGTTTCCTTTTGATATTGGTTCCAGTATATCTAGTACTACTACTAGATATTTCACCAGAGTAGCGATATTCCTTTTCTTACAACCCAAATAGCTGGCGAGTCTTCACCACCGTCGATGGGGTTTCAAACTTTACCCAGCAAACTCGATTTTTTAATTATACCAAGTTCCACTTATCCGTGAAGATTTTAGTAAAAACTCATTGTAGCCAGTGATCGGCTATATCGGCAAAACGATAAATGGACGTTTAAAGGCGAGTATTCCAATCGTTTGCAAGATTTGTGATCCAGTTGAGAGGAGAAAATAATCGAGCTTGCGTCCACGCACTCTAAAGTTGGGCAAAGATAATGAATGGGTACCCTTCCTTACCCGCACGCACGTACGGCATGGCAATGGCGTATGTCATGGTACAGTACTACTGTGCACGTGTATTCTTGCAATGCGCTCATGCATATGCATCTCGTTCTCTATTGGTTGTTCCTAAGACCAGTCCCCCATGGATTCGTATAGCTATTGGTCCACTGACCCAACTTCTAGTGGTAAGTGATTACCTCGCGACCAATCATCGCTAATAGGAGGCGTGGCTGCGGCATTGGGTCATATTTATCTACATGTATAGGTCAAAAGTTTAGCGACGGTGCGTTAAACCGCAGTAAAATCCATCGATCTGGGAGAGATTTTGGGTAGGGGATATTTTAATGGATATTTCTGTTTGATTCAAACTCTACAACGATGTTCTTTTCAATCCTAGTTTTATAGTCCTATTGTAAATAAGTAAGTGCAGGATAAATCATTTTGGGAAAAAAAAAGTATATCCTGACAAAGTGAAGAGTTTAATAGTCACAGTTAGAATCATGAACACAAGAAATATTGAATAAAAGACACTTTGACAAAAATATTTTTCATGTTTCTTTATTTGCTCCTTTTAGCCAGAAGGCAATCGAGAATTTTAAAAGCCATCTTTTTGTTATGCTATCGAAAATGGTTTCGTCGAGTATAAATCCTTTGCTAAAAATAACATTTTATCCCATTCATAAATTATACAATCCCGAGTGCAGACGCCGATTATTTCTGAACAAAAAATGGCAAAATTGTTCAGGTTTTGAAAGCTTCCCTTCGTAGTGTAGTATAGGCAATACATGTTGCTTTGGAATTTTGTATATATTTTCGTCACTATAAATATGCATACCAACACAATAGATTTAGTTCCAGAAACTTGTTACTACCCACACTGACTGCAGAACTGCAGAACAAAAACTGGAGTTTGCTGTAAAGTACATGTATAAATATTATTGGTATTTTCTTCATTTTGGCACCTGACTCACATAACCCCGATAATGTATTTAACCATTGACTTTTGACCCTATTTATTCGCACAGGCGAGTTTTCGGTAACCTTTGCTACTAGTACTACCTCCCGCTGTTGGATGCGATCCCCCTCCCTAGTGAGAGGTGGTTTGTAATCTACCAAACACACTCCCTCGGGGTTGTTTTATTCTTGGTAAACTTGGTTTCGGGTGAAGGACCCAAGCTGGGAATCTAAAATAGGCAACCAACCTTTATAATCATAACATCGTATATAACCGAGGGGCATTATTTTAAGATTTAAGCCTCTGGCGACCCAATGATCTGAATGTTCTGAATTAATACTTCCGGTTGTTCTAAAAACGGTAAATGGATCCCATTTGCGAAGGACATTCATTGTCGGTTTAATTCATGTAGAGAACTTTGAACATGTGGTTGCGCACTTGGCATGGTATGTACTGTACAAGTTATATAGTTTATTTCATTAAAAAAAATGTATTTATTGGTAATTTATCAGATCCATGTGTGATGATAGGCAATTTGAAACGTAAATGGCTAACTTCGATACCTTCTCTATCACATTTGCCTATTTCGTATATTTATAGTTCTCTTGAAGAACAGCCGACGGGATTCGAAACGTCAAGTTAAACCAGTTCGTGAAACTACATTATCATATACAATCCAGAAAAGAAAAATACAGGCTCACAAAAGTCATGTCCCTTCGTCAATATAGATTTTAAATAGGGTTTAGAGAGTCAAAATACATGTAGGCCTATATGTCTTTACAGATTTTTAAGTGCCCAATACAATAGGATTTATAGGATTTTAGGGTGGCAAAACCGTTCAATTTTTGTTAGCATTTTAGTTTTTATTTATGTACCTAAACAATTTTCATTCAATAACACTAGATAATGTAAGTCAAGGTGTTATATGATAATTATCTATATTGGCAGGACGTTAAAACAAAACCGATAAAAATAAAGTGAGATGTTGTGGTTAAGGGAAAACTTGGT
Source organism: Crossaster papposus (assembly GCA_037893245.1). Taxonomy (NCBI): domain Eukaryota; kingdom Metazoa; phylum Echinodermata; class Asteroidea; order Velatida; family Solasteridae; genus Crossaster; species Crossaster papposus. The sequence continues at coordinate 186,749 of JBAIAA010000651.1, read as the reverse complement.
GCTATCCCATACCGTGCCGTATCCGATCCGGCCTGATCAACATACGTCCGTGTCGGGGTACGTAATGATGTGCACATCAAACTGCTAAAAATGATTCATTCACAACAAACGGAAACTGTGAGTGGGATTTACTTCCTTAGTTCCAATTTAAAGATTCCGTTGGAATTTCCCTTTATTTGCCTTAACAATAATTGACGACGTGTTAGTAATTAACCACAGTCTGATATAAAGACAAAAAGGATTTATCTAGTCACGAAGTGATGCTGGTAGGAAGGAATTGGTAGGTTGCAAAATGTTGTTCTAGGAAGGTCGGGGATCCCCCACAGAAACCTTTGAGTTGGTCATTGTGTTCCCGGAACTAGGACTTCTTTTTCAGATATATAATAATATAGGGATGCGATAGTCTGAAGTGTGCAGAAGGCCGGGTATAGGGACACTATAACTTATAAGGGGGTCGGGTCGGCTCTGCCTTAAACCGTGCTGGGTACTATAGGCAGACGCGCGAGTGTGGGAAGGGGTCCTGCATGCCTGCCCTACCCCTGCGGCAATTGAGCGTTAAAAAAATCCCAAAACCAGTATTGGTTTGCCTTCTCTGTACATGCTATACTTCAGGATCTAAAAAACTCAGTGGGTGACACAGTGAAAGTGAACTCGTAGACCTGGGTCCACATGTACTTTTACTTAGATTCACCGTTTTTTAATATAGTCAAACTTGGGAAGTAGAACTAGACGTGTCGGATGTCCGACAAACTTTCTCAGTGACGTTGTCATGCGATGACCATCAGATGACACCCCAAAACAAACATGGGTTGCTTCCGGAACCAGACTGCCGGCCTAAGTTTCAATTTAACAAAACACGTTTTCAGGAAGTGTGATGAACATGACCCAGTGAACTGTGTGACAGAACTCGGTTCGCTACAAACGAGACGATTACAAGCTCACTGGTATTATTGTCTCCGCTCCGTTTGTTCTTCCTCTCAGTCTCCTGACGACGACGGGCAGAGCATACTGTCCGAAACCTCGAGTTCCCTCCATTTTGTTTTCAGAACCAGTTGGGAGAGCGCAGGTCCGGTATTCCGGAGGTCGCCGCTCGAATCCCGTCTTGCAAATGTCTTTGCTCACTTTAAAAAGAGAATTACCACATGGTGCTACCCGCAACAACTCATCTTATTGCCTTTTCACGATCCAACCCTTTAATCTCACTGTCCTTCGCACAAAGTCTTAGAAAGTTGCAATTTAATACCCGAGATCGAAAACGAGTAGGCCTATCCACTAAGTCATCGGGATATGTTTGGGTACTGAGGTTTGGGACGTGCACATAATTATTATTTAACCAAAACACCGTGTGACTAATTAAAAGATACCTGCTAGAAACGGATAAAGTGGGATTTTCTTTTTAATAAAACGAGTTGCCTTAACCCGCCGAAACTACCCGACTCATCCTACGTGTCCCATCTCTCGTATGCTGTACGTCAACCGTGAGTGTGTTGAGCGGCAAGTTTGCCCTAGAAGGTATTTATGTCTGAATATTGCACACAAGAATTAAAAGGTTAATTCTCAAACATAGATCAGGCTGCCAGGGAGTGGGTTTGGTGGCAAGGACGTCGGCTTGCCAGCCGTGCAAAGAGACAGGAAGGCAATCGTAATTGGCAATCACCAGACTGCTTTGCTGAAAGGATGTTTCGAAAGCCCCAATGGTGGACATAGATGGCGCTGTGTCGTTTCCTTGGCCACCTCTGCTCTTCGTTTGCACCTGGCTGGGCGCGCATTTGCGTGGTTTTCACTTGTTGCTAGACAAACTACATACTGTCGATCGTGCCAGAAGTGTAGAACATTACCTTCATATTTTTTCAAGCAGTGTCACAAAGCTCTGAAATACAGGGCGATATCACCACTCAAACTGAATCGGTTACATTTCAGACCTAGAAGCAATTTGTTTTTGCCCTTGCAAAAAGTTTGATATGAGATCGTTCTGTCAAGTTGTTCCAAAGCAATTTGAAACGGTCACTTTTTGTATTTCAATTCTTGAACAGTGTTTTAATCCTTCAAAGTTTTGTTCACAACAGGTATATCTTTGTACAATTAAAAATCTGTTTTTCTAACACATTAAACAGCACCAAATTTAAATATGCTTATTTATATATTAATAAATACATGTATATAGATAAGTTTGATTACAATTGAACAAATTTAAATAGTTTTTGTTGTAGTTTAATATCAAAGATAATGGCTGTACTAATAATTGTTCTAAAAGAATGAATTGTTAATACTGTCGATAAGGAATTCCCAACATGCAAAATTTCAGGGAGTACGTTGGGCCTACTCCGGAGTTACTGCCAAATCATCAGATACGTTTGAAAAGGTTCTTCATCAACTTTATAATAACTGATTAAAGCAACAAGAGCTAATTGAAAGAGGCTGAACAAGTGAAATCTAACAGAGGAATATAGTAATTGCAACACACCTGTTACACAAAATACACGCATAAAAAACAAGGTTTTGGTTATGACATTTGACCTAAAACGTAACATCTTTATTTATTAACTCAACGACGGAGCCCCTGCTATCTCAAATCTTGTGTGAATTATGAGAAACGGCAATTCACATAAATGCACTATTGATATGCAATATACTTATATTAACTAAACTGAATGCAAAAACGCAACATCAACGAATCAAACAAATAAACAAGACGGTACCTAGAGGTCCATGACCCATGCTGGCACGGGTATTTATTCATTCCTCAACTATTTCAAAAGATTGTGGATCTGCATCAGTTCCTGTTGTCAGAGTATGGAGTTTGTTAGAATCTGCCTGTGGGGGTTCATCAGCCAGCTCAGAATCCCTAGGCCAGTCCTCCAGATCCTCCATGCTGAAGTCGTCACTGTCCTCTCCTGCATCAACCCGATCCCCATCTTCTAGGACCAAGACTGTGTCATCGTCAAGGAGATCCCCATCTAGATCAAGGAGGAACTTCTCATTGTCAACATAAGGTTGTTCCTGCTGTTCGACTTTCAGCTTCTTTGGAGATGGCAATAAGCTGTTCTTTACATTATCTCCAGACTTTAGGTCGTTACCTTCTCCGAGCGCAGATGATGGTTTACGCTTGATGCTCAACTTCTTGGATGCAGGTTTTTCAGTTTCTCCTATTTGTATTTTAGAGGCTGGATTTTCGCTACTATCAGCGTCTAGACTCGTCTGGTCCATTTGCCCTAGTGCTGATTGGGGAGGTGAAAGTGAAGAATCCTCTAAGACAGAGGTTGTGTGTTTGATGCTGAATTTCTTCACAGTACCCTTCTTAGACAGATTTTTCTTGGGCTTCTCTGGTTGTTGATTAAACGTACACACAGCATCCCTCGCCAGCTCTGCTAGGGGACTTGGATCTTGATTTATACGTGGACTGGCATCAGTTGACATAATTTCTTCTGAGGAAGTTGACTCGGCAAGAGGGTGGAGATTCGCTTGCTTTTTGATGCTAAACGGTTTGGCCTTTTGTTTGGACACACCAGCATCATCTGGGCAAGTTTTGACGACAGTGCCATCTGGTTTAGGAGCGTTGTTGTTCAAGTGTCTCTCAATACTTCCTTCAACTGGCATGGTTATTAAGGCGTCACTACTCCGTTTTTCCGACTTACTGGATGTTAGATGATCTGTTGTGGCCGCTTTCTGTTGAGCCTTTTCAGACAATGAATTATCGTTTCTCTCCATCGTGACTGCGGAGGAAGACTTCTTTGTCTTCTTTTGCACATCCTCTGACTTTCTGGTTGGTGGTTTGAAAGCTGGCTTCATTTTTGGGCCGCTCCAGGCTGTCTTACTTGTCTTGTTGGCTTTTTCTTTAAAGTCATCATCCTGCTTGCTTGGAAGGGCTTGAGCTTTGTCTTCGGTGGTACTGGTCTTGGAATCTGCAGGGGGCTTTTTAGCAGCAGAGTTTTTTGGAGCTCTTGACTTCTTGAGTCTTGGCTTGGAATCTGTCACATTCTGTCTTCCATCTTTCTCTGATTCTTCTGTTGGCACATCAGTTTCATCAACGTTTTCTTCATTCAACTTTGCAGCTATAGGCTTCTTGGCTTTGGGTTCACCATCTAATTTCTTAACCCTTGGCTTTCTGACTTTTTTCCCTTTTGGGATGACAGGTACATCACTTCCCCCACATTTCTTTAGGTTCTCAGATTCTTCTATCTGATTCTTGGCTTCGGGTCCAGCCTCTGATTTCTTAATCCTTGGCTTTCTGACTTTTTTCGCCTTCGGTCTGATATCACCGTCAGCTTTCTTTGATTCTTGTTTCTTGGATTCACTCGCAGGAGTACTAGTCTCTGTAGGTTCCTTTTCTTTTGGCATCAAAGCAGACACATCATTTGCTTTTGATTCAACCTCGACATCTGATTTCTTCACCCTTGGCTTTCTGGGTTTCTTTTTATTTGTTCTCGCTACCGAATCCGATTTCTTATTCTGATTTACTGCGTCATATTCAGACGAGTTTCCTGCCGCTTCATTGAATAAACACCTCTTGTGGACGTGCTGCTTCTTGGCCTTCGTTGAGACATCTTCTCCCACCTCATTTATTATCTTGGATCGTACGTCTGATTCAGAAGCTTGAATATCTCCAAACTTCTTGTGACCTCCTGCATCCATGTGATTTGAAGTGTCAATCTTTAACTCAGCAGCGATACCTTTTTCTTCCTTACTATTTTTCTTTGAATGATGGTGATGCGATTTACGTTTCTTTTTATCACTAATCTCACCACTTACATCTTTCAGAGACTTCTTTTGATACTGCCTTTTTGTCTTACCTTCCTTACCAATATTACCTGTACATGTCTCTCCTTCAGTAATATTCTTGGATTTCCTTCTTCTTTTTGGTTTCTTTGGAGCGTCTGAATAAAGTAAAATTTAAAACAAATAAGTAAATTGCAATATTGACATCTTTTCAACTTTCATTTGCATCTTCGAAGGAGGAAGCATCTTCCATGAAACAGATATAAGCAAAACTAGTACCGGATTATGATTGTCTGAGCAAAGTATTTAGAAGAAACTTGGCATGTGATCACTGTGCACTCATGAGATCCCTCAAATGAAGAAAACCACTGTGCAGTGTGCACGCTATTGTACAAAGCAACTCAACTGCCTCTTGAATTGGATATTTCTTATTTTGCACTGGGTTATAGATAATATTCTACCTTCATCTAGAGGTGTGTCTTGAAGTGACTGTATGGTCTCCCCTGCCTCACTCAATAACGCCTCTGCCTCCCCAAGTATCTCATCCACATCCAGTCCCAGCATCTCAAGATCAAGCTCTACGTCCACATCATCATCATCTGACTCAAGCTGGTCACTGTCAGCATCTCGATCTAAAACCTCATCTGTGACAAGATTAAAGGCACAGAGAAGGTTATAAGAACTTGTGCCTTAATAACAAAATATCAGTTAACATTTTAAATAAACCAATGGGAAACTGACCTAGATTCATTATATATTTTTAGACTTGAGAACAAAAAGTAAATAATATGATTACATTAGTGCTTACCAATAGTAGACTCCTGGGAGCTATCCACAATCTTTCCTTTGAATGTGTGACTAAAGCCGAATGTCTTTATTCGTTCCTGTAGAAATTGAGAAATGAAACGTCATTCTTTATGTAGCTGCAAAAAGATTCCACTAGGAAAACCACGAGTACAGAAATATGGTATCTAGAGGTATATGTTGGTGGCTTTTTAGTTTTTTAAATACAATTCTTGGTGCATTCTGAGAATAAAATGGTATACGAACCTGTACATTCATGGAGAGTGCCCCGTTAGCTCTCACCACAGCTTGACTAACCTGGTGTTTGTAGTCCCGACCCTTGGCACGTGTCTGTTAAAGGTAGGATACAAGGATCCACATTTTTCCTGTCACCGTTAACATCTTAAATCTTTTTGGATACACTTCATATAATACAGGAGTCCTTTCAACTAAGTTATTGACTGTGATCCTTACAACCCCTGTTTCCTTAACCTCTAAACTGTAGATTTCAACCAGAATCATACTGATAAAGACAGGGATAAATCTTACTTGTTCATCATTGCCAGGGTCGTACTTCCTGACGTAAGTGCTCTTCAGCCAAGTCCTGGAGACATTCTTGTCCAGAAACACAACATGGTAATGAGTCTTAATTTTTACAAAAGGAAGAAAATATAAACAAAACCAAAGTTTAGCTCTTCTAAATTAACATAATTATTAATCTGATTGTGCCAAGTTGATGAGAATTTTCTGTGTAAAAAAAAAATTGTAAAACTAATTAAATGACAACTTGACCACATTTTATTTGGAAAATAAAAAGGCGACTCCTCAATTTTAAATATTAAACACCTGTTTATACTTTTTTTTTAGGCATTTCATTATAGAAGGATTCTTTTTACTATGTTCTTACAGGGTAGCTGTCGGTGTTCTCTTGTTCCAGATATGTACCAGTGTTTGGATCTGCTTCTACTATAGCCGGCCACCTGCCACCAAAAACAAAAACCCATTTTAGTTCAATAGCACAAATCCATTGCTGCATTGGCGATATAGTATTCCTGAATTGACATAGTTTTGAGATATCTTGACAACACACTCTCTGACTAGTATTTACCATGGGTAGCCCTGCATCTTAGCCCAGACAATAGATCCCTCGGTGAACTTGGTCAAGACAAACTCCAGAGAGTTGTAATCCTCCTCAGAGTGTTCACAAGAGTAGTGATTGGGGTCTTCAAATAAAATAATAATAATAATAATATTTATTATCTATATATTTGTAAATAAAAAAAGAAGGCTTTGTATAAGGGCGCATGTAAATCGGTGCTTAATGCACCAACCGATATCAATGCTCAATCGGTTTGACCCTCACAGGTACCCATTTATACCCCTCACAGTTACCCATGTATACCCCTCACAGGTACCCATTTATACCCCTTGGTGGAGAGAGACAATTGGAAATACCCACAAATAAAGGCCTGTTTATCAGAGGAATACAGATGTATACTATTAAAAGTAGTAAACATTTTCATAAATATTAAAAACACTCATACAAAATAAATTATTTGTCAGAAAAAAACCAAATAAAATTTAGAGAGCAACTGCAAATGCAAACTCAAGCCCTGTATAAACTGTGCACAATAGATATTCTCTTTTTCTGAAACACTTCTTGTACAATAAAGCACTGTTGTATTCGAGTCTCTGCAAGTTCTTTCAAAAGTCCAGTCACAAGTCCAGTCACAAGTCCTTTATAAAGCCAGTCGCAAGTAACTGGTTGAACAATGACAAAGAAATGCTTTTGTTAACAGTTCATCTGAATAGCTAGTGACTTGACTTGAGACTGAAGGACTTGTGATGGACTTGTAGGGACTTGCGGGGACCTGCGGGGACTCGAATACACCTCTGCAATAAAGAAGTAGCCATACAGCATTTTACCTGTATTCATTTCGCAGACCCAGTACTCGGGTATCAGTGCGGGATCAGTGACATCACTCAGATAGCGCCACTTCAAGCATTCACTGTGCATACACTGCACCCAGGTTCCGTCTTCGTGGACCGTTCGCTCTTGCAGCATCTTCTTCTTATTATTATTGCTGCGCTTTTGCCTTGTCTTGAGCTTGGGGTCAGTTTTGGGGAGGAGTTTTCTCTTGAGAGCTTTGTGAAGGGGCACTGAAAAGTTCGCCAATGTTTACGATAAGAAACAGAAAATTGGCAAAATATTACTAGTTTGGAAAGGAAGCCAATTTTGTAGTTTAGAAAGTTTACAGAAAACATTGTCTGAAAGCAAATTACACATTTAAAGTCAGGGATGTAGTCAAGTCCATCACAAGTCCCTGTAGGTCCCTGCAAGTCCATCACAAGTCCTCCAGTTCCAATTGAAATCACAAGCTATTTAAATGAGCTTTGACAAAAGCATTCTTTGTCATTGTTCAACCAGTTACTTATGACTGGCTTTATGAAAGGACCTGTGACTGGACTTTTGAAAAGACTTGCAGGGACTCGAATACAACTCTGTTTAAGTCAACTTCACTTTCCTCCATTAATATTATTTGTAGTCTCGTCTTTGTTGTCACTCTTACAGTCATCCAAATTTAGAAATTTCAATTATCAACATTTTGCCCCCCACATGTACACATGCGAGGTATTGCAATAAACATCTATCAGCAGACCCAAAATATAATCAAGAACCGGAATATAAAACACAGCGAAGATTCACAATTTGTTCCAACTTGCAACAACGGCTGGCACCTATAAAAGGTTATTTAATTGCGCTAGAAAGCTAAACAAAATAGGGAAGTAAGTCTGGCAACACAACGGAAATTATCTCAATTTTGAGAAAGGGTTGGTTCTGATAATACTAATAGCCATTGGTAAGAGTATGATTTTGATGTTTTAAGATCATACTCTCACCACTAGCTCTAAAAAAATGAGATTTCTGTCCACGATGTACCTGCCAACCTGCTTCCATAATTAACACTTCATCATGCAAAGTTTTAAACATTGCAAAACACTCAGATTGATTGTTTACCCAACTGCGTAGAGCTCTGATACACTAGTTTTCTCCCACTTCTCTTGCGTTTATCTGAGGATGGACGACTCTTCTTGTGCGACTTCTTGTGAGATAGTTTTGGAGGCATGGGTGTGGATGGCGTTTCCTCAGCACTCAGCTCTGGAGTGACTAGATCACTGTGTCTGCAAGGCAATCAACATGTTAATCTCAGAATTATTAACAGAATTAATTGAAATTATAATTTTGAGGAAATAGTATTTGTTTACAGTGGCTTTACTGATGATCAAGTAGTTAGATCCAGCAAATGCATTTTATTTATTCATATAATTATTATATTTTTTTTTTTTTGGGGGGGTGGAATTTCTTATATTTTAACAAGTATCTATTTATTTTAGTACCCAAAATGCAAGGAAACTATTTGTTCCCAAAAATACTGAACAAAATGCCACAGCTCAAGTTTTGATCAACTTTTGACCAACTGCAGGCCGGGTTCCTACAACAATGGCTTATTGTAAATTCAGTGTCCACTTTCATGGAGGCAAATTGATGTTGTACCAAGAGAATTTCGTAGAATCCATTCATAAAACAACATGGCTGATCTGTTTTTGAAACAAAAATGTTGAGCAAATTCTTGTGTTTGAAAACTCTGAGAAATTGGGCCTAGGAATTTCAAGATGGCTGATCACCTGTTATCTGTTTGCTGCTGTTGCTGGTCAACAACTTGAAGTTCTTCCTCTTCGCTCTGTTCATCCTCTAGGTCTCCGTCATTACCACATCCTGTCAAAACGCCATTTTGTTTCAGTACAGTGCATGTTTTGTAGGCCACATTCATGTAGTAAAGGATTTCCAACATTTCAAGGCGCGGGCTGGGTATACATTGTAATGGGATATTTTATTTGCACTTGACATAAAAAACTTTAAAAACAAAATAAACAACTTTAAAAAGAAAATTGTTGGGACTAAAAGAAATCACCTGGTATATCGGCAAGTTTCCTGTTTCCCCTTTGTACTGCATCACAAAGGTCGTTGTACTCCTCATCTGACGCATAATGTTCCATTTTATTTCCATGTTCCGCTTTATTTTCTTCCTCCATGATCCAAACAAAAAACGTAAATCCCCACCAACCCGTCCAGTGTGTTTTGTGTAAACGTTGACCGACTCGAGTCGAGGCGCAATCAAACTTCACCAACAACAGTTCTCGGCGTTTGTTTTCAAGTTTTTAACAACTCCATAGACCGACGAAAACTACGAGCCTTTCAACATTCCAACGTATAACGTGAGGCAGATTCTTCTTCATCGTCTTTAAAGATAAAAACTGCAAACAAAACTAGTGGCGTACAACATGTACTGGCTTGCCCAAAAAAGTTGCCGTGCAAACTTGCAAAAAGTTTGTGGGCCGTGTATAGGGTCTGGTGCATGTGCTTATATAGTAAGACGGCCGTATATCAGAAAGGGAACCAGACTATATTTTTTGACACAATTTTGATCAACAACTTTTCGCGCCAAAAAAGTTTTTATTGTACCATTGACTATTCTATGCACGCGCGCAACTGACTTTATTTACCCTGAGTAGTTTGCGCTAAAAAGTCGTTGAGCTCGTGGCAGACTTCTAGTCTGGTTCCCTGACCTTACTGTTTGTTATGCAGATATTTTGTTGGCCTGGGATCCGAAACCAGACTAGGCAGACCTGAAAAAAAAGAAGTAAGTCAAGTTTTCTTGGCAACGTTTGGTCGGAAATTAGCAACAGTCAACAGACAACAGTGAACTGGTGGTACGGTTAACAGGGTTTACTGAGCTGTTTATAGAGCTAGATAGACGTTTAGTTTTTAATTTATGCGTTCCACAAGAAGGAAATTCTGTTAAATAATTATATTGTTAGGCCTCAGTTAGTTACTTACAGGTACTTACAGGTCCTCTTCTGATATTAGGCCTTTGTAGGCCTCTCTCATCAGATCTTCATAACTCTTATTAAACGTGTATGTGCGCATGCAAGTGGGGGTTGGCGCTTCAAAGTCGAACTTGAACGGTTGAGATGTCCAGAGTTTGTCTAATCTAGCCTCAAAGGACTTGACACTAGGTGCTGTAACAACAAAGTTGGGGAGTCTATTCCATGTGTCTACTGATCGGTGCACGAAGGAGAATTTCCTCACATCTAACCTGGTTCTGATCTTTGCTACTTTATATTGATGACCCCTTGTGTCGTTAGTGTTGAGTTGGATGAAGTTTGTTACATCTGAGTCGTATTTCCCTGTGAGTATTTTAAACATCTCGATCATGTCCCCTCTTGAGCGTCTATATGCTAAAGTTGGTAGTTCCAGGTGCTTCAGTCTGTCCTCATAAGACATGTCTTTGAGGCCAGGGATGAGTTTAGTTGCTCGTCTTTGGACATTTTCTATTGCAGTGATATGCTTTTTATGGTGCGGTGTCCAGACTTGGTTGGCATATTCAAGGTGCGGCCTTACCAGTGCTTTGTAGAGCAGTAGGAAACTTTCCTTGTCCAGGAGTACTCGTATGTCCGTCTGATTAGACCCATGATGGAATTGGCCTTGTTTATTTTTGAAGCCATGTGACTGCTGAAGGATAGCTTTTCATCGATGATGACCCCGATGTCTCGTTCTTCTTTCACTCTTTTTAGTTGATGCTGATTTTCCCCCATGGTGTATTGTTTAATTCCTGTTCTCGTTTTCCCAATTCTCATCGTAGTACACTTGTCAGGATGGAATTTCAGTAGCGAGTCGTGAGTCCATTCGACCATACGGTCTATGTCACGTTGGAGCATTTCGCAGTCCTCCTCGGATGAGATACTCCTAAAAATCTTTGTATCATCAGCAAAGAGGTATACTTCGGACTCCTGAGCCATCTCTGGTAGTGAGTTGATGTAGATCACAAACAGGATTGGTCCCAGTACTGATCCTTGGGGTATTCCGCTGAGTACGTCTTGCCACTCTGAGAAATTTCCCTTAACAGCAACCCTCTGTTTTCTGTTACTCAGGAATGCTCCAATCCATTGTAAGATGGGGTCTCCTATACCATAATACTTCAATGTATCGATTAGACGTCTATGCGGGACTTTATCAAAAGCTTTCATGAAGTCACAGTACACTACATCAACTGCACCTCCCGAATCCAAAATTTCTGTCCATTTGTCGATAACGGTGATCAGCTGCAACACTGTGGATCTCCCACTGATAAAGCCAAATTGCCTTGAGTTGACCACACTCATTAATGTTTGTGTATCATGTGTATAGCATGGTCATGGAGGAATTAGTCACTTGTCTTGGCGGTGACTGACATCAGGAATTATGGCACTCATGGAATCTGGTCTTGCTGATTTGGACACCATTCTTCAAAGCTTAGGTAAGAATATTTAAGGGACATTATTCAGTTGTACATTTGTATTGTTTGAAGCAGCAAAAGTGCTCAATATATATAGAAATTTGTTTGACAACTAACCTTGTAAATCATGATGCATATTCCGAGAAAACAATTTTCTTGAGACTTCGATTTCAATTCAAAATTTGCAGAGTTACAATTTGAATTGCGACCACCATCTGTGTTTAGAAATGCGACCAATATCATATGAATGTTGATGTTTTTTGTTTGTTTTATTGGCGACTTTGTTTATAACTTGTTTTCCTTTTCGTTTTTGTGTTACAGAAATTGAGAAAAAACAACAGCAGTATGAGATACAAAAAGAACAGCAACAAACGGCAGGTTTGTCATATGACGCAACTTTCTCAAAAGATCTCGACAAAAAAAACGTACTTTTATTTGTATGGGCTGCTGGCGGAATTCACACAAAATTCACGAAAGCCACACACAAATTCAGTGTCACTATTAAAATACTGTGATAATTATAAAAGCCCAACTTAGAATCCTATTAAATAATTTAAATCTCCAAACTTCAAAATCTAAATTTCAATTTTTAACGCATCTGGAAAAACCCTCTCCCCTCACAAATTTGTCTCATAAGTTATATCTGACAGTAAATTGAATTAAAAAAAGACATAAAACAACTTTTATTAAAACTTGCAGAAGTTACAAACAATTTAAACAAATTCGTTGTCATTTTAATTGTTTACCGTTAGCCTTTGAAGCAGCCATTATTGAGAAAGAGACAGGTACTCAAACACTACAGGAGGAAACAGCCAGGCTGGATGAGGAGACTAAAGCGGCTCACCAACAATTTTGTCGCAACAAGGAGACTTACGAAAGGTAAAACGGATGTGTGGGGAATTTTAGTCAAGTCAATTGCATTACACAAGTTATAGTCTTGAGAAAAACCATAAAATAAGATCTCTTTTGGACCCCAAATTGTTTTTTAAATTTACTGAAGTGCATGGCGTCAGGATACTACATTCTTTTTAAAAAATAGAAAGATTTAAGTACACTTTTCTGTTAACATTGACATAATAAAATCGTACAGATTGGAAAATCATGAAATAGATTGTTATTTGTTTTTTATTTTCAATTTTGTTTAGATTGAAGAATCATTATCTCGCCCTAGTGTTGAACCAAGAAACTGCACAGAAGGAATTGCACGAACTGCAAGACAAGTGGCAAGTCCAGCAGTGAGTATGAGTTAACAAGAAAATGGGAATTGACTGTTGGAGATGTTCTGTTTTTAGAGATTGGGGAGTGGCTATGGTCGCGGCCTGTGTGACGGCTGCACGCTCGGGTCCATTGTGCAGTGCAGCTACTAGACAAAGGCTGCTGTGCAGTCTTGTGTATAATCCAGTGCAGTGAGGAATTAATAGCGGCGTCAATGGGCTAAGGCAATACTGATTGGATGGCTCGCAGGTCGCATACATTCACAATTAATACTTAGATTAGATTGTCTGAAGGACATCTCTGTTGTTGTGATTGTGTGCAGAGCGGAGCAAGCGAGAATCCTGCATCACTACGAGTCGATCTGGGAGAGGTACGAGGCCAAGTACGAGGAGAAATCTTTGGCCGTGGAGCTGAGGCAATGGCAACAGGGGGTGGCACAGACGAGGGAGAGATTGACTGAATCACAGAGAAATGTGACGTCTCTAGAGGCAGCCATCCGGGAGAAGGAAGATCTGAAGAAGAAAGGTAGGAAGGGGAGGTGGGAGGGGGAGGTAGGGATTAGAAAGCTTTGGCTGTTGAGCTGAGGCAATGGCAACAGGGGGTGGCACAGACGAGGGACAGACTGACTGAATCGCAGAGAAATGTGACGTCTCTAGAGGCAGCCATCCGGGAGAAGGAAGATCTGAAGAAGAATGGTAGGAAGGGAAGGCGGGAGGGGGAGGTAGGGATTAGAAAGCTTTGGCTGTTGAGCTGAGGCAATGGCAACAGGGGGTGGCACAGACGAGGGAGAGACTGACTGAATCGCAGAGAAATGTGACGTCTCTAGAGGCAGCCATCCGGGAGAAGGAAGATCTGAAGAAGAAAGGTAGGAAGGGGAGGTGGGAGGGGGAGTTGGGATTAGAAAGCTTTGGCCGTCGAGCTGAGGCAATGGCAACAAGGGGTGGCACAGACGAGGGAGAGACTGACTGAATCGCAGAGAAATGTGACGTCTCTAGAGGCAGCCATCTGGGAGAAGGAAGATCTGAAGAAGAAAGGTAGGAAGGGAAGGGGGAGGTGGGGGTTAGGAAGCTTTGGCTGTTGAGCTGAGGCAATGGCAACAGGGGGTGGCACAGACGAGGGAGAGACTGACTGAATCGCAGAGAAATGTGACGTCTCTAGAGGCAGCCATCCGGGAGAAGGAAGATCTGAAGAAGAAAGGTAAAAAGGGGAGGTGGGAGGGGGAGTTGGGATTAGAAAGCTTTGGCCGTCGAGCTGAGGCAATGGCAACAAGGGGTGGCACAGACGAGGGAGAGACTGACTGAATCGCAGAGAAATGTGACGTCTCTAGAGGCAGCTATCCGGGAGAAGGAAGATCTGAAGAAGAAAGGTAGGAAGGGAAGGGGGAGGTGGGGGTTAGGAAGCTTTGGCTGTTGAGCTGAGGCAATGGCAACAGGGGGTGGCACAGACGAGGGAGAGACTGACTGAATCGCAGAGAAATGTGACGTCTCTAGAGGCAGCCATCCGGGAGAAGGAAGATCTGAAGAAGAAAGGTAGGAAGGGGAGGTGGGAGGGGGCAAGATCTTTTTCTGTAAAGTTTATCACTCAATTTGTGTACCTTCTCATTTTCTTCTGTACAGCTCCTAAGCCATTCAAAAGCATGAACGATTGGATTATCCAGATGTATCCTTGAACAAAACTAAACAAGAAATAGCCTCAAGCAAAAAACTTGACTTTCTGATTTTCATCAATTTTCAGACTACTTTCCTAATTGATAAGCTCTGTAAAAACAAAATGATCTGAAAATGACTTGACTCACATGTGGCATCAGAGCCAAGGCTGCGGTAAGAACGAGAGATCTCAAGAGGCGGAAAGAAGACACCTTGAGATCAATCAACAACGCAACGGTAAAGATACAAGAAAGGAAAGAAAGGCAACTCCAACAACAAAAGGTAGCTAGTCTCTGATCTCGTGATTTAAAAAAAAAAAATTAACATTTTCTGAACAATTACAGGATATTTAGCGCAATATTTAGTGCAAGTAAGATATTTCTTAATAATTCTTTAGTAAACATTTTCAATATTTGCAAATGGTGTATCCTACCTTTAACTTAGCGTGAGTAACCTTTTTTATGACTAGTGATCATCGAGCGTCCGGTTTAATTAGGCAATAACTAATCTCTTGATCACAGGAAAAGGAAGAACAGGAACGTAAGAGGAAGGCGAAGGAGGCGGAAGACAAGACACGCCAGGAGGAACTACAGAGGTATATAAAGATCCGAGGTCAAAAGATGGTATAAAAATAGACCAAGGGTCAAGCCGGGGTCACCAGGGTCATGTCTGGATCAGACATCCCCAATCTAAAACAATATCCGTCTATTAATAACCCGCTGTTGCGTCCTATGTCTATTTTGAGGATGTCGGGGACAGATCTGGGGTCGATTAGTCAGTGGCTGAACAGGGCTGGGAAGGATGTCGCAAACTCCAGATCTTTATCTCCTACTGGGCATTATGTTGAGAAAATAAACATTGCACACTGATTTAGTCACAGAAGTCACAACGCTTTACAGTAATAGGCACGTTTCGTCTTGGTTTTAAATAAATCATTAAACCCAACTCCCTAGTGTAATTAACTGGAAACATCCTTTTCAAATTCCAACACCATTTGGCAAACTGCACACACACAAACTGTTGGACTCTGATTCTGAGGTTTGCCAAACCTTGTGTAAATAAGACAGTCAGAAATTAAAAAACATTCTTACATTTATGTGCTGTTTTTTTATAGACAAAAACAGCAGGAGTTGTACCAGCAACAGCAGTTGCAGCAGCTGAAGGCACAACAGCCGAAGGTGCCACCACAGCCGCTGCGGCAGATATCAGTTCCTACCACACCCCAACAGCTCCTTCCCCCACAGTCGCCCCTATTTCCCCAGCCTACCACCAGGATCAGAGCCCCACCCCAGTACGTCCAGAGCCCTCTAGTTAGGCCCGCCGCAGCAGCTGTGGTTCCGGCCAGCCCGCTGCGCCGACCGCCGTACTTGCAGATGCCGATCCTGGCATCCCCGCGACCGTCAACTGATGGTGTCAGCGGCGGGAGGTCTGCGCCTGAGAATGCCCCGCAGCCGTTTGCGCTCAGAATGCCAGCGGAGAGTGTGAGTAAAATTCAGGTGCAGATGAAGACAAGGATTCCTGATGCCCTAAGTTTCTTTGCATTATGAGATGTTTCAGCATTTCTGGTTCCAAGTTCCTTAACCGCTTTGGAGGACGTGTACACATGCAAAGTTTTTCAGGAATTTAAAACGAATGACGGATAAACACACCACGAGCATGGCCAGAAATATCTGTCAGTGATTGACTAGCAGTGGGCTAGGCCGGAAATATCAGGGTGTGCTACCCACAGATGCCGGCCTGAACTCGTCTCAGATCGAAGTTTGTGAACAAAAACAAAACCCGCGCCTGGGCCCGGTAAATGTCAAAATATCCTGGCGCAAACTGGTTAAAATATGCAGATGTCTGAATATAATTTGGTTTTGCATAGTCCAGAACTTAATTTGTTTTCTCATTTTTCTTTTCCCAATTTCCTTTCCTCAATTTTCTTTCCCTAATTTTATATTTCAAAGCAGATGCAACCCCAAGCAGTGGTGCAACAGCCATCGGATCCTCCTGTACCAAGGGAAGCACCAGCCCTGCCCACAGTCTCCGCCCACGAGAGGGCGGAAGCAGCCAATCAGAGAGCTATCCCGAGGCAGGACCAGCCAATCACAGACGGCCGATTTGAAGTCGGTGCGGAGGAGGGAAGTGGGGGAACTGATGACGCAGGTATGTGCACATTTTTCTTATTGTTGACCTTTTCTTAGTGCAGCGACCTCAAGTTTGTTGGCGTATACTGGAATTTGCCTTTACTGCGGTGGGGCAAAGCTCTGGAGTATGTTGAACGCATTTTTAAGGACAAAGCGCGCATGCATCTTGGTAATCCTTAGATTACTTTCAAAGACGGCCAATTTTGTAAGAAAACTGCATTGGCAACCAAGAACATGTTGTGTTATGTGAAAAATGTTTCACCCTGGTTGTGCAAGTTGACGATAAAAATGCTGATGCACGTGGCTGATCTGTTGGAACTAATTTCATTTGATTGAGACCTATTGGTCGAAGGTGCCTACTATCTGAGCAAGGCTGGCTGAACTTTTGCCTAAAAAGAATTGAGGCTCCTCAAAAAGAACATAGGACCCAAAGTAAGTTGGGGTCCTCTTTTAAAAGCCATAAAAAGGAAGCAACAAAGTCACGTACTGGTGAACCTCTACAACAAGCTAGTGGTGGTTTTGGAAAAGGGAGGTGTAAATCCTCTCTTTGACCAAGTTGAGTTGGGGTTTAAGGGTGTTAATCTCCTCTGTGGCCACAAAAAGTAGCGAAATAAATGTGAAAGAAAACAACAGAAGCCTGCTGAACCCGTTGCCTTTTAATCTTACAGCCGGCGTACCTTTAAGAGAAGCCCCCGAGATGCCGGCTCCAGACCCGGCCGGTCTCCAGGACCCAGACACTCCGGACTCAGTCGCCTCTGTGCCTCCAAGGAGCCCCTTTGATCTGGACGCTCACTTTCAGAGTCTGCATGAGATTGCCAAGTCGCCGGGGTTCTCTTACTCCTTCAGGCCCATGTACGACGCCAACAAGGAGGCAAATGTGCACGTACGTGTCTCAGCGATTCCGAATGTTAAATCATGTGAAAGGATCTTTTTTGAGGGTGGTTCTGATAAGAACCGGTGGTTTATAACACGACGTTTCGACCACTATGCTCTGGTCATCCTCGCCAATCCCCCGCTATCCAACCAATCTCCCACTAGCATCCTCTTCCACGGACCACAGAACCCCCCTCCCCATCCTTATAAGCCAGTGTTCCATCGCAGTCCGGCACTTCCCCACCTGAGGACGACCAGAGCATACTGGTCGAAACGTCGTGTAAAACCACCGGTTCTTATCAGAACCACCCTACCTCTTCTCAAAAGAGATCCTTACACATGGTGTTACCGCAAATCTTTCTAAGTGAAGTATATTATTAATTCGTATTGTTATACTATTAATTTGTAACTCTGGTGGTGATGTTGGGACATCAGAAGACGTAGGAACAGTCTCTCTAATAGAAAAGCGTGTAAACAAAGCGCGATATTATTACGTCTGGAGTTTATACTTGCTCTCTTCTCTAAAACACAATCACTAATTTGGAACCTAAATATATAAAGAAACCTATTTCACTACAATATTACAAGCATCCAAACACTGATCATATAACCTCAATTTATTGGTCACAGGTTGAAGTGGCAGAGATGTCTCCCAGCGATACTGCAACCTCCTCCGCGGGCAATCTGGAATCGCCTTTCTTCCAATCGTTCTTCTCAGGAGTAAGGGTTTGGGTATTTTTTATGGTACCAGGGTAACTGATTTTCTCAATCAGATCGGATTCCTATATCACCCATGAATACACACCCTACTCTTCACCAAACGCCACAAAGAAGGATTTGTTTTATCTCAGAGTCCTAACAAGTCCTAGGGATATTTGCAAGCCACTTTAAACACTAAATGAAGCTCACATCAAAACATCATTTTTGTTTGAACCACAAGATGGGCGGAGCCATTCAACCAGCCTCCAACACCCCCACAAATATGTTTGGTCCAAGCAGCAGCCAAGCGCCATCCCATCCTACAGGTGCAGGTAAGTTTAAAGCTAAAGCCTTTAGGTTACACTTTCAGGGTTTTAACAACGCGAGGATTGTCATATTTTTTTTTATAACATTCAATTTTCAGAACAATTATAGGATATCTAGAGCAATCATTTTGCTAGATGCTTACAATCAACTTAATAATTCGGTGGTAATTTTTTTTTGATATTTGCATTTTTTTTCTGAACTATCTTGTTTTACAGCCATCTTTGGAAGGCCCGGCAGTCCTATGGAGACTGGCCACGCCAGGCCTCAAGGGGGAGGCCTGTCACTATTTGGCGGCGGTCAAGACAAAGTAGGAAATGACGAGGTTGGATCTTCAGCTACAGGCTTTAGTTTCAATTTCAGCGGTGCGGTCAGCTCGCCTAACGTTGACAACTCCAGAGAGGGTAAATTCAAACTGTTTTAACCCTGTAAATATTCTAAGGGGTTAACTTTGCATTTTTAACAAAATTGGCAAATATTTGAGTTTTTTAAATTTTAATTTACAAATGTAAGGTGTTAGCCTTTCTCTTTTTTCAAAATTGGCCAAGTTTAGAGTTTGTGGAAAAATTAAAAATTGTAAGGAGTTAGTCTTGTTTTTTTATCAAAATGTGCTCAAATTTGGATAACTTAAAAATTGTAAGGGGTTAGCCTTGTTTTGTTATCGAAATTGGCCATAATTTGGGTTTTGGGATAAATTAAAAATTGTAAGGGGTTAGCCTTGTTTTTTTATCAAAATTGACTAAAATTTGAGTTTTTGAATAAATTAACAATTGTAAGGGTTTAGCCTTGTTTTGTTATCAAAATTGGCTAAAATATGGGTTTTTGAATAAATTAAAAATTGTAAGGGGTTAGCCTTGTTTTTTTATCAAAATTGACCAAAATTTGAGGTTTTGAATCAACTAAAAATTGTAAGGGGTTAGTTAGCCTTGTTTTTTTATCAAAATTGACTAAAATTTGAGTTTTTTGATAAATTAAGCCTTGTTTTTTTATAAAAATTTGCCAAAATTTGAGGTTTTGAATAAATTAAAAATTGTAAGGGGTTAGCCTTGTTTTTTTATCAAAATTAGCCAAAATTAGAGTTTTTTGATCAATTAAAAATTGTAAGGGTTAGCCTTGTTTTTTTATAAAAATTGGCCAAAATTTGAGGTTTTGAATAAATTAAAAATTGTAAGAGGTTAGCCTTGTTTTTTTATAAAAATTGGCTAAAATTTGAGTTTTTGAATGAATTAAAAATTGTAAGGGGTTAGTTAGCCTTGTTTTTTTATCAAAATTGGCTAAAATTTGAGTTTTTGAATAAATTAAAAATTGTAAGGGGTTAGCCTTGTTTTTTTATCAAAATTAGCAAAAATTAGAGTTGTTTGATAAATTAACAATTGTAAGGAGTTAGTTAGCCTTGTTTTTTTATCAAAATTGGCTAAAATTTGAGTTTTTGAATAAATTAAAAATTGTAAGGGGTTAGCCTTGTTTTTTTATCAAAATTAGCCAAAATTTGAGTTTTTTTATAAACTAACAATTGTAAGGGGTTAGCCTTGTTTTTTTATCAAAATTAGCAAAAATTAGTTTTTTGATAAATTAACAATTGTAAGGGGTTAGTTAGCCTTGTTTTTTTATCAAAATTGGCTAAAATTTGAGTTTTTGAATAAATTAAAAATTGTAAGGGGTTAGCCTTGTTTTTTTTATCAAAATTGGCTAAAATTTGAGTTTTTGAATAAATTAACAATTGTAATAGGGTTAGCCTTGTTTTTTTATCAAAATTGGCAAAAATTTGAGTTTTTGAATAAATTAAAAATTGTAAGGGGTTAGCCTTGTTTTTTATCAAAATTGGCTAAAATTTGGGTTTTTGAATAAATTAAAAATTGTAAGGGGTTAGCCTTGTTTTTTTATCAAAATTTGCCAAAATTTGAGGTTTTGAATAAATTAAAAATTGTAAGGGGTTAGTTAGCCTTGTTTTTTTATCAAAATTGGCAAACATTTGAGGTTTTGAATAAATTAAAAATTGTAAGGGTTTAGCCTTGTTTTTTATTAAAATTGGCCAAAATTTGAGGTTTTGAATAAATTAAAAATTGTAAGGGGTTAGCCTTGTTTTTTTATCAAAATTGGCTAAAATTTGGGTTTTTGAATAAATTAACAATTGTAAGGGGTTAGCCTTGGTTTTTTTTCAAAATTGGCGAAAATTTGAGTTTTTGAATAAATTAAAAATTGTAAGGGGTTAGCCTTGTTTTTTATCAAAATTGGCTACAATTTGGGTTTTTGAATAAATTAACAATTGTAAGGGGTTAGCCTTGTTTTTTTATCAAAATTGGCCAAAATTTGAGTTATTTGATAAATTAAAAATTGTAAGGGGTTAGCCTTGTTTTTTATCAAAAATTGGCTAAAATTTGGGTTTTTGAATAAATTAAAAATTGTAAGGGGTTAGCCTTGTTTTTTTATCAAAATTGGCAAAAATTTGAGTTTTTTGATAAATAAAAAATTGTAAGGGGTTAGCCTTGTTTTTTTATCAAAATTGGCAAAAATTTGAGTTTTTGAATAAATTAAAAATTGTAAGGGGTTAGCCTTGTTTTTTTATCAAAATTTGCCAAAATTTGAGGTTTTGAATAAATTAAAAATTGTAAGGGGTTAGTTAGCCTTGTTTTTTTATCAAAATTGGCAAACATTTGAGGTTTTGAATAAATTAAAAATTGTAAGGGTTTAGCCTTGTTTTTTATTAAAATTGGCCAAAATTTGAGGTTTTGAATAAATTAAAAATTGTAAGGGGTTAGCCTTGTTTTTTTATCAAAATTGGCTAAAATTTGGGTTTTTGAATAAATTAACAATTGTAAGGGGTTAGCCTTGTTTTTTTTTCAAAATTGGCTAAAATTTGAGTTTTTGAATAAATTAAAAATTGTAAGGGGTTAGCCTTGTTTTTTATCAAAATTGGCTACAATTTGGGTTTTTGAATAAATTAACAATTGTAAGGGGTTAGCCTTGTTTTTTTATCAAAATTGGCAAAAATTTGAGTTATTTGATAAATTAAAAATTGTAAGGGGTTAGCCTTGTTTTTTATCAAAAATTGGCTAAAATTTGGGTTTTTGAATAAATTAACAATTGTAAGGGGTTAGCCTTGTTTTTTTATCAAAATTGGCAAAAATTTGAGTTATTTGATAAATTAAAAATTGTAAGGGGTTAGCCTTGTTTTTTATCAAAAATTGGCTAAAATTTGGGTTTTTGAATAAATTAAAAATTGTAAGGGGTTAGCCTTGTTTTTTTATCAAAATTGGCAAAAATTTGAGGTTTTGAATAAATTAAAAATTGTAAGGGTTAGCCTTGTTTTTTTAT
This sequence comes from Crossaster papposus, assembly GCA_037893245.1. NCBI lineage: Eukaryota > Metazoa > Echinodermata > Asteroidea > Velatida > Solasteridae > Crossaster > Crossaster papposus. The sequence continues at coordinate 164,711 of JBAIAA010000651.1, read as the reverse complement.
CAAAATTGGCAAAAATTTGAGTTTTTTGATAAATAAAAAATTGTAAGGGGTTAGCCTTGTTTTTTTATCAAAATTGGCAAAAATTTGAGTTTTTGAATAAATTAAAAATTGTAAGGGGTTAGCCTTGTTTTTTTATCAAAATTGGCAAAAATTTGAGGTTTTGAATAAATTAAAAATTGTAAGGGGTCAGCCTTGTTTTTTTATCAAAATTGACTAAAATGTGAGTTTTTGAATAAATTAACAATTGTAAGGGTTAGCCTTGTTTTTTTATCAAAATTGGCAAAAATTTGAGGTTTTGAATAAATTAAAAATTGTAAGGGTTAGCCTTGTTTTTTATCAAAATTGACTAAAATTTGAGTTTTTGAATAAATTAAAAATTGTAAGGGGTTAGCCTTGTTTTTTTATCAAAATTGGCTAAAATTTGGGGTTTTGAATAAATTAAAAATTGTAAGGGGTTAGCCTTGTTTTTTTATCAAAATTGGCTAAAATTTGGGGTTTTGAATAAATTAAAAATTGTAAGGGGTTAGCCTTGTTTTTTTATCAAAATTTAAAGCCAATATGGCTTTAAAGAATAAGGGGTTAGCATTGTAAAATTTGCCAAAATTAGCCTTGCTCTTTTATCACAATTGGCCAAATTTGGAAATTTTTGAAAAACTTAACAATTGTAATCAAAATTTGAAAAAAAATGAGTTTTTGAAAACAAATTGTATTGTAAGGGTTTAGCCTTGTTTTTTTAATCAACATTTTGCATTATAACAAAATTGGCAACAAAATTGACTTTTTAAGGGGTTAAGGGGTTAACTATGGATTTTTAACAAAATTGGCAAAACAAATATTGTTTTTATAAATTAACAATTGTAAGGTGTTAGCCTTGCATTTTAATCAAAATGTGCCATAATTTTAGTTATTGGTAAAATTGAAAAAGTCATTTATGGTCTATAATTTCTCTGGATAGTCTTATTGATTACAAACAGATGGTCTATAATTTGGAGATGGTCTATAATATAGAGATGATCTTATTTGTTTACAAACAGATGGTCTATAATATAGAGATGATCTTATTTGTTTACAAACAGATAGTCTATAATATAGAGATGATCTTATTGATTACAAACAGATGGTCTATAATTTGGAGATGGTCTATAATATAGAGATGATCTTATTTGTTTACAAACAGATAGTCTATAATATGGAGATGGTCTTATTTGTTTACAAACAGATTTTTGGAGATGGCTATTTGCATATGATGAATATCCATGATTTTTACTTGGTGAATATTGTGAACCTAAGGTTTATATATAACGTCCGAGAATTATTTTTTTCAAGAGCCAGTAGCTCAATCAGATAAACTCAGGACTGGAGTGCGGAGGGTCCTGGGTTCTAGCCCAGGCGGTGCCATCAAAAAAGAAAGATAAATCAATCACTAGGATAAGTCCTGGGTTGAAGCACAAGTGGTGGGTCCTTAAGAGAAGCCTAGGAAAGATCCGGGTGGGATCCTGGGGGAGAAAGAGCAGAAAGATCCGGGTGGGGTCCTGGGGGAGAAAAAGCAAAAGCAAAAGCAAAAGCAAAAGCAAAAGCAAAAGCAAAAGCAAAAGCAAAAGCAAAAGCAAAAGCGGGAGCGGGAGGTCGGGGTCCTTGGGGAGAAAGGGAAAGAGGGAGGAGTCCCGGGGGAGGGGGAGGGGGGGGGAGGGGGAGGGGAGGGGGGAGGGGGAGGGGAGGGGGGAGGGGGAGGGGAGGGGGAGGGGGGAGGGGGGAGGGGGAGGGGAGGGGAGGGGGGGGGGGGGGGAGGGGAGGGGAGGGGAGGGGGGAGGGGGGGGGAGGAGGGGGGAGGAGGGGGGAGGAGGAGGGGGGAGGGGAGGGGAGGGGAGGGGAGGGGAGGGGAGGGGAGGGGAGGGGGAGGGGAGGGGAGGGGAGGGGAGGGGAGGGAGGGGGAGGGGGGGGGGGGGGGAGGGGAGGGGAGGTCCGAAATATAGACTATCTCCAAAAACTAATTTTTAAAAAAAATGAATAAATTTGGGCATAGGTTCCCCTCCCGTGAATGATAATTGAAATGGGGACTGCAGGGTAGGTAGTACAATGTATTACTGGATAATTTATTAGCTGGACACTTATAAACATTTTAATTAAAACATACATTATTAATTTCATATTTACATGAGTGTACAACAATACAATACTAGTTTTCCGTTATTAACAGTTTTACAATAATGGAGCAAAATTAAACGGGTAAAGATTAAACAAGTTGGTTTTAAATATGCAGATTTTGTGAAATACACCTCCAGTTTCCAAATATATTTATCTGTTTTTTTTTACCAATTTGGACTCTAAACAATCAAAAATTAAGTTTTACAAATATTATATTAAATCTTTGTGATTCAAGTATTGGTCGTTCATGAGAAACCTTTCATTTTGGCTGTTAAATATTTCAGAATAAATTCTTTGAAAATGGTTGGTATTGAAAAAAAATATTGAATTTTCGGAATAAATTAAAAAAAGTTAGAATAAATTATTGTTTTGATTTTTGTTTTGGAAAAGAAATTCTCTGGAATTGCTATCTCCTATGCAACTGCATGGACATAAGTATTTGCGAATGACATCCGCTCATTAATAAAGAATAAATCTTGCTACTGTTATTTCAATGTTTCATAAATTTTCTTTAAATTAAATCAGATTCTTAGAATGTTACGAAACAATTTGGAAAATGTATTGCTTTCACGTTTTAATTACAGCCAAGCTTCAAGAACTTTCTCATGATTTTAGTCAAATATGAATTATCTTGACTTGTACAGCTTAAATTTGTTTTGGAACACCGACAATATATAAATTGAACAAAACTCAATACTTGAAACGTGTAGCGAAGTGTTTATAGTTTTGAAATAAATTGCTTGAATACGCTACTAATGCACAGAAACGGTGCCCAGTTGCAAGGCTCTGCTTACCACAGAATTGTGCGCTTAAATTAACTATTTATTTGTGCTTACAATCACTATTTTATGCTAACAGCGCTTGAAGAATTTAGTGCTAACCCTGTGCACAGAATATTTACTTACAATAAGTATGTGTGCGCATTAGCAAAACTTATTAAACGGTGAAATGTTTAGCATTGCAATTTTATGCTACCATAAGCAGGAATTTTGCGTTAACGGTAAGCCAAGCCATGAAATTGGGTCCTGGTTTGAAAGACTTATTGTCTGTAGGCATCGACGGTGACTTCAAAATTATTAATGGTACACCAAGTTTAAAATAACAAATTCTTAATATTCACTACATTATTCCAAACGGTTTATTTATTAGTGCTACCTGCATATGTGTGACCTGTTATCACAAAATGAGCTGTAAGTCAGATTTTTCATAGGAATTGAGATATTTATATTACGGGATTCTGCAGAACAAGAGCTTTTTAACGGTATGCAACATTAAAGGGTACTGAATTCAGTAACGGAAATATAGACCACTATCTTGAAGTGGTAAAACCGATTATTGAGAAAATGTAATTTAAAATTCTTGCAGTTGTGTTACAGCAAATACACAGTCGACTCTTACAAACAGGAAAACAGATTTCAAAGAGGTTTTATAGAATTTCTTTTTTAAAGTAGCACGGTAGTTACAGATTAAGGTTTACCTAAACAAAATTTGAACACCTTCAAATTTGGTGGGCTTAAAAAAAATGGCAATTTCCGACTTTCAGCTCATTTTGTGGCGACAGGTCACATCTCCTTAGTTGCAACTTGAGGTTTTACCATAACAATACCTTTGTCTTGTTAGCTTAGCGAGACGTGCAGTACGTACAGCTTGACGACACGGTGCTTTCAAGGCGATTCCTCCGATAGAAAGCAGACACACATCTGATCTTTACTCATCAGAAGGATCGCATTCCCATCTCGATGCCACTGTAACCAGTTGACCTGGAAACTCGCTGCACAATCAAAGCAAAAAACAGTATCAAAAATGGCTCCCGAACCATGAGTCTCGCCTACTTATGTGATTACTCCAATTTGACCTCAGTACGACCTTTATTATCACCATAAAGACGTTTCCATATTGCATCTATGACCCAAGATTGCTTGCAATTAAACTTCTAGTTTTCAAATGAGAACAATTTTACAATTCCAGCCTCTTTTACAACTTGACCTCAAATGACTTTTGACCTCAATACTTGACCTTTAACACAAGCATATGAAGGTTACATTTTTGCATTAGTGACCCAATTGGATTTCAATTGGACTTCAACTTTGCAATTTTCAAAACTAACCAAAATGATGTACGAACGGACGGACGGACTACCTACATACAGAAATAGTAATTGCATAGTCGATCTGAACTCTAAGCAGTTCTTTAATAAGTTGTTCTGCCTAGAAGCATATATAGATTTGTCAACAGATTTGGCGCACAAGAAAACTAAAAACACTTCGCTGTCCAATTTTTATGTTGTTATTGTTACTTACGAACACGACAACATTTGCTGGTACCCGCTATGCTTTGGCACTCAAACGATGAAAAGTTTCTTAAAAATACAATTGTCAAATCTTATTGTGCACATGGACAGTTGGAATGCCAAACTGGTTTATTTGTGAGGGCTTCTAAGGCAAAATGAAACGGAACTGGGCAGAAGTTTAAATGGAGGTTCTCAGGTATTAGAAAAGAGGATAACATTCTCCTTACAATGCTGTTTGTTGCGCTTCAATCAGACATTCCATTAACAAGTTATAGCTGTTTAAATTTCATATTTATCAACAAGTCGAACAAGTAAAATGTGGAGAAAAAGGCGTTTAAAGTTTCAAGTTTTGTACATGTTATGGAAAAATGCCAATTGCTTTTCTATAAAAACACTTTTATTCCACTATTTACATACTATTTCTTAATCAAATATAGTTAGTAGTCATACTAAAGATTACAATTATCTATAAATCTGAAGAAATAAAAAAACAACAATTATTTTGCAGTTTTCTCTACTATGCCCTGTGCCCTATTCCGTTTCATTTTGCCAGTACGCCTTGCATTTGTCTTGAGTACGACTCTGTCACAATTTTTAAATTGTCATACACACCTTCAGCTGGTACCTCCACGGATACGCACCCAGCAGGTGACCACATATACAGTTTGTTGTTACCAGTGCACACAGCTAATCTAGCTCGGATAGGGTCCCACTGCATACCTGCACACAAAAACAGTCAACACGAACATTTAAAGGTAGGATACACCATTGGTAATTGCTTGAATTATCAGGAATGAGTGAATTCGGGGGTTGTATTTTATAGTAAATATTGTTTAAATGCCTCACATTTGGAAGTGTCGTTTAGTGGCATTTGCGTCCGAGGTCTTCACATACCAAATGTTCTCCCGAGAGATTATTAGAACAAAATCACAATCGGGAACAGATTTCAAACGGAAGAACAAACAATTAATTGACTTTTGCGCCATCGTTATTTTCATCATGTCATTCAACTTACATTTGATAGCATTGACTTGCAGTAACAGTACAGATTGACATAACTTTTGTACGTCCCATATCCACAATGCATTCGGCATGTTATCTGCAAAACAAACAAAAAATAACACTAAATCTTCAAGATTTACAACATTAAAAGGTAGGATCGCCATTTGCAGATATCAAACACTTGTACTCCCGAATGATTAAGAAATATCTTTTAATAATACTTATTTAATGTAAATAATGATTCTAGGCATCCAGCAAAATTAGTGCGCTAGATATCCTGTAATTTTTTTTTGTATTAAAGTTGAAAACTAATGCCGTTTGTCTTGCTTTTTTATCGGCATCTCATGATTGTAAAGGTTCAAACAAGTCGGTTAAACGATATTTACTATAAAATACAACCCCCCAAATCCATCCACTCTTGATAATTCAAATTACCAATGGTGTATTCTATCTTTAAACACGTATTTTGTTTCACACAGTATTTTATTTGAAGTGACAGTATTGAAAGTATATCTTGGGCAAAATGTAATACAAAAACTAACATAACAAAATATCCCTGGATGATGTCATTAAGACATTATTGTTGTCGCATCCCTGTCTCTGCACATACCAAGTTTCACGTACCATTCTTGGAGGCCATGTATCTGTTGTCAGGACTGAATGATAGCTGACTGATTCCAATCTTAGGGTTGGCTTTGTCTGGGTCTGGCTTGACCATCGGGATCTGAATGGAACCCTCGGTAAGTACTTCATCTAAACACCCACAAAGAATTACAGTAAGCTTAGATTAGCAGCCAATTTCATGGATCTGCTAACCACAATTTTTTTTTGGCTAACCACAAACATTTATTTTGCTAACCACAAATATCGTATTTTTTGCTAACCACTAACATTGTGTTTTTGCTAACCACAATTTTTTTTCGCTAACCACAAACATTTGTTTGTCAACCACAAACATTTTTTTGCTAACCACAAACATTTTTTTGCTAACCACAAACATTTTTTTGCTAACCACACCAATTGTTGCTAACCACACCAATTGTTGCTAACCACACCAATTGTTGCTAACCACACACATTTTTGCTAACCAAACCCATTTTTGCTAACCACATGTAGTAAAATGAAATCAAAGTACTGACAAGGTTTACCTTGAGGTTTTAGTGGGTACGGCCACAAGAAATGGAAAAGGCCCACTTACATTTACTCTGAACGCTAAACATGCTGGCATCTGGTCTCCAGTTGGTCTGGTTACCGACTCCCCGGCCCCCTTCTCTGACTAACTGCGGTTTCTTCTCGACCTCTTTGTAAAGAAGCTGCAATAATATTAGGAGAGAATGTGAAATTAAACAGGTGTTATTAAGTTTACCTCAATGTTTTTGTGGGTAGGACGCTGGTTCGACCTCGATTTATCTTTATATTCAATAACATAAGTGGGGAAATACCATTACTAATACAGATGCCGGCCTGAACCCGTCTGGGATTGAGGTTTGTGAAAAACAATCCCGTGCCTTGACCCAGTCAATGTCAAACAAATTGCGGCTCAAGTAGGGTCAAGGAAGGTAAAAGCTTTGCCACTAGTACTAAACAAGGACCTTAGCATCCCTTCAAATCGAGGATGAAAAATATGCCATAATAATTAGATCTGTGTACGATGGATACGGGAGGATTAAAATACACGATGGTAGAGAAGCAACTCACAAGACTTAGAAACTCATCTGTCAACTTCTAATTAGGGTGTGTGAACATTTCTATAGATTTTGATGGATTCAGGAGGGTTAGGGTTTACTTACGACTGAACCACTGCCCAGGTTAGGTGGATGGGCGTGCTCGACGACGGTCTTCCACGTCACATGATTTAATACCCGAACCTGTTTTTAAAGCAAGAATACAGACAAAGTTAAAGAAACTAACAATCTGCGCTTTAAAAAAAAACTACTGCTAAATTTACCTAAGTGTTGACAAATCTAGCAGGTTTTTTTAAGGAGTAAATTTACTGCGTAATGAAAAAAGACGGCATTCCTAACTTCACTCTTAACACCGATACCTTAAAACAAAAACGACTTATAATAAGACAACACTTTGCCAACCAAGTACTCATATGCTTTTCACTTGTTAAATGCTTAGAATGTTGTGCGTCTTGGCTCTTACCTTTTGATCAAAACTTCCGATGGCAAGGAATTGGCTTGTAGGGGACCAGGCGATGGATTTAATCCCCAAGGCGTAGTCATAAGCCTTGAAGGTTGCTAGGCAACGACCGTCTACGGAGTAAAGCAACACCTTGTACTGCCAAGAAAAAAAAGGGAACAATTCCTTGAACACATCAGCAAAAATTAGAAGGCATCCACCGTCATTTTGTAAGTATGAGGGACCGCATTTGAGAAATAAAGAACGGGTGATTAACGGCAGCTTTAAATACACCACTTAAAGTAGTTTTTAGTAGTAAAGATGGTGCATTTCTTACCTCAAGCAGGGAGTCCCAGACACAGAGCACTCTACCGTCGGGGGACCACTCCAGCCCAGCCATGTCTCTGGTGTCCGTCTCAAAATGCTGAAAATAACAGTTAAGGTTCTTCAACTTTGACTGAACAAAACACCTCGAGTAAAATCACATCCAGCCATTCACATTTCTTTCAAAAGCATCTTGATTCTAAAATGTATACAAGCCCCACAATCTTGGGTAAATAGATCTGAGAACTAGAATAAACATGCGTCTCACCTTTACTAACTGCCAAGTGTTGCAAGCGAAGACGCTGATGAAATCTTTGCAGTCACGTCTCTCAGCCAGGGCCAGGTACTTGCCGTCATGACTAAAATGCAAAGCTTTTAAAGAAAACCCGACAATATTAATAGGCAATTCTTATATAGTGCACAGATCTATGACGACTGCAGCCAATTTCACACAAAAATTGGTAACTTGGGCCATTTTTAAAGGTGGAGTAAGGCTTAGAAAAAAAGAAAAAAAAAAATGAACGAAACTTGACGTAGCTGCGCAACATTTTAAACAGCGTTTAGGACGACTATTTGCATATATTTGGACAGTTCTTTGCGAAGGCTAATTTTAACACCGAATATTGAGGGTTGGGTTAAAAATTGTGATAAAATGGCACAGAATGACCCAATGCAAAGTGGTGGGTTTGGAGGATTAGTTACCCAGCAAAATGATCAAAAAGATTAAAACTTTGGTATCTTCCACTTCCCTCCTCGACACTTACGTTGTTTGGCCTCTTTCGGGTACTTGATGTACGACACCGATTTGGTCACCAACGACCAGACGGTGATCCGGAGGTGGAATTCAGCGGTGGTCAGTATGTGCCTCCCGTCAGGGCTCCAACGGACGGCGATGAGTCCGGCCGACCCCTCGTCAATCTTGCACGTCCATTCCGGCTGTTCCAACGACCACACCTGCACGATGCCCCGTTTGAACATGCCGCACAAGATGAACGCAGAGTCCGACGACCACTAAAACGATAGTCAGATCAAAGAATTTAACCTGCACATCTGTTTTTGAGATGCTGCAACTTTAGTATAAGAAGGAAAAAACAGCGTCAGGTTGCAACAAATGTGTTGAACAATCTTTCAGACTCAGAGTACCTCAATGTGCTGGACTGCATCCAGGCAGGTATATAGCTGCAGAATTTGAAGTGACTGGACATCTCGTATAATCAGCCTGTATTGTAAGGTGTTGGCCTGTACAAAGCAAAAGAAAATATATCCTTCACAGAACGATAGCCACTGCGTAATTTTAAAATAGCCTTTACAAATGTCCGAAAGCCTTGAAACTTGAAACTGACAACTTTACGTAAATTATTTTCAAAATGATATCAAGAATACCCTCGGCTCCAATTATATACAGGCGTCACACTGTGGGGCTACAGTGCAGTGGTATGTAAACTACGAGAACGAGTACTTCTAGTGCCATCCGTTTAACGCCAACAATGTAAATACCAGGGCCCAATTTCACGGTGCTGCTTAATAACAGTTAAGGGAAATTTGTGCTAACTATAGCAGACAAATTTGCTAACCTTTTACTAAGCATTTTCACGGCGTGTTTGTAAATTGTACTAACATTTGCGCGCGCATTTGGAGATTATATTGTTAGTGTTACGTCACTGATTTAAGTAATTTTTCCCACTAGGTTAAGCATGCATTTTGCCGTGCTTATTGTTTACGGTGTCTGTGAAATAGACGGATGCTCTGTTTGCAGAAAATCGTGTGGTTTTATACTTTATAGGCAGTTAGGCGCGCTGTGAAATTCGGCCCAGGAGCAGGACAGCGGCCGATTTCACGAAACGCTAGGATTAATCCTATCTCGAGTTAGGATGAGTAACTCATCCTAACTTGCATTGGATCTATTGCAAGTTAGGAGGAGTTACTCTTCCTAGGATTAATCCTAACATTGGTGAAATCGGCCGCAGGTTGACAAACCGCATATAACAAGGTTTGTTAATGTTAGGCCCTATACAGCGATAAATTCTTACCAAATATTTTCCATTAGGTGAAAATTTACAAATATGACTACTCTGTTTAAAAGGTTCAGAAAAATTCATGTTTAAAGGGCAGCAAATGACAATATTTTCTGCGAACGAAACCAACTTGTGTACACTGGATATTCCGCCATCTTTAAAAGTGGCGCTTCGCAAAGGTTTATGGGATAGCAATTTTATCCTTTTTCACGTATTAAAATATACATTATCGATATCTGTCACGTTTTAATTATTTATCTGCAAATAATAATAATTATTAAATTAATAAAAGATATAGAAAATAATTTTACTTTTTACAAACATTATGAATAACGTCAGTATCGTTATTGGATGTACTTTTAATTTTCATTCATTCAACGAAACCTAAACTTGATTCCAGACTGCGGCTTAGCTGTACGCGGATCGGACGAATTTGCCCGAATCTGTTTCGAAAAACTCTAATTAGGCCTAAATTAAAACAAAAAGTGGGCCCTAATGATATTGATATTATTTTAAAGATGTCTCTCATTACGTCAACTGTATCTGTTCTGACTAGATCGTTACATTTGGGTGCAATTGTACGACATTTATCACAAGGTAAGCAGACGATACAAAATGTTTCGGGCATGAAATTAGCTTGTCAAATGAGGGCGCTATTTTATAATAATGGAACGAAATTTTGCATGAGAATTTCACTTGTACACGTATTTGGCCTTGCGTTAAAACTAATTTAGGCCTACTTGGGCTGTGAAAAAAGGGAAACAAAATAAATAGCCGGCATTCATAGTATTGTATGAAATGTTGAACATTTGATCGTGCAATATAAGTCGACATAAATTAACATTGAACATACCATTGTTTTGCTGAATTGCTTTTAGGAGCGTTTGCCTGCAGCAACAAGCCACGCCCGACAACCGACTCCCTGATCCAGTGGAACAAGCTCCGGATCCCCCAAAAACCCAACAAGGATCGCTGGAACGAAAAGCGCGCTCTCTTCGGCGAAAATGACTACAAGGACATTCTGGGAGACGGGTCCTACCTGCTGAAGTACAACATCAAGCATGGACCGCCGTGGTTGCGTGGCTGGCGAGGCACGGAGTTACAACGTTTGATCAAACAGAAGAAAGTGATGGGATCGGACATGGGCCCCACGAAGCGATACGCCATGCTGAAGCGCATCAAGTACCTGTACAATCGGGCAAACCGAAACCACGGACGCTGGAAGTATGGGGAAAAAAACAAGCCCGACTACCGAGAGAGGATGTAACTGATGGACAGAAAGGCACAATTGAAAGAATTCTATACCTGGACAACACTTTAATTGAAGCCCTGTGCAGAAACAAATTAGTGATGTCTGTATACGTGTTTTCCTTAATTTTAACCCTAACCCTCCAGGGTATTTTGGCTAGAAACCCTGCCAGATGCAACAGATTGCATACTTTGTCACATTGACTTGTGTGCAGAGTCCAGCAAGGTCAAGCAGTCACCACAGATGCACTGTGCTGGATCTGGCAGGGTTAGGGTTAAAGAAAGTGGGTGAGATTGATACAGACTTGTACCTAAGTGCATAAACAAGGACGCCACGCACAAAGTTTGAGATATTACATCAAATTTGTATGCAAGTTATGACAGTTTAATGTTTACCCACTTTTATTTGTGGATAAATTCTCGTGTTCGCAAAGCATTTGTTAGGCAAAACAGATTGTTAAATCAGAGTGTATTATTCATGGAGGAAATGCAAGGATGTAACAAGATTTGTTGACTAGGAAGTGATAAATTTCATAATCCACCTTTAATACTTGCTCTAATTACAAACAATTTGCAAGGTCATTTTCAAAGATGCGTCTAAAGCCGCGTTCGCATTGGACCTAATATTGTCAAATGTTACGGTACGCGATTGTCAAAGTTCACGGTGTTAAATCCTCCGCTAGAAGCTTGGGCCTGTAGATCTTACTGTTGGGAAGGGTAAAATGGACAATTTGACAATGTTACCGCCTATCCGCATTGGATTTAAGTTGGTTAAGTTCTCTGTAGGTTGCACCAAAAAAAGTCTAATGCGAACGCGGCTTTAGAAATGCATTTTTGAAGATTCATTAGTATTTGTAATTATTTGTAATCTGCAAGGAATTGCGAGAATAGTTTGTCAGCAGAAAACCTGTTTTGAGCAACATACTTTATTTCATTAAAACAAAACCATTCGTTTGTGTTAAAAAAACAAGTGATATGAATTGACTCGCGTATTCAAATTATAATGAAAATCAAATGTGATTCGTCTGTTATCGGGAAATCAACACAAATTGGTTACTGTAAATTTAAAACAAGCAAAATTCTCTTGTAGCATAATTTACCTCTTGTAAACTTGCACAAAACGACCGGTCACGTTTGGTCAAACATTTTGTAAACTTCTTGAACCCAAGAAAGTGCTGTGTGTTCATACTTACAGATGTAAATATACAGATGATTGGTCAGATTTCAACAACAAAATTTGTGCCAAATTAATCAACAGTTAATACTTTTTGTTACGATCTTTCCACTTGTGACACTCAATGCATTTTTACAAAGTAAAATTGTAGTTGTCCAATTTCATGCCGCTTTTCATTCGGGTAAAAAATAAAAATAAACAAACAAAAATTATAAATCGAATGCAGGATTTTATTTTTTACGAAAGTCAACTTCGCAATGTATTATTGACTTTCAGATTTTGTGGCACGCTTCGCTGTTATATTGAGGTAGAGTCCAAAGAATATTTCCAGATGACTGGTTGCAAATTTGCGGGTCGTAACAAGTCGCTAAAAACTAACCAGTGTAGCGGTTCTTGTTGTATTTTCTAAGGCACTTATGTACCCTAACCCGGTTTTCCCTTCAGCCTTGTTCTATGGTTAGAATAACCCATAAGAAAATATGTCCAAAAAAAAGACAAACGTCAACGATAGTCGGATTCGATCCACAGACCTTTCGATCTATAGCTCTCCTCTTTACCAACTATTCTATTGGTGAATTGGTTGAGGAAGCCGTTCTTTATAATTCTTTATAGTTCTTTAATGTATATGAGTTGCCATTGCTCTTTCTCATGAATATACATTCACGCACCACCCAGCTCCTGAAAAAAAATATATCGCGAACCGCTACACCGGTTAGTAATCAGTGTCTTCCGTAAATGGAGGCTTTGTGAAATTGGACGGATGGCAGCTAGGATGAAATTAAGCCCTGACGAAAAACAAAAACCTGCAAATGCCTCAAGATAGATGACATTCTGGTCGGCAAAGACAAAAACACTGTTGAGCTCGTTGGAAATTGGACACAAAATATCCGATTGTCTCCCCGCCTCAGCTTGGATTAACGTGATGTGCTGTTGAAAACAAACAAAAACCGAATACGGATAATTCTACCAAAAATTGGAAACTTGGGACATTTTTTTAAAGTGAATAGAACTGATTTCAAAATTGAAACAAAGTCACAAATCCCCGTTCGCCTTTGCTCCAAGTATAACGCCAGCCTTTCCTGCCCTCGGACCAACTTACATCTTTTGGGTATTCGCAGTGGCTCGTTGTCCGCTATCGTGCATTCGTGTGGCTCCCCGTGAAACTCGTATTGGATCCGAAGATTCTTCTCTTCGCCAACGCACGGATCGTAAAACCCTGGAAGGGCAGTCTGTGAACAGACGAAGACATACAGGGTGATCGTTGGTGGTTACCGAATATTCACGTTAAAGAGAGCCTTGCATTGGTAAGAAATGCAATTGCTAATCGCTATTCTGGTCGACCTCTTCCTAAAAAGGGTGTGCTACCCAAAGATGCCGTCCTGAAACCGTCTCGGATCAATGTTCATGAAAAACAATCTCTTGCCTAGGCTGGTCAATGTCAAAATAAGCCCGACGCAAACTGGTTAAATTTGCGTCTATGTTTAGGAATCAGGACTCGGTACAAACCTTAGACGCGTCAGTGAGTATCAACTTGGATTCCTTGACTTGACACTGCAGCTGCACAGTCACGTCAATAACGCCGTCGATTTCCCCGTCGACCTGACAGTCTCCGTTCTCGTCTTCCGCCTCTCGGATGACCAGCTTGCCATACCACGCCCTGGTGACGATCAGCCCCTCCCGGTTACGCTCCGTCTCGACGATGCGCTGCACCATTTCTTGCATGAGCTGCACCTGTGGAACGTGAGAGATGATTGTAGACTCGGCTGTTAACGTAGGTCATCTGATTAACGATGACTCATTTATTGTAGGTGTGTGCGGCTATTCGACTAGCTGCCAATGCTAACAAGTATTGGTAGTCACGACTAGCAATTTCAAAACAGTCGACTAGGGCCTTTACGAATCCCTGGCTTCGTCTTCGTCTTTGGCTTAAGACGATTTTAGATTCCAACTGCGAGATCTCCAGCCACCTTCTGATGCCTGTTGTGCTTCAGAAGCATTCACTCGATCGATGTGAACCCAAAAGTTAGACTATTTCCATTTGCTTCTTTTTCCATTTGCTTCTTTTTCCATTTGCTTCTTTTTCTATTTGCTTCTCAGTGATTTAAAATTCAGAGGCGAAGATGAAGCAAAGGTTTTGAAAAAGGTCCTTAGACTTTTTGCCGCGGTTAGGTTGACTGGTTGCCGTGCCCACATCGTTGCGCAGCAGCTAGTCTGACCTGCCTTGACCTGCGGTTGTGCCTTGACTACCAATCTTTTGCCCATATACCTTAAATAACATGTCCATTTAATAATCTTGTCTGACAAGCCTGTATTTGGTTTTGCTGATACCAACCTCAGCCTGTGCCTCTTGTTTCCTCATGTCCATCATGTCTTGCTTCGATTCACGTTCCTTGGCAAGATCACTGGGGACGCAAAACCAAAGCAAATTCGCACTGGTTACTGGAGTAAAATAGCTTGCCCATGAACACAACACATCACCAGCAGCTGGATTCGAACCCGAAACTTGAGCTCAGGGGCCAATTCCATTCAGCTGCTAAGCACAAACAAATTGCTTAGCGTGAACATTCATCCCTGCCAAAAAACAGGATTACAAGCCTAATTTTCAAGTGATCCATATTGTTTGAGACTGGTATTCATTTGTTTTTGCTTAGCATGAAAAGCACAGAGTTTTGGCTGGTAATCTGTTTTTTACTGAGCATTTAAAAATATTTTTGTGCTAAGCAAATGTTTGTGCTAAGCTAATTTTTGTGCTAAGCAAATGTTTGTGCTAAGCAAATGTTTGTGCTCAGCTAATGTTTGTGCTAAGCAAATTGTTGTGCTTAGCAGTGCCATGATATTGGGTCCAGGTATCTAGCATATAAGAGGGTCAACTCCAGGAAAACTCACTCAGTTTTTTGCTTGTTGAGGAACGGCTCGACCACAAGGACCTTGATAAACCAATAGGCTAGGAGGGGCGCTACGGTACCGTAGAACACGGCCTGGGGTGAAAGGTCGTGGGAGAGGTGAATAGGAAAGTGAAACGTTTGACTTCCTCTGGCTAACCTGTGAAGGATAAACATAATTAATAATATTAAAATTTAACAATTAAATAAAAAATTGCTTAATTATGTGGATTTAACAATTTTTAAATTTAAAATTTAAAAAGTTTATCCTTCAATTAACCTGTGAAGGATAAACATAATTAATAATATTAAAATTTAACAATTAAATAAAAAATTGCTTAATTATGTGGATTTAACAATTTTTAAATTTAATTGTTAAATTAAAAAATTGTTTAATTAGTAGATTTAAATTAAGTTGCGCAATTACCACCTAACCTCGTTCCCGCTACGCAGCCTCATACCCACCTTAGTCTCAGAGTGACCCCAGCCGGTATTCCTATGCTGATTTTAGCCGCCGCTCGGCTGTGTCTTGATATTTTCTTGTCGCAGCCGTACTCTATTACAGAGCCGAGTAGACCAACCCTACAGTAGGGTACAACATAAAGACAATCCAATCAAAAGTCTTTCCGTCTCAAAATTGACTTGACTAGCTATTTAAATGAAATGTTAACCAGTTCGCGCCGGGATTATTTTAACATCACCAAGCCGAGGCACAGGGTTATTTTTAACAAAACTCGATTCAAGGCGGGTTCAGGCCGATGGTACCGGGAAGCACACCCACGCATTTCCGGCCTTGCTCGCTGCTGACGGACATTTCCGGCCTTGCTCGCTGCTGACAGACATTTCCGGCCTTGCTTGTGGCGTGTTTATGCATCATCCGTTTTGAATATGGGGAAAACTTTGCGTGTATATACGTCCTCCGGTGCGAACTGGTTATCAAAAGCATTCCTTTGTCATTGTTCAGCAAGAATACTTGCGACTGGCTTAATGAAAGGACTTGTGACTGGACTTGTGACTGGACTTGTGACTGGACTTGTGACTGGACTTGTGAAAGGACTTGTGACTGGACTTGTGACTGGACTTGTGACTGGACTTGTGACTGGACTTGTGACTGGACTTGTGAAAGGACTTGTAGGGACTCGAATACAACTCTAAGATCCGTAGACCTGACTTACTTGGCGGCCATTGTGCATTTACCCTCGTACTCTGGGAACTTCTTGGTAAAACTGAAGCTGACAAACGAATTTGGAATTCCAAGCTAACAAAACAAAACAAAAAAGTGTTAAGAAACTGACATCACATTCTGATAACGTGTACCAATGAATGAGCTAAGGGTTTGCCTAGACTTGTCCCATTCTGCCCACTGTCCGATTTTCCTCTACCTGCATTTGGCACATGGCGTGGGTCGACTGCGTATCCCTGACGACCATGGTTGTCATGGACGATGCCATCCCCCACCGCCACGTCAGATAACCCATCGTGTGCTTATCCAACTGTCTCCCGGCAACTGCGTGACCCAAAAAACAAAAAACAATGTATGAAAACTATGAGGTATCGTGTTTTGGTTCAACATTTAAAAAACAAACACTTTCTTAAACACTTTACCCTTCTAAAGATATGGTTCCATTATGTGGTCAGTCAGTTGAATACAAGAGACGGTTTGTACCATAAATCTTGAAAAATGACATAAAAATATAAAATACTCACGACGTCCCCCGTTACATCAAAGTACTAAATTTGTCATGATAATAATGTCAAATTTCTCGGGAAACTAATGTTCCAATGGTACAAAATCCTGTCAAACATCCAAGACAAATATCAGGAATAAATATTCAAATAATTATAATAATCGATCAACGGCAGGTAACTAAAACTATCAAAAATCTCACTTTATGTCCCAACCTCATAGAATCACTCATAACACAATACATTCAGATTTTTATTTTTGCAATAGGTGTCAAGCATCAGCGAACACCAAGAATTGCAAAAAACAAGTGAAGGGCTGTTGTAAATTATCAGAACATTGGGTGAGAAACGAGAAACGAGAACAAGAAACAAACTGGCCTCTCACCTGCAGATATTCCTGGGGCAATGACCCCTCCCGACAACAGACGAGTGGAACCCGTACAGCTGGCAAAACTAAAAGATCAAAGAGATTCGTTGTTTTGGTTAAAATTTAACAACAACTAGGGTAGGGGTTAAAAGAAGGCAGGAAATCAGAAAGAACGATCACAAGTAACGATTTACTACATTGGTTAGGTACCTTCTCTTGTTGATGTTCCGGAAAATCTTCAGAGCAAGGGTGGGCCCGCCGCCTGCTGATGCCTGGAACTAAAATAAATAAGACCAGAGTTAGGGGACATTAACTCCAGGCTAAGCCTAATTGAATTCGTGGTTGAACCCCGAGGTAACTCGAGGTTGAACCCCGAAGTAACTCGAGGTTGAATACCGAGGTAACTCGAGGTTGTATCCAGAGGTAACTCGAGGTTGAATCTCGAGTTAACTTGAGGTTGAATCCCGAGGTAACTCGAGGTGGAACCCCGAGGTAACTCGAGGTTGAACCACGAGGTAACTCTAGGTTGAATCTCGAGGTAACTCGAGGTTGAACCCTGAGGTAACTCGAGGTTGAACCTCTAGGTAACTTGTGGTTGAACCCTGAGGTAACTCGAGGTTGAATCTCGAGGTAACTCGAGGTTGAACCCCGAGGTAACTCGAGGTTGAACCCCGAGGTAACTCCAGGTTGGACCATGAGGTAACTTGCGGTTGAACCCTGAGATAACTCGCGGTTGAACCCCAAGGTACCTCGAGGTCGAACTCTAAGGTAACTTGAGGTGAACCTGCTCTAGGGACATTAAATTAGAGATAATGGGCTCATTATAGAGAATTGATTCAAATTGATTAACATTTGTATTTCTTTCCTTTTTTTTAAGTTGAAACTCAAAATGTTAGCACAGACAGTCAATATTCAAATGACTCTACAAATTATACCTACCTCCCCCCAAGTCTGGTGAGAGAATATGCGCCGATAGGCCACGTTGAAGTTACCACTGCCGTTGCCATTCTGAGTAGACAGGTTACCAGACAGCACAGCCGTGTCGGTGGGCGTCAGTGGAGCGTCGATGGACTGGGTGATAGACATGTTCTTGACTTCTATCGATGGAATACCACTGAAGAAAAATAAGAACATTAGAGAACAAGTGTCTTTTAGTAAGCCGAACACGAGGTTGTAATAGTTATAAATACCATATTAAGCACCAACAATTAGGGCAGAACGGTTGTTATGTGAACAGCGCCCTCATTCGACTGCGCCAGGAACCCAGTATAAAGAAATATGTCGGTTAATGAAAAATATATAATATTGATATTCTATGCTACGTTTTCCAGAGTTTAATCTATTTTTATTCGACTTGGTTTCTCAACCAGGCCTTTACTTCTTAATCTCACGTACCTAAACTCCGTGTCGTAATCATCATAAACATCAAAGAGATCCGTAGCGTCAATTCCTACAGTAATAGCTCCCTAGATAGAAAAACAAATATACAAGAATTCTTACACGGCATACAATGACAATATCTTAACTGTCATCAGTTTCAAAAATATTGATTCTCATTAGAAATATGTAGTATACAAAATGTTTGTGAGTGCAATGGTAAGAATAACTTCATGAGGTGACAGAAAGAATGTTCCATTCTACGAAGCGAAGCCGAGTAAAATGGGCCATTCTATTCTAAGTGTTTCTATTTTCTCAAAATCCTACAGAAAATCTTTCAAGAAAAAACAAAACTGGTTGATTTTGAAGGATCTGGGAGTCACTGAGACAATGCTTACCCTTGGGTTGGTGCTCTGTTGTAGTCTGCGTTCCTCTTTTTCCTTGGCTAGTCTCTCGTATTCCTCTCGGATTTCTTGGGGCGTCCTCCGCCTGGGTACGACGTCCCATTCTGCACATAAACCTTTCTCCCCGTACACGTCGTAGATAGCTCGTTTACTCGGATCGTTGAGAACTGCACCCAAAACAAAAAGAAAAAATTAAATGTCAATTTCTTTTTTTTATTTCTCGAATGGTAATCAGAACAAAACATTTAAGGTGTGTTTTTTGTTTACGTTTGGTCCACTATGCTCACAAAGACAGTTTTGTTTAATGGGAGACAATTGGGCAAGTTACCTACGCTGGGTTTTGATGCACAATCGAATTACGTTTTCGTAACGTTTACTCACTGCGATTAAGGTTAACAATTCCATTTTTAATGCGTTTAAAACAGTATCTCATTAAAATGACAGGAAGGTCTTGAAATTCAACTGGAAATTTAACTTTTCATGAAAATTGTATGGAGACCTTTATTTAGTGCCATGATTTTAATTAGAGATTGCGGTTTTATGAAAAAGTTTATCTTAGATTCTAGTATCACCAGATCGAGCAAAGAGATCTAGCTCCACGGTTACTCATACTACTTCACACCCAGAATCCCTTGTAAACGAGATAGGTAGACCTACCCTGGTAAGCTTTCTGAACTTTATTAAAGATGGCTTCTGCGGCAGTTTTATCCCTCTCATCGCGATGTTTGTCCGGGTGATAAAGAACACACATACGTCGATATGCAGTCCGTAGTTCATCAGTGTTAGCCTGCGACACACAATACACAGCGAGCAAAGAAACAATAAACAAAACCATTGCGGTCTAGTACGATAGCTGTGTAAATGAGTCTCGTATATTAAGGACAAGTTTGGGAATACGTGGTTCTAGATTTTTAGATATTCCTATTGAATCAACTCCTGAAAATTTCAAAGCCCCGGCCCTTATGTCGCTGTTTAGCGGTATTTATCGGTACATTGTACTTCCCCTTTTGTAATCATCATCCCTCTGTTGCAGGTCAGAACTCATGAATTATGCATTTTATTTGACCTAGATTTGAAAATGGGACCCGCGCATCTTTATATCGCTTTTCAAAAACATCACCGCCAAAACGGCGGTGATGTGTTCTGCTGGTGCTGGTTCAGCCTGGTGGGTCGAGTCGTCTCAACGGTCGAGTTGTCCCAACGCAACGGTCGAGTGTAATGTCAACATTTCGCGTTCTCGCTCGCTACCACAACCGAACAATATTATTTAGTTTGACAAATGTACCATGAAAATTACTGATATTCCTAGGCAACACTCAACGTGCTTTAGCACTCGATAATTCACAATAATGTCCTGGACTCACCTCTTTCCTCGTGTTCAATATAGCGTAATAATCGTCAGAATTAATTAAGCCCGAACAGGCTTCATTCAACATGGGCGCAGCCATTTTGCCTGAAACTTGGGCAGTTTTACAAACACCAGCTTCGTTTTTGTCGTGGCTTCGTTCATGCCGTTTGGCATTGGTGATGGAGCCAGAATAGAGCTAAACTGGGGTTTAGAAAACGGTCTTAATTTTATAAACGGTAACAATAGTTTGCTGCCCTCTATTGACCGAGTGCATGCTGTGAAAGGGCGGATCCAGGTTTTCGGGGAGGGGGGGGGTGTTTAACGGCAACTGATATGGTTTATGGGCAATTCGGAATTACAATTTCTTACACAAAATATGTGCACAATGGTTTCTTAATTAAAGCAGTGTTCACGTGCCCGACTCATATATAGCACAATAAAAAGGACGAAATGTCACAACTTCATTTATAGTAAAAAGTAGAATTTATTACAGAGTATAAAAAATTAAAAAACACGTAATTAATACAAATTTGTAACTACATTTCAGATTGTTTCTCTACATTAAGAAACCTCGTTACTTTAATATAATATTTCAGATATATTTAAACCTGTTATCAGTTGTCTTGGATATAAATCGTTGTTAATATTTGTTTTTAATATCTACTGATCTGAACCATATAGAGGCAGGATTAAGTACACTAGGCTTTGTACGCTAATATTATTATATTATTATTATCAAAAATAAGTCGGTAATACATGTTTATCGAAATGCAACATTTCCTTTATTTAATAAATTCCAACACAATTTAGCTGGGCCTGATATTCCGTATAAAGCTATAGCAATTAACATCCGAGTAAAAGTTATCAAAAATATTAACAACTATTAAAACTTAACCAGTTCGCGCCAGAGGACGTATATACACGCATAATTTTTCAGAAATTTTAAACGAATGAAGCATAAACACGTCACGAGCAAGGCCGGAAATGTCTGTCAGCAGCGAGCAAGGCCGGAAATGTCTGTCAGCAGCGAGCAAGGCCGGAAATGTCTGTCAGCAGCGAGCAAGGCCGGAAATGTGTGGGTGTGCTTCCCGGTACCATCGGCCTGAACCCGCCTCGAATCAAGTTTCGTTAAAAATAATCCTGCACCTCGGCTCGGGAATGTTAAAATAATCCCGGCGCGAACTGGTTAAAGTCAAGTCTATAAACTACTTCTTGCCAAAAATATCATCTCGGTTATAATTTAATAGTTGATAAACAATTTGTGTACCATCTAGCTGCTGCTACAGAAACTTCTTAAGTTACATTTACTAAACTTTTAACTACAAACATTTTAATATGAATATAAAACAATTTAAAGATGTTTTACATACATCTCTGAATACAAGTGGTATTACACACTTTTGCTTATTCACTAAGACTACAATCCAATCACTTACAGAGTAAAAGCCTCTGTACTGATGATGTACAGGTGGGAGCCGGGACAACAGTTCGGAAGTCTCTAAGAAAAGTGCACATGTAAACAGAGTGGGAGGTTGTTGGTTTGTTTAGCTGGGGTTGAGTATAGGGTTGGTTTATAAGGTTTTATAGGGTTTAAGGTTTTATAGGGTTGAGGTTGTAGGGTTGAGGGTTATAGGGTTGAGGGTTATAGGGTTGAGGGTTATAGGGTTCAGGTTGAGGTTATAGGGTTAAGGTTGGAATTAGGGGTTGGAATTGTGGCTAGGGCTGGGTCTGAGGCTGGGTCTGAGGCTGGGTCTGAGGCTGGGTCTGAGTCTGAGTCTGAGGCTGGGTCTGAGGCTGGGTCTGAGGCTGGGTCTGAGGCTGGGTCTGAGGCTGGGTCTGAGGCTGGGTCTGAGGCTGGGTCTGAGGCTGGGTCTGAGGCTGGGTCTGAGGCTGGGTCTGAGGCTGGGTCTGAGGCTGCGGCTGCAGCTGGGTCTGCGGCTGGGTTTGCGGCTGGGTCTGGGTCTGCGGCTGGGTCTGCAGTTGTGGCTGGGGCTGGGCCAGGGGCTGGATTTGTGGTTGGGGCTGAAGCTGAGTCGGCATGCCAGAGTAAAACGGCGGACTCACAGCCACCTCAGCGCAAGCAGAAGATGGGAGGTAGGCGTTTGACACCGGGACAAACCCCTGAGAGATCCCGGGAGCGGAGCCAGCCTGGGTCTGCCCCATTTGGGGCTGACCACTGAAGGGCATCGGGCTGTAACCCGGGGGAGGTTGGCGAGCTGCGGGCCAGCCAAAGGGGGTCTCGCCAAACATAGGGTTAGACAAGACATTGGCACCAGTGGAATTTTGATCAAAGGCCTGTTGTTGAGCAGCCGATGTCAAAGGTATGTTCATGTCCCTGGTCGTCTGTGATGGCTTCTTGCAACTGCGCCTGACTACGACTATGATGACGATAGTGACAAGTGCAATCACAATAACTGCAGACGGGATAGCGATACCTACCACTGCGCCGGTTGAGAGACCTGGGGAGAAAGATCGGTTGGCAATCGTTGACAATTCATCATAGAAAAATCAACTTTTCTTGAAAACCATAGCACACCAGGTGCTTCGATTTCATAGGATGCTTGAGACTGTTATTCACTTCACAGTCAAAGTAAGGTATTTCGTAATTCATCAGTTTTGTCTTTTTGATATTTGCATATTGGATATTTGTTAACGAATGAGACAAATTGTGTTCACCTTAGTTTTCTAGAAAGAAATATGTTCCTACCTGATGACTGTCTAATGTATTCTGAATGCCCAGCGTTGCAGTTCAAAGTTGCAGAGCTACATGACTTTGTTGGATTGGTGATTAGGTCACAATCGGTCAGTATAGCTTCGCTACCATCACACTCTATCGTATACTGAGTTTCAGACTCTTCCCACGAAT
Organism: Crossaster papposus; assembly: GCA_037893245.1. Taxonomy (NCBI): domain Eukaryota; kingdom Metazoa; phylum Echinodermata; class Asteroidea; order Velatida; family Solasteridae; genus Crossaster; species Crossaster papposus. Next base: position 141,459 of record JBAIAA010000651.1, on the reverse strand, counting down.
AATAAAAATCATTGGCTGTAGAAAAAAATATATATTGGTTTAGATTGATCACATTTACAAAGAAAGGGAGAGTCCATGGCATTCCTTCAGATGATTAATTCACATCCGGCACAAGTTCCGGACAAGTTGTAGGATTCTGAACAACTTCCCCGCAATTTAGTACCGTGTTATTAGTATTAGTGCTAAACACCCTGTGTGTTTATAGAAAACAGATGATTCTAACCGCAACTCGTATGGAACTCGTCTCTGATAAAAAAAATGAGACAGGCACTTACTATAAAAGTTCACTGAAATGCCTTCCGTTGGGTACCCTAACTGCCGGCAGGCCACTTCAGCCGAAGACTGGTCCCAGTTGGTGTTACAAAGGTCGACGTACGAGCCGCCATTCCAAACCTGAACAGTGCCTTTCGACGACGAGAACCCGTTATCGAGGCGAATCTTGCTTAAATCGTCTGTAGAAGGCAAATAAATTGGTCACAGTATATAAACCAGTATAGTATATAAACCAAGATCGATAAAAAACAGAGGGTAAAGAATTTTCTACTTCTCAATAAATAGCACCCAGGGGATACTCACATGGCTTTGCTGTTGTTTCAGAAGACTTGCAAGTAACTCCGGCATCCTCGGAATGCCCGCAATCTTTGCCCAGGCTTTTGTGTGAGCAGTTCCAGATGCTCGATTCGTAGCCTTTGCAGTTAACATCGTCCAGGATAATTTGTCCCGATCCTTGGCCGAAGTGAGCTCTGCTCCAAGCGTGGGTGGCCGAAGACAAGCCCAGCATGCGACAGACGACGTTGGCGTCATCAATGTCCCAGCCATCATCGCAGACTGTGCCCCATTCGCCTTCATAGTAGACCTCTACTCGACCCTCAATAGGGGAGCTGCCACCAACGAGACGAACGGAACCTAAAGGTATTGAGTGAAGGAACAAGAAAATTAGTACGGTAACACTGTCCTACTTTTCCTTATCGTTGGTTCTTCTGTCTCACCTGAACAAGTTTAGAAACCAACTCACTATTTTTGTATATAGTCTGTTCGAACGTAGTCCATGTGTCATTTTGGTTAAAGGTTTGACAAATTTGCCTTATATGCAAAGTTGAAGTTCAATTCATGGATGCAATATTTGTAATCTTCTTACCATGGTCATAATAGTTGCAAAAAATGCCAGAATTGTAAAATCGGTCTTATTTTGAACTTGGGTCAAAGATGCAATTTGGAAACTCCCATGTGATGGTGATATTAAAGGTACATGCTGAGGTCGAAGGTCACTCAAAGTCAAGCTGTAAAAAAAGGGCAACCGCGAAAGTTTAGTAAAGGTTTTACCTGCAGATTGCTGGCAGATGACGCCGGCATCTTCGACGTGATTGCAATCGTCATGTCCCCACGGAGAATGATCGCATTCCGAAAGAGCGGACTCGGATCCGGCACAGCGAACCTCATCCAGGAGAATGCTTCCCGATCCCTGCCCAAAATAAGCCCGAGTCTTTGCCTGAGCACCGTAAGCATTATAGCCGAGCTGACGACAAACGACTCTAGCATCGTTGACATCCCAGTCATCGTCGCAGACGGTACCCCATTGTCCGTTGTAATAGACTTCAACTCGGCCGAGCCAGAGTGCCGAGCCTCCAACTAGACGCAGAGATGCAGCTGAAACAGTCAACAAAATCAAGTTTTGTTCAGTAAGTTTTGTAGAGTTACGTACAATTTCCGTGCAACCAAGGGGAGCTTTCGGAAGGCATTTTTTTAAAAGTGAGCCAAGTTTAGCTCAGTCGGTAGAACATTGGACTAAGGATCACAAGATCTATGGTTCAAGTCTAGCTCCGCTCATCACCCAGAGTATGGGTAGCATTTTAGTGCGGTAAGTGAACTGAGTGTTCTCAACAACTGATCTCCCTGGTCTAGCGCTAACGACAAAAAGATAGACTCCCTCATTGTATGGCTGATACCGACAATAGGCCTCCTCGACTGACCTAACTACAGTAAATAAGCCACCAACCTGGGTTTGAAGTTGTCAGGATGTTATCTCCACATGTTACTCCAGCATCTTCACTATGACTACAGTCGTTAGTAAACCAGGCGTTATGTTGGCATTCAGCCAGGTTGGATTCACTGCCTCCGCAGTTCACATTGTCAAGGATAATCCGTCCTGATCCTTGGCCGAAGTGAGCATTACTCCAAGCATAGGTTGCCGAAGATAACCCCAGCATGCGACAGACGACATTGGCGTCATCAATGTCCCAGCCATCATCGCAGACTGTGCCCCATTCACCTTCATAGTAGACCTCTACTCGACCCTGGTTTTGGGAGCTGCCATCAACGAGACGAACAGAACCTAAAGGTACAACAAAATCAGCACGGTAAAATGACGTGCATCGGGTTCGATTGATCAGGCTGAACCAACCATAAACATGAAAGATAAAACTTTAATCAGTGTCCTGTGTGGCTGGTTTAGCTCAGTTAGTAGAGCACGAGCTAAGGATCACTAGATCGGCGGTTCAAGTCTAGCTCCGCTCACCCAGCGTACGGGTAGCATTTTGGTGCGGTAAGTGAACTGGAAGTTCAAGACAGGTGTGGCGCTCTGTCTCAACAATTGATCTCCCTGGTCTAGCGCTAACGAAAAGGAGATAGACTCCCTCATTGCATGGCTGATATTGACAATAGGCCTCCTCGACTTACCTACCTACCGTAAGTAAGCCACCAACCTGGGTTTGGAGTTGTCGGGATGTTATCTCCACATGTTACTCCAGCATCTTCACTATGACTACAGTCGTTAGTAAACCAGGCGCGATGATTACATTCAGCTAGGCTGAGTTCACTGCCTCCGCAGTTCACATCGTCAAGAATAATTCGTCCTGATCCTTGGCCGAAGTGAGCATTACTCCAAGCATAGGTTGCCGAAGATAACCCCAGCATGCGACAGACGACATTGGCGTCATCAATGTCCCAGCCATCATCGCAGACTGTGCCCCATTCGCCTTCATAGTAGACCTCTACTCGACCCTGGTTTGGGGAGCTGCCATCAACGAGACGAACAGAACCTAAAGGTACAAAAAAATCAGCACGGTATAATGACGTGCATCGGGTTGGATTGATCAGGCTGAACCAGCTACAAACATGAAAGATAAAACTGTAATCAGTGTCCCGTGTGGCTGGTTTAGCTCAGTTAGTAGAGCACGAGCTAAGGATCACTAGATCGGCGGTTCAAGTCTAGCTCCGCTCACCCAGCGTACGGGTAGCATTTTGGTGCGGTAAGTGAACTGGGAGTTAAAGACAGGTGTGGCGCTCTGTCTCAACAATTGATCTCCCTGGTCTAACGCTAACAAAAAAGGAGATAGAATTCCTCATTGTATAGCTGATACTGACAATAGGCCTCCTCGACTGACCTACCTACCGTAAATAAGCCACCAACCTGAGTTTGGAGATGTCGAAACAAGGCTTGGAGTTGTCGGGATGTTATCTCTACAAGTTACTCCAGCATCTTCCCTATGTTGACAGTTATTACTAAACCAGGAGCTATGTTGGCATTGAGCCAGGTTGATTTCACTGCCTCCGCAGTTCACATCGTCCAGAATAATCCGTCCCGATCCTTGGCCGAAGTGAGCATTACTCCAAGCATAAGTTGCCGAAGATAACCCCAGCATGCGACAGACGACATTGGCGTCATCAATATCCCAGCCATCATCGCAGACTGTGCCCCATTCGCCTTCATAGTAGACCTCTACTCGACCCTCGTTTGGGGAGCTGCCATCAACGAGACGAACAGAAACTAAAGGTACAAAACAATCAGCATGGTATAATGACGTGCATCGGGTTGGATTGATCCGGCCGAACCAGCTACAAACATAAAAGATAAAACTTTAATCAGTGTCCCGTGTGGCTGGATTAGCTCAGTTAGTAGAGCATCGGACTAATGATCACTAGGTCCGCAGTTCAAGTCTGGCTTCGCTTACTCAGCTCGGCGTTTGGATAGCATTTCAGTGCAGGGAGTGAACTGGGAGTTGAAGACAGGTGTGGCGCTCCATCTTAACAATTGATCTCCCCGGTCTAGCGCTAACGAAAAGGAGATAATAGACTAATTGTATGGCTGATATTGACAATAGTCCTCCTCGACTTACCTACCTACAGTAAATAAGCCACCAACCTGGATATGAAGTTGTCGGGATGTTTTCTCCACACGTTACTCCAGCATCTTCACTATGACCGCAGTTATGAATAAACCAGGTGTTATGTTGGCATTCATCAAGGTTGGATTCACCGCCTCTGCAGTTCAACTCGTCAAGCATAATCTGTCCCGATCCTTCGCCGAAGTGAGCATTACTCCAAGCACTGGATGCTGGAGGCAAGCCCAGCATGCGACAGACGACATTGGCGTCATCAATATCCCAGCCATCATCGCAGACTGTGCCCCACTCGTTTTGATAGGAGACCTCAACTCTACCTTCGTTGGGGAAGGTACTACCAACAAGGCGAACTGAAACTGAACAAAGAGTACAATTTGAAAAGTTATCAAATGTTATTGTTGGGCACGATCGGTCAATCTGCGCCATCGCAATTGCATGGCTGATACCGACAATAGGCTTCCTCGACTGACCTACCTACCTACCATAAATAAGCCACCAACCTGGGTATGAAGATGTCGCAATGAGGCTTGGAGATGTTGCAACGGGGCTTGGAGTTGTCAGAATGTTTCCCCCACATGTTACTCCAGCATCTTCATAATGTTGACAGTTATGAATAAACCAGGTGTTATGTTGGCATTCAGCCAGGCTGAGTTCACGGCCTCCGCAGTTCACATTGTCCAGGATAATCCGTCCTGATCCTTGGCCGAAGTGAGCCTGGCTCCAAGCACGGGATGCCGGAGGTAAACCCAGCATACGACAGACGACATTGGCATTATTAATGTCCCAGCCATCATCGCAGACTGTGCCCCATTCGCCTTGATAGTAGATCTCTACTCGACCCTCGTTTGGGGAGCTGCCATTAACGAGACGGACGGAACCTAAAGGTACAAAACAATCAGTACGGTATAATGGCGTGCATCGGGTTGGATTGATCCGGCTGAACCAGCTACAAACATGTAAGATAAAACTGTAATCAGTGTCCCGTGTGGCTGGTTTAGCTCAGTTGGTAGAGCATGGAACTAATGATCACAAGGTGCGTGGTTCAAGTCTAGCTCCGCTCACTCGGCATATGGGTAGCATTTCGGTGAGGTAAGTGAACTGGGATTTGAAGATCTCAATTGATCTTCCTGGTCTAGCGCTAACCAAAGGGGATAGAATCCCTCATTGTATAGCTGATACTGACAATAGGCCTCCTCGACTTACCTACCTACCGTAAATAAGCCACCAACCTGAGTTTGGAGATGTGGAAATGAGGCTTGGAGTTGTCGGGATGTTTTCTCCACATGTTACTCCAGCATCTTCACTATGAAAACAGTCGTCAGCAAACCAGCCGTTATGTGTGCAGTCAGCCAGGCTGAGTTCATCGCCTTCGCAGTGCACATAGTCAAGGATAATCCGTCCTGATCCTTCGCCGAAGTGAGCATTTCTCCAAGCACGGGATGCTGGAGGCAAGCCCAGCATGCGACAGACGACGTTGGCGTCCTCAATGTCCCAGTAGTCATCGCAGACTGTGCCCCACTCGTTTTGATAGGAGACCTCAACTCTACCTTCGTTGGGGAAGGTACTACCAACAAGGCGAACTGAAACTGAACAAAGAGTACAATTTGAAATGTTATCAAATGTTATTGTTGGGCGCGATCAGTCAATCTGCGCCATCGCTATTGGTCGATCTTGAAAGATATATCGGACTTTACTTATTAAAAAAAAAACCACTTTAATCAGTGTCCCGTGTGGCTGGATTAGCTCAGTCGGTAGAGCATCGGACTAAGGATCACAAGGTTCGCGGTTCAAGTCTAGCTCCGCTCACCCAACATATGGGTAGCATTTTAGTGCAGGAAGTGAACGGAAAGTTGAAGACAGGTGTGGCGCTCTGTCTTAACAATTGATCTTCCTGGTCTAGCGCTAACCAAAGGGGATAGACTCCCTCATTTTATGCCTGATACCGACAATAGGCCTCCTCAACTTACCTACCAACCATAAATAAGCCACCAACCTGGGTTTGGAGTTGTCGGGATGTTATCTCCACATGTTACTCCAGCATCTTCACTATGACTACAGTCGTTAGTAAACCAGGTGCTATGTTGGCATTCAGCCAGGCTGAGTTCACTGCCTCCGCAGTTCACATTGTCAAGGATAATCCGTCCTGATCCTTGGCCAAAGTGAGCCTGGCTCCAAACACGAGATGCTGGAGGCAAGCCCAGCATGCGACAGACAACCATGGCGTCATAAATGTCCCATTGGTCATCGCAGACTGTGCCCCATTCGCCTTGATAGTTGACCTCTACTCGACCCTCGTTTGGGGAGCTGCCATTAACGAGACGAACGGAAACTACAGATACAAAACAATCAGTACGGTAAAATGACGTGCATCGGTTTGGATTAATCCGGCCGAACCAGCTACAAACATGAAAGATAAAACTGTAATTAGTGTCCCGTGTTACTGGCTAAGCTTAGTTGGTAGAGCATCGGAATAAGGATCACAAGGTCCGCAGTTCAAGTGAACTGGGAGTTGAAGACAGGTGTGGCGGTCCGTCTCAACAATTAATCTCCCTGGCCTTGCGATAACGAAAAGGTGATATAGACTCCCTAATTGTATGGCTGATATTGACAATAGTCCTCCTCGACTGACCTACCTACCGTAAATAAGTCACCAACCTGAGTTTGTGATGTTATCTCCACAAGTTACTCCAGCATCTTCATAATGTTGACAGTTATGACTAAGCCAGGTGTTATGTTGGCAGTCAGCCAGGTTGGATTCATCGCCTTCGCAGTTCACATTGTCAAGGATAATCGATCCAGATCCTTCGCCGAAGTGAGCATTACTCCAAGCACGGGATGCTGGAGGCAAGCCCAGCATGCGACAGACGACCATGGCGTCCTCAATGTCCCAGTCATCATCGCAGACTGTGCCCCACTCGTTTTGATAGAAGACCTCAACTCTACCTTCGTTGGGGAAGGTACTACCAACAAGACGAACTAAAACTGAACAAAGAGAACAATTTGAAATGTTATCAAATGTTATTGTTGGGCACGATTGGTCATTCTGCGCCATCGCTATTTGTAGATCTTGACTGATATATCGGACTTTACTTATTAAAAAAACAAACCGGTAACCGGCGGATAACCGGCGGATAACCGGCGGATAACCGGCGGATAACCGGCGGGTAACTGTCGGGGAACCAGCGGGTAATTTCATTTTCAGATCTATAATGAGCTCATTCATTACGGGTCACTACAAACACCAGGCCCTACGTCAGAGGTTTATGCACTACGCACCTGAGTTTGTGAAGTTTCCCCTACACTTTACTCCAGCATCTTCACTATGAACACAGTTATGAGTAAACCAGGCTCTATGTTGGCATTCATCCAGGTTGGATTCACTGCCTTCGCAGTTCACATCGTCAAGGATAATTAGTCCCGATCCTGGGCCGAAGAAAGCACTGCTTAAAGCCTCGGTTGCTGTGAAAAATCCCAACATGCGACAGACGACAATGGCGTCATAAATGTCCCAGTCGTCATCGCAGATTGTGCCCCAATAGTTTCGATAGAAGACCTCAACTGTACCTTCGTTGGGGAAGGTACTACCAACAAGGCGAACTGAAACTGAATAAAGTGTACAATATAAAATGTTATCAAATGTTATTGTTGGGCGCGATCGGTCGATCTGCGCCATCGCTATTGGTCGATCTTGACGGATATATCAGACTTTACTTAATTTAAATCAAAAAAAAACGGAACCGTGACTTAGAAAGACAAATATTTTATCTGGTTGCAGTCATTTACTACCATAAATAAGCCACCAACCTGGGTATGAAGGTGTCGAATTGAGGCCTGGCGATGCCGGGTTGTCATATCCACACGATACTCCAGCATCTTCACTATGAGCACAGTCATGATGAAACCAGGCATTATGTGGGCAGTCAGCTAGGCTGGATTCATTGCCTACGCAGTGCAAATCGTCAAGGATAATCCGTCCCACTCCTTGGCCGAAGTGAGCCTCACTCCAAGCACGGGATGCTGGAGGCAAGTCCAACATGCGACAGACGACCATGGCGTCGTTAATGTCCCAGTCGTCATCGCAGACTGTGCCCCACTCGTTTTGATAGAAGACCTCAACTCTACCTTCGTTGGGGAAGGTACTACCACCAAGACGAACTGAAACTGAACACAGTGTACAATATGAAATGTTATCAAATGTTATTGATGGGCGCGATCGGTCGATCTGCGCCATCGCTATTGGTCGATCTGACTTTACTTACGTTATTAACAAAAATCCGCCGGAACAGTGACTTAGAAAGACAATTGCAGCGCGATCGACCGTTAGCGTCATGAAATTGACCGAAAGAGCCAAACATTATCATGAAACAAGCAATGTTGATGACATTGGAACGCACATAAGCTAGGTCTTTTAAATGACAATTTAATGGTGGTATACACTATTTGCAAAAAACTAAATCATGGTCCCGAGATGTAGGCCAGCTTGACTACCTCCCGATGCAAAGTGGAGGGATGTAGTCGAGCTGATCTACACCGATCGTTGGAAAAACCTGACTATTTCCAAGCAATGCTCCAATTTTAATAAATTTAGTTAGTCCATATTTGTTTGGCAATACGTTTTGTTTAAACACATCCGTTAATGGGTGCAAGCCGACTAGTCTAGTTTCCAACCTCATAATTCCATGATGTCTATGTCTATAAATTAACCTGGGTTTGGAGATGTCAGGTTGAAGCTTGGAGTTGTCGTAATCGTTTCCCCACATGTCACTCCAGCGTCTTCACTATGAAAACAATCCGCATCACCCCACTGGGAGTGTTTGCATTCAGCGAGGCTGGATTCGTTGCCTTCGCAGCTAACCACACCAAGCAGCGCCCGACCTGATCCTCGGCCGAAGTGAGCATAGGGCCAAGATCGGGACGCCGGCGGGAAACCCAGCATGGTACAGACGACATTGGCGTCAGTCAGTCCAAAATATCTACCACAGATTGTACCCCACTCTCCTTGGTAGTACACCTCTACGCGACCTTCGTACGGGGTGCTGCCATTAACCAGACGAACTAAAACTGAACAATAAGCACAATATGAAACATCAATATCGCTACAAGATACAATGTTGATGCCATTGGAAAGCACACAGCTAAAGTATTTGACAATTTGTTATCAACATGATTATTCAACGATTGACCACCTACCAGGACTTGGGGTTGTTGCGCTGTGTTCATCGCAAGTTACTCCAGCGTCTTGAGAATGCTCACAACTATTATCAAACCAGCTTCGGTGTGGGCAGTCGCCGATGTTTGATTCGTTGCCTCGGCAGGTAATATCGTCAAGGAGAATCCGTCCCAATCCTTGGCCGAAGTGAGCCTCGGTCCAAGCTTGGGTCGCCGATGGTAAGCCCAGCATGCGACAGACGACATTGGCGTCATCAATGTCCCAGCCATCATCGCAGACTGTACCCCACTCGTTTTGATAGAAGACCTCCACTCGACCCTCGTTGGAGGAGCTGCCACCAGCAAGACGAACTAAAACTGAACCCAGTTTTTAAAGGATGATTGTGTGAATGTTTTTAACCTACTTTTAAATGCTATTTCAGATCATTCAAAATGTGTTTCATAGCCCAATTGGGCGCTTCCAGGATGTAATTCCCCTTTAACTACATGTAGGTCTTTAACAAAAAAGTAACAATCAGGGTTCAACAATAGACCACCAACCTGGGTTAGATCTGCTGCAAGTTACGCCAGCCGCATCCTTACGCCAACAATTATTATTATACCAGCCTCTGTGGGAGCATTCTGCTATGCTGGATTCGTAGCCTTTGCAGTTAACATCGTCCAGGATGATCCGTCCTGATCCCAGGGCAAAGTGACCACTGCTCCAAGCATGGGTTGCCGAAGACAAGCCCAGCATTCGACAGACGACGTTGGCGTCATCAATGCCCCAGCCATCATCGCAGACTGTACCCCACTCGTTTTGATAGAAGACCTCTACTCGACCCTCGTTTGAGAAGTTGCCATCAGCTAGCCGAACAAGAACTGAACAAAAAGAAACAATTCTGACTGAGATACAGAAAATAAATCAGGCAATTCATGCTGACGACTTAATGGGGGAGTCAGGTTCCTTCCTCGCCTTTCACCACTGTGACCCAGGTTCAAATCCCATCTGGGCCAATATGTGGATTGGGTTTTCAGTCCCTGCCTGATTCCGTGGGTTTTCCCCAGGATATTCTTCTAGGGTTTTTCTCCTACCTCTACATTGTCTCTTATTGTCTTCTCTCTACAGCGCGCAGGGGTACCATTATTGGTGCGTTCGTTGGTTGGTTCCGTGCTTAGCCGCAATCGGCTGAATGAGATGCCCGAAACGCCAATTGTGGTTTAATTAGTGACTCGGCAAATTCTGAATTAAGATCGAATTTTTTTTTTAATTTTTTTTTGGGGGGGTGAGACATACATCATTCACAGGGCTCAAACTCAATAGGGTCATATGGCAAGCAGCTTTATGTTGAGAAGTTTTTCTGCTTCAAACAACAAAAATGGCAAACTGACAAATGTATACTATCTCTTATTAAACTAAAAACACTTTTCAACAATATACCACCAACCTCGTCCACAGGAAACTCCAGCATCTTCGCTATGTGCACAGTCACTAGTAAACCAGTCACTAAGTTGACATTCAACGAGGCTAGACTCATTTCCGCGGCAGCTAACATCGTCGAGGACGATCCGGCCCGATCCTTCGCCGAAGTGAGCACCGTGCCAAGCATGCGTTGCCGAAGGCAGGCCCAGCATACGACAGATTACAACGGCGGCGTCAATGTTCCAGCCATCATCGCAGACTGTACCCCACTCGCCTTGATAGTTGACCTCCACTCGACCCTCGTTGGGGGAGCTGCCACCAACGAGACGAACTGAAACTGAACCAAGAGTACAAAAGGAAAGAGACTAAAGTAAATTATTAATTTAATTCACCGTCTAACAGCGCTATAGCGCCAATTACTGCAGGATGGATAAGTGAGAGAAGACAATGTGAAGAAGTTACAGTTTTAGAGGTGGGAGGAAAACCCCAGAAGAATATCCTGGGGTAAACCACCACAATATTCAAGGCAGGGACTGGGCGAGACTAGGTACTTTGAATGACAAATCACTGTTGTCATATAACCTAAGCCACCTACCTGTGACTGGAGTCGGGATGGGGATTGGCGTTACCGTAACATTTTGCCCGCACGTCACGCCAGCATCTTCACGATGAAAACAGTTATGTTTAAACCAAGTGTTATGTTCGCATCGATCCAGGGTGTATTCATCCCCACGGCAGAAGACATCGTCAAGGATGATTCGTCCCGATCCTTGGCCGAAGTGAGCGTCGCGCCAAGCAGTGGTCGACAATGGCAGGGAAGGGAAGCCTAGCATGCGACAGACGACAACGGCGTCAGCAAGGTCCCAGCCATCATCGCAGACCGTGCCCCACACGCCTTCATAGTTGACCTCTACTCGGCCCTCGTTGGAGAATCTACCCCCCACAAGACGAACTAAAACTGAACAAACAGTACAAAATGGGGTAATATACACCATTTGCAAACAGGATTATTGTAACATTTACCGAGCCGAAGAATAATTTTTAACAAAACTCGATCTGAGAAGTTTATGCCGATGGTAGCGGGAAGCACACCCACGCATTTCCGGCCTCGCTCACTGCTTACAGACATTTCCGGCCTTGCTTGTGACGTGTTCTTGCGTCATTCATTTTAAATCTCAAAAAATATATTTGTCCTACGGCGCGAACTGGGTAAGAACATTGGGAAGTACATTATCAAGGTCGTTGCGGGAATGCGGGGAAAGTAAAAAGCACTCTTTAACACTAGATCACTAACCTGCGTCCGATGCACCACAAGTTACTGCAGCGTCGTAATAATGCGTACAGGTGTTATTCAACCAGTCTGCGTGGGGGCAATCGGCGAGGTTCGATTCATTGCCACTGCAGCTCACATTGTCAAGGACAATTTGTCCGGATCCTTGGCCGAAGTCGGAAGCGCTGTGATAAGCCCAGGTCGCCGGAGGTGCGCCCAGCATGCGGCAGACGACATTGGCGTCATTAATGTCCCATCCGTTACTGCAGACTGTGCCCCACTTGTTTTCATAGTAGACCTCTACTCGACCCTGGTTGGGGAAGCTACTACCAACGAGACGGACTGACACTAAAACGATACGATTACGAGGGTAAAAAAACGGCTAAACTTAACAAATGTGACTTGGATGGTGAGCCAGTTCTTTACCTGCAGAAATGTTTGTGTGGATTTAAAGTAATTTTTAAAGTAATTAGTAAAGCAATTTTAACAATTTCCTTTAAGTTTAACTTAAAATATTACGCGCTTGGTATTAACATAGAGCAGGGAACAGTAATACAGCGGCCCCAGCAGAGGCGCCCGTCAAAAATGGTTGTTCCCACGCCGCACGCCGGTCGAGTTGTCCCGCGCCGCACGCCGGTCGAGTTGTCCCGCGCCGCACGCCGGTCGAGTTGTCCCGCGCCGCACGCCGGTCGAGTTGTCCCGCGCCGCACGCCGGTCGAGTTGTCCCGCGCCGCACGCCGGTCGAGTTGTCCCGCGCCGCACGCCGGTCGAGTTGTCCCGCGCCGCACGCCGGTCGAGTTGTCCCGCGCCGCACGCCGGTCGAGTTGTCCCGCGCCGCACGCCGGTCGAGTTGTCCCGCGCCGCACGCCGGTCGAGTTGTCCCGCGCCGCACGCCGGTCGAGTTGTCCCGCGCCGCACGCCGGTCGAGTTGTCCCGCGCCGCACGCCGGTCGAGTTGTCCCACGCCGCACGCCGGTCGAGTTGTCCCACGCCGCACGCCGGTCGAGTTGTCCCACGCCGCACGCCGGTCGAGTTGTCCCACGCCGCACGCCGGTCGAGTTGTCTCACGCCGTCGAGTTGTCTCACGCCGGTCGAGTTGTCTCACACCGGTCGAGTTGTCTCACATCGGTCGAGTTGTCTCACACCTGGTCGAGTTGTGCTAGTTGTTTGAGCTCCGAAAGTCCGATCTAAATTAACGTTTGCGCTTCCAAGTCATCATGCGTTTATTAAAAAATGTGCGCGCGTTTAGCAACGCACATGCCCCCTGAACAAGATGGCGCATTTTACCGTAAAACACCTTATTAACAAATCTACCCCCCTCCCCGGCTAGAAACAAACGACGTCGAGTTGTCCCACCTCACGTGGGCGGGTGTGTGCAGCAGTATAGTCGTTGCCAAAGACGAATGCGTTCGATGTATGATCGTGTACATGTACGTACATGGACATCTAAATTCACGCAGTGCGCCCGCTAACGACACGACTACGGACCAGCTCCCTTGCTCACGCTCTGGACTTTGCAAACTGCTTCTGAGTGGGTTGTTTAGTGTCGGCTAGGCCTATTCGAATGGTCGAATTTGCATGAAAAGATCAAGGCCCCATTAAAAAAATTGTAAGACCACTGCCATAATTTTATATATATGTAACCAAACTATGTCAGGTTATTTTGCCAAGCTTTGTTTCGTGAAGAAAAACGGCAGTTTCTACCGACCTTTAATTCACTACAACCATGGAGGAATAAGAAGGAAAACTTAGAACGGTTATAGTTCCGTCCGACGTCCCTGTTTTTCACAAAATTGTTCATAATTTTTAACATGTTTGTTAAATGAAATTGTTGTTTTGAAATGTAGTGTCCCATGTCATGAATATTCATTATACCGAGAGAGTTATGCATAAATTATGATAAGAAATCACTTTTACGAAGGCCGCGACCTGACTGCTGCGCGCGTGATCGAGAGAGCCGCGAGGACTATAAATAGCATGTCGTCAGCGGCGCACTGTCGAATAACAGTGGACTATTATTATACAATGACAATGTACATGTACACCAGCACTAGCTGCGCCAATAGTGCAACTATTATATTACAACTGCAAGTCAAGCCGCGCGCGTTTCGGTTGATCTAACGGACACCAGTAAAACCTAACTTGGCACACTACTAAAAGTTGATATGAAAAGAAACACTACTGTGCAACTTCGCGCATGCGTGTTAAAGCGAGATTTTCCAGCCTGGGAAGCACACCGGATAAGTGAGCCCGTTGCACGGGGGGGGGGGGGGGGGGGGGGGGGGGATAGAGACCATTTACGTCTTGTAAAATGCCAAGATAACATCAAAACAGGAATGTTTCTCGGGGAAGAGTACGCTTAGAAATCATTCAGTTAAAAAATAACAGCAAGCTGAATGTGTAAAATGCCCATTGCCCGCCGTGGATGTACCACTTAGTACGTGTTTCCAAAGCCGTTTTTCCTGCTTTTTTTCTTTCGGCATCCATGATTGTGAAACTTCGGACAACAATACACCCCCCCCCCCCCCCTAAATCCACCAATTTATGATAATTCAAACAATTACAAATGGTGTATCCTAGTTTTAAATACGTATGTCAACTCTACAGACGGGTGTAACTGTATAAGTACATGTACGTAATAAACAACACTTGTAAAAAAAGGTTTCTAAGTAAAAGGAGTTTACGAATGTTTTCTTTTAAAACTTTTTTGAATGAATTGTATTTCTAAAAAAAATACTTTATCAGGGTGGTTCTAGCTGGCAAATCCCGTGCGATTCTTTTGTTATATTTTGTATTCATAATCTGAAACCGATTCTGAACTGTAGGAAGTTTAAATGGGCAATTTAGACGTATTTTTTTAATTACGAGAGAAAAAATATGAACAATAATTATTTTGTAGTATCTTCATCACTAAATGTAAACTATTAAACCTTTTTCACTGGAATTCAGGGTTTAGCAGAAAGCAACCTGATTGTCGCGACTCAGGCGGAAATATAGGAAAGCGACCATACAATAATTTTAAAGTCATTAGAAAAAATGTTTTTGTTCATGTTTTTTTGTCGACATTGCAGTTTCTCCAATTCAAGTTATCATTGTCTAATTAACTACTGTTTGTTTAATTACATTTACTTTCACTCATTGTCTTAATCACTTAATTCAACCCAATTACATGTACATACTAAACAAATAAAGCATAACGAGTAAATATGGAACATTATAGATAACCTTTGGAATAAAATTCATTGGAATAAAACATGACGGACGTCCAGCATAGTTGTCAACTAATTACATTGAACCCCTTTAAAGAACGGTTGTTGTCTAGCTGCTATACGTATTGTAGTGGATAATGAGAGGGGCTATGAATCAAAGATCCCTGGTTCGAATCCTGCTGTAGGTATCATCGTTGTTTCTTAGTCAAATTGGTATCTTTGGAGTATTTTAATTGAAGGTGAAATGGAGACCTATATGTGTACAGTGATCAATGCAACTACTGAGTTATTCATGATTATTAATTTAAAAAAACTGCTTCGCCCACCTACGGAAAAACAAATAATGCACGCGGCTCAGGAAAATCACCACAATTATTGTGTTACAAATTACAATTTCATCAGTATCAACATTTTGTTATGAGATTTTAATTGGCGATATTGTACCAAATAAAATGACAACGAATGGTCATTTAATATAGGCGCGCCTATAGTATTACAATGTCACGCGGGTTGTAGCATGACAGCTACGTTTTTGTTATGAACAGGTATCGCTTTTTGTGAACGGTAGGTGCGACTTACCGGGTGTTTCCTGAGTGAATACCCAGCGAATGTTAACAAGAACACTCAGTGAAAACAGGAGGAGTGGTGGCATCATAAATCCTCGCATTTTGATGAGCATCATGAAGGCTTCGTTGCCTTGGAGACCTACGCAGAGGTGCAACTTGACCTTGGCTACGTTGGTCGATAAGTGCTTCGCAAAATGGCGTTGTAATAATGGCGTGTTCACTTTTGTACACCTGCACAACTAAACTGCGCAATTTTATTATTACAGCGATATTAACGTAGGCCTATACGTCTGCAGTCAATAGACTTGACTATATTGTCATTGTCGTTGTGCACTTAGCATAACAATACACAAGCGGCCTCGGTTAATAATTCTTCAATATAGAAAGAAATAGGCCCTATCACATAATGAATTTCCTGTAAAGAGCAATCACCGTATGGGGGGGGGGGGGGGGGGGGGGGAGGGGGAGGCAAATGTTTTTACTGGAAAGAATTTAGTATACATAGTATTAACTTTTCACTTAATTCTAGCATTTAATTCTAGCAAAATAATATACACCAGTATGTAACAGTCAGCATCAGGAATCTTCGCATCTTGATGAGGACCAGACTCTCGTTGTCTTAGACGGAGACCTAAGCGCCCTCACGACGTGTATTACCAATTACAAAGTACCCTCCACTGATCAGGGGTAGGCATACACATCTAGTTATGGGGACAGTTGCTTTTGTTTAGAAAAACTGGCCGAGTTTTAGGAATTGTTTTCTCTGTCCCCATAGCGTTGGGGGTCCAGTAAAGGGGTTTATAGGTAGTTTTACGATAGGGTATAATGAAAGAAAATGGGGAAGATATATTATTAGGGCGATGTTGAAAATGTACGGACAGAATGCGTGTATACTGTGCGGCAATGGCCTACTTTCCTACACACGATTCACTTTCTAATTGAATTTCCAATCTGGATGCGCGGCACTGCAGGTACATCACAAAGGGCTCTATGCATGCAGTAAAACCGAATATTATCCAGCACGACATATATCCCCCATACCTAGCCTATACACTCTCTATAATATTGTTACCTAACGCACCCACCCTTAAAATCCTAAACAGTTTTCCTGATAAACCACAACATTCCGGTAGCACAATGACGACCACAAACAAAAAGAGCTGGGGGGGGGGGGGGGTGGGGAGTGTCATATGAAACCGAAACCGAAATTGAGTTTACAATGACGATGTGGTTCCGGGCTAGAGCTATAGAAACACTTTGCTATGCTCTTATTCACGCTATAATAGTTTTCAATGCAACTTGGTGCATACCTTTACGGTACAATTATGTGCTCCTTTCCTATGCTGGGAATAAAGTTTCGGCAACATATGACCACGACTCATGATTTCGAAAACAGATTAATTTCTAAGACTCTCTAAGTCTAACTGGCACTCTCATTGAAATAGGGTTTCTATGTTTAGTTATAATTTTGATTAGAATAACTAAAAGTGTACAACTCGAAACCTATTTTCCCATAAGAAAAAACACACAAATTCCGAGGGATATAAAATAGGATTATAAAATGAACCTCACTGCAATCATTAAACAGGTTGATAAATACAAGGTGTCATACTGAACTAACAAAACCAGATCAATCGAAGTCGGGGTTTTAAAAATACAAACCAAACTTAAAATTCTTGATAAAATGATAATCTCTAAAGAAAAGAGACCTCATTTGCAGATGTGTTTTTATTCCTCAGACTGTTTTGTGACACTCTAATAAAGTTTGGTCTTCAGCGCTAGAGGGCGCTATGTGAGGCTGATATTACAAGATGGCAGCCCCCATAAAGCTTTTCGAAGAGGCGGCTCATGCAAGTGTTTATCTCAAATACCGGTCGATGTTACCACAGAAAGTCTTTGAAAGGATCGTGGAGTATTTAAACGAGAAGGTGATGCCCATTCACGCACCTTTTTCTGTTTTTCATAGGCCATATTTAGTGTTAGGCCAGTTTTTTTAACGTGACTTTCAAAAAATCTGTGCACAAACCAAGTGGAGCCAAGTACCAGCGATTTTAAATTGATTCCTCATTGCATTTCAAAATTAACTGATATCTTTTTATCCGTTGTTGCATTGTTATTTATGTGGGAATTGTCACTTCTGTCATCTTCCATTTGAACTGAATTTCCGCAGAAATCAAAGCCTTAGTTTATAGCACAATAAAAAAGCACGAAATGTCACAACTTCATTAGTAAAAGTAGAATTTATTACCGAGTACCAAAAATAAAAAAACACGTAATTAATACAAATTTGTAACTACCTTTTAGATTGTTTCTCTACATTAAGAAACCTCGTTACTTTAATATAATATTTTAGATATATTTAAACCTGTTATCAGTTGTCTCAGATATAATACGTTCGTCATTATTTTTTTCAATATCTACTGTTCTGAACCATATAGAGGCAGCATTAAGTACACTTTTCGCTAATATTATTATAAGGCTAGAAATATATGTGTCGGTAATACATGTTGTACATGTTTATCGAAATGCAACATTTCCTTTATTTAACCCTAACTCCCTACACAACAAAGGAAGTTGGAGGATTTTGAAGGAATTGTATTGTTCAATAACAATGGTGAGGGAGTTAGGGTTAATAAAGTCCAACAAAATTTTGCTGGTCCTGATATTCTGTATAAAACTATAGCAGATAACATCTGAGTAAAAGTTATCAAAAACATTAACAACTAAACTTAACCAGTTTGCGCCAGAGGACGTATACATGCATAATTGTCTAGAAATTCAAAACGGATGACGCATAAACACAGCACGAGCAAGGCCGGAAATGTCTGTCAGCAGCGAGCAAGGCCGGAAATGTGTGGGTGTGCTTCCCGGTACCATCGGCCTGAACCCGCCTCGAATCGAGTTTCGTTAAAATTAATCCTGCACCTCGGCTCGGGAACGTTAAAATAATCCCGGCGCGAACTGGTTAAAGTCAAGTCTATAAACTACTTTTTGCAAAAAAATATTATCTCGGTTATAATTTAATAAACAATCTGTGTATCTTCTAGCTGCTGCTACCAAAACTTCTTAAGTTACATTTACTAAACTTTTAACTACAAACATTTTAATATGAATATAAAACAATTTAAAGATGTTTTACATACATCTCTGAATAGTGGTACATGTATTACACACTTTTGCTTATTCACTAAGAAAGACTACAATCTAATCACTTGCAAAGTATAAGCCTCTGTACTGACTATGTACAGGTGGGAGCGGGGACAACAGTTCGAAAGTCCCTTAGAAAAGTGCACATGTAAACAGAGTGTGAGGTTGTAGGTTTGTTTAGCTGGGGTTGAGTATAGGGTTGTGTTTAAGGTTTTATAGGGTTGAGGTTGATAGGGTTGAGGTTGATAGGGTTGAGGTTGATAGGGTTGAGGGTTTATAGGGTTGAGGTTTATAGGGTTGAGGTTGAGGTTATAGGGTTAAGGTTATAGAGCTGGGGTTGGAATTAGGGCTTGGAATTGTGGCTAGGGCTGGGCTTAGGCTGAGGCTGAGAATTAGGCTGAGGCTTAGGCTGAAGTTGTGGCTTGGGTTGGGTTGGAGCTTGGGCTAGGGCTGGGATTGTGACTGAAGCTGAGACTGAGGCTGTGGCTGGGTCTGATCGGGGCTAGGGCTGGGGCTGGAGGGGGTCTCGCCAAAGGGGCTCTCGCCATACAGAGGGTTAGAAAAGACATTGGCACCAGTGGAATTTCGATCAAAGGCCTGTTGTTGAGCGGCCGATGTCAAAGGTATGTTCATTCCATGGTCGCCGGTGACGGATTCTTGCAACAGCGCCAGACTACGGCTATGGTGACGACAGTGACAGTTACAATCGCAATAATTGCATAGTGGATAGCAAAACCGTTAACTGTGCTGGATGAGCCGCCTGGGGAAAAAGATCAGTTGGCAGTCGTTGGAAATTCATCATAGAAAAATCAACTTTTCTTGAAAACCACAGCACACTAGGTGCCTCAATTTCATAGGATGCTTGAGACTGTTATTCATTTCACAGTCAAAATAAGGTATTTCATAATTCAGCAGTTTTGTCTTTTTGATATTTGCATATTGGATATTTATTAACGAATGAGACAAATTGTGTTCACCTTAGTTTTTTAGAAAGAAATATGTTCCTACCTGAATCTGAATCTTTATCATTGCAGACCAGAGTTGCAAAGCTACATGACTTCGTTGGATTTGTGACTAGGTCGCAATCGGTCAGTTTAGCTTCGCTACCTCCACACTTTATCGTATACTTAACTTCAGACTCTTTCCACGAATTATAATTATAGATGGCTGTAGAAAGAGAACAAATGTATTGGCAGGCCCGTAAGACACTTTTTTCAAAGGGGGGGCGTTTTCAACAACAACAAAAAAGTCAAAAAAAAAATTTTCCTTCGGAAACACGCTCATTCTCTTATTTTAATGTTCCATTATGGTGTCATAGTTTACCTTTCTTGTTGGTCGACGCACAGAAATACCGGAAGTAGTTTTTGACATGATTCTACAACAATCTTAACAACCTTCCACCACCAGTCCGTTGACGAGTTGCAGCGTGTGATCACGTGACAAAACATGGTCACGTGTGTAAATAAGTGTACAAGGAAATGAGAAAACACCGTTTATTTCCCTTCTATCCTTTTAATTCCAAGTCGTGATTTGCATAAATAGACTAAGTAACACCGTTATGTCAGATTATTGTTTCAAAACCATGTCTTAATCAGTACTAAAAATCCGGGTTAAAAATCAACTGTCGTAGCAACACTAAAGCACATGTCCGTTCGTGCATAATAAGTATGCGCAGTAGTCTGTTTGCGCATTAATGACGTCAGCCTAGCCCTTAGTTGGAACTTTCCACGCCGTTTTGCACGCTACCCATCTTACGTACGCAAACTGTACATATATACCCCAGAGAATACCAACAAAACCAGGGAAACATCCCTCCTAAAACATCTCATCAACCAAAACAAACCAAACGGTTTTTCTTGCCTACAATGTGCCCCACAATCCGAATATATTCATTATATTCATATACAATTTCCGCATAGGAAAGCCATGGCAAGAAATAAACCGAAAAAAGGTAACAATGAGATCACTTAACCAACAAATATCAAACCTCTTCTCTGGCAAATGCGAACGCAAAAACGCCAATTCCAATCAGCAACCGAGCCATAAACAACCGGACCGTAACAATTAAAACACCAAGCAGTAAAAAAACACAGTTGTAACCCAACATACTGCTCTCTATACAAGAGAAATAATACGGACCCAATATAAATAATATGGCTAAGTTCCAAATACCTGGAATTCACGTTCATTGATTGTAACCACACCAAACCCACACACCTTGCGAGTTAGACCCGATTCCTTACCATGGAATCACCTACCTGCAACTGACGAGTGTCATAACAGTAAAGACACGAAAGCACTGCTATTGCTAACACAAGAGAATTTGCGATTACAATTCTCCCCTCGCACCCCAAATAAAATCACATTTGATTTATCTTATACCATACGGTCATCTAGTCTTTAGTGTTCGCCCACTCCATTTATTTCGGACATAACGGGCCTAGACTATTTCGTGCTTAAATTAAGCCATACAAGTCACAGAGAGAGGAATGTCACTGGATGGGAAAGCGCCATCATTCTCTTAACCTTAAAAAAAAAAAAAAAAAAAAAAAAGATTTTCAAAGGGGGGGCGTTCGCAACCGTCGCCCCCCCCCCATCTGACGGGCCTGATTGGTTAGATTGATCAGACAAAATCAAAATCACATTTACAACGAACGGGGGAGTCATGACATTCCTTCAAATGATTAATTCACAAGTTGTAGGATTCGGAATAACTTTCCCGCAATTTAGTACTGATTTATTAGTATTAGTGCTACACACGGTTGGTAATAATTTTTAAAAAGACAATGGAGCGTGTATAGAAAACAGATGATTTTAACCGCACCTTATGTCCCGAACTCGTCACGGATATAAACTGAAACGGGCACTTACTCTCAAATTTCACAAAAATGCCTGCCGTTGGGTACCATAACTGCCGGCAGGCCACTTCAGCCGAAGACTGGTCCCAGTTGGTGTTACAAAGGTCGACGTACCAGCCGCCATTCCAAACTTGAACAGTGCCTTTCGACGTCGATAACTTGTTATCGATGCGAATCTTGCCCAAATCGTCTGTAGAAGAAAAAATAAATTGGTCACAATATATAAACCAGTATAGTATATAAATTAAGAACGATAAAAAAGAGGGTAACGAATTTTCTACCTCTCAATAAATAGCACCCAGAGGTTACTCACATGGCTTTGCTGTCACGGTTGTTTCGGAAGACTTGCAAGTAACTCCGGCATCCTCGGAATGCCCGCAATCTTTGCCCAGGCTTTTGTGTGAGCAGTTCCAGATGCTCGATTCGTAGCCTTTGCAGCTAACATGGTCCAGGATAATCCGTCCTGATCCTTGGCCGAAGTGAGCTTTTCTCCAAGCATAGGTTGCCGAAGATAGCCCCAGCATGCGACAGACGACATTGGCGTCATCAATATCCCAGCCATCATCGCAGACTGTGCCCCATTCGCCTTGATAGTAGACCTCTACTCGACCCTCGTTTGGGGAGCTGCCATCAACGAGACGAACAGAACCTAAAGGTACAAAACAATCAGCACGGTATAATGATGTGCATCGGGTTGGATTGATCCGGCCGAACCAGCTACAAACATGAAAGATAAAACTGTAATAAGTGTCCCGTGTGGCTGGTTTAGCCCAGTTGGTAGAGCATCGGACTAAGGATCACTAGGTCCGCAGTTCAAGTGAACTGGGAGTTAAAGACAGGTGTGGCGGTCCGTCTCAACAATTAATCTCCCTGGTCTAGCTCTAACGAAAAGGAGATAATAGACTAATTGTATGGCTGAACAATAATTATTCTGTAGTATCTTCATCACTAAATGTAAACTATTAAACCTTTTTCACTGGAATTCAGGGTTGAGCAGTGAGAAAGCAACCTGATTGTCGCGACTCAGGCGGAAATATAGGAAAGCGACCATACAATAATTTTAAAGTCATTAGAAAAAATGTTTTTGTTCATGGTTTTTTGTCGACATTGCAGTTTCTCCAATTCAAGTTATCATTGTCTAATTAACTACTGTTTATTTAATTACATTTACATTCACTCATTGTCTTAATCACTCAATTCAACCCAATTACATGTATATACTAAACAAATAAAGCATAACGAAGTAAATATGGAACATTATAGATAACCACGACAGCTACGTTTTTGTTATGAACAGGTATCGCTTGTTGAACGGTAGGTGCGACTTACCGGGTGTTTTCTGAGTGAATACCCAGCGAATGTTAACAAGAAAACTCAGTGAAAACAGGAGGAGTGGTGGCATCATAAATCCTCGCATTTTGATGAGCATCATGGAGGCTTCGTTGCCTTGGAGACCAACGCAGAGGCGTAACTTGACCTTGGCTAAGTACGTTGGTCGATAAGTGCTTCGCAAAATGGCGTTGTAATAATGTCGTGAGCACTTTTGTACACCTTCCTTCTTATTCCTCCATGGCACAACTAAACTGCGCAATTCTATTATTACAGCGATATTAACGTAGGCCTACGTCTGCAGTCAATAGACTTGACTATATATTGTCATTGTCGCTGTGCACTTAGCATAATAATACACAAGCGGCCTAGGTTGATAATTCTTCAATATAGAAAGACATATCTATAAAGGATTTCCTGTAAAGAGCAATCACCTTATGAAAATAGTATTTACTTTTACTATCATTCAGGGAGAAGGGGAAAATGGTTTTACTGGAAAAAATTTAGTATACAGACTAACAGTATTTACTTTTCACTTAATTCTAGCATTTGCTTCGTTTGGTATAATTAAAATGAGCAAGTGCTTCAGAGTTTGAGTTTAAAGTCAGAAGAATACTATAGGGCCTAAGCCAAGCGAAATAATATATACCAGCATGCAACAGTTGGCATCATCCTCGCATCTTGATGGGGATCAAAGCTCTCGTTGTCTTAGAGACCGTCAGTGAGCGCCCTCATGATGTGTATTACTCATTACCACAAAACCTCCAGTCACGGGTAGGCATACATCTAGTTACGGGGACAGTTGCTTTTGTTTGGAAAAAATGGCCGAGTTGTAGAAATTGCTGTCCCCATAGCGTTGGGGGTCCAGTATAAAGGGGTTTATAGGTAGTTTTATGAAAGGAAATGGAGAAAATATATTATTAGGGCGATGTTGAAATTGTACGGAAATAATGCGTGTACTGTGCGGCAATGGCGGCCTACTTTCCTACACAAACCTAATTGAATTTTCGATCTGGATGTGCGGCACAGTGCGCTGCGGCAGGTACATCACAAATGGCTCTATACAGTAAAACCGAATAACCAGCACTACCTAAATCCCCAATACCTATACACTCTATAACTATTGTTACCTAACGCACCCACCCTTAATTTTAAGCCTAAACAGTTTTCCTGAGAAACCATAACATTCCGCAAGCGCAATGACGACCATAACAAAAAAGAGCTGGGGGGCGGGGGGGTCATATGAAACCGAAACCAAAATGGAGTTTACAATGACATTGTGGCCTTGGGCTATAGCTATGGAAACACTTTGCTAGACTCTTATTCATGCTATAATAGTTTTCAATGCAACTTAATGGCGCAATCGTACAAATATGTGCTCCTTTCCTATGCTGGGAATAAAGTTTCGGCAATTATGAACACGACTCATGATTTCGAAAACAGATTAATTTATAAGACTCTCTAAACTGGCACTCTCATTGAAATGGGTTTATATGTTTACTATATAGTTATAATTTTGATTAGAATAACTAAAAGTGTACGATGAAACACCACAATGGACATGACTCAACTCGAAACCTATTTTCCCATAAGAAAAAACGACACCAATTTCCCAGGAATATAAAATAGGAATATGAAATGTACCTCATAACAGGTTGATGAATAAAAGGTGTCATACTGAACTAACAAAACCAGATCAATCGAAGTCGGGGTTTTAAAAATACAAACCAAACTTAAACTCCTTGATAAAATGATAATCTCTAAAGAAAAGAGACCTCATTTGCAGATGTGTTTTTATTCCTCAAACTGTTTTGTGACAGTCTAATAAATTTGGTCTTCTCTTCAGCGCTAGAGGGCGCTATGTGAGGCTGACAAGATGGCAGCCCCCATAAAGCTTTTTGAAGAGGCGGCTCATGCAAGTGTTTATCTCAAATACCGGCCGATGTTACCACAGAAAGTCTTTGAAAGGATCGTGGAGTATTTAAAAGAGAAGGTGATGCCCATTCACGCACCTTTTTCTGTTTTTCTTAGGCCATCTTTACTGTTTGAGTAGGCCAGTCTTTTCAATGTGAAAAATCTATGCACAAACCATGATAGAATGCACAAACCATGCACAAACCAAGTGGAGCCAAACTAGTACGTACCAGCAATCGTAAATTGATTACTCATTGCATTTCAATAATTAACTGATATCTTTTCATTCATTGTCACTTCTGTCATCTTACATTTGAACTGAATTTCCACAGAAATCAAAGCCTTTCAAGCTTGCGATCGATGTAGGGTGTGGATCAGGTCAAAGTACACGACCTTTGGCCCCGCACTTTGAAAAGGTAATTGGTGTCGATGTGAGTGAGGCACAGATAGCAGCAGTGAAGCAGACAGATAATCCACCCAATGTGCAATACAGGTCAGCTCACGATTAACTTGAATAAATTGCAGTTAACTGGAATTAATTGCAGTTAACTGGAATTAACTGCAGTTAACTCGAATTAACTGCAGTTAACTCAAATTAACTGCAGTTAATAACTTGAATTAACTGCAGTTAACTCGAATTAACTGCAGTTAACTCGAATTAACTGCAGTTAACTCGAATTAACTGCAGTTAACTCGAATTAACTGCAAATAAATGAATTTAAATTAACTGCAGTTAACTTTAAATAACTTTAGAAACTTTAATTGCAGTTAACTGCAGTTAACTTTAATTACCTTTAGTTACTTTAACTGAGGTTAACTGCAGTTAACTCAAATTACTTTCAGTTAACTGCAAATAACCTAATTTAACTGCAATTAATTTGAATTAAATGGTTAACTTATTAACTGCAATATTAATTACCTGCAGTTAACTTGAATTACTTGCAGTTAAATTACTTGCAGTTAAATTACTTGCAGTTAAATTACTTGCAGTTAAATTACTTGCAGTTAAATTACTTGCAGTTAAATTAACTGCAGTTAAATTAACTGCAGTTAAATTAACTGCAGTTAAATTAACTGCAGTTAAATTAACTGCAGTTAAATTAACTGCAGTTAAATTAACTGCAGTTAAATTAACTGCAGTTAAATTAACTGCAGTTAAATTAACTGCAGTTAAATTAACTGCAGTTAAATTAACTGCAGTTAACTTGAATTACCTGCGACTGAGTGCACTAATAACTTGAATTAACTGCAGTGAACTCGAATTGTAACAAATATTCTACTAATACGCATATCATTGATTTAATTGATTGTGTAACCGCTGGAGTAAAAAATGACACAGAAAATGAAGTCTAAACAGTCTAATCGTTGTTTTAATTGAGACTGAACTTACCTTATATTTCTTATGAATACGAGAACCGGACAAGCAGAGGAAATTCCTGTGCCGGACGACTCTGTTTCCTTAGTGACTTGCTGCCAAGCTGTTCACTGGTTTGACTATACGGCCTTTTGCAAAGACGTCAATCGCGTTTTGCAGCCGTTGGGCTGCGTAGCTGTCTGTGCCTATGGGAACTTTGTCCCAGAGACTTGCAACGGCGACCCGACAAAAGACAGAAAACTGCAGCAGCTCCACTCGAACGTAAGAAGTGATTTATAACTTCAATATTGGATTTTGCCCTTTATAGATCCCAGACGTGTTTATAAACACTGTACGTGTATACTTATCGTTGTCCCGAAAGATTAGAAAAACATTACTCAGGTGGGATTCGAACCCAAGTTTTCTTGCTTTCTAGTGCACTAAGATTTTATAATTTAGACGCACTTCTGAAAAAATGTCTTTCTCTTGTCGTAGCTTTACGAGGGTTTGTTAGGGACATACTGGGACGACCGCCGGAGGCACGTTGACAATGTTTACACCGAGTTCAGCATACCATATGCAGGGAGCATCAGGTATGTTCAAACCCTGATTCCTAGGGTGTGTGCAAACTTGTATTAATTTCTTAGAGGGTTAGGGATTGTTAGGGTTACAGGCAAAACAACGTTTTTGATGCAATCAAGCGAAATGAGTCAGGAACTCTGATTCTGAGAGTTTGATCATCACCCAACATTGCAAAGTTATTGATAAACAAAGTTTAGAAATGTCCGTATTTGATGCAGTGTTTTTCTTTATGTATTATTGTATGAACATGTCAAGTTTTATTGCCGTACATTGCACCAAAGTTATCATTAATTCTAAGGACTTTGTTCTGCAAAGTTTGTCTTTCAACGACTCAATTGAATTGACTCAATCTTCTTTTCAATGTGTCGCTACTCAACATGTCGTAACCTTTAAACCGAAAGTCCTATCAACATGGGGTTTATACCAAATTAAAGCTTAAAGTGCCCTTCAAATGAAAATACAAGAAACTAAGAAGTGAATGGAGTCGACTTCTAACTTTGTTTGATCACATTTGATTGTGCCACAATGTATTGAATTGTATTTTCACAGAGATGACAGCTTTCAGTTGGTCCAAGAGGTCACCGTGCCGTCGTATATCGGTTACATCTGTTCCTGGACAGCAATGCAAGCATTTTTAAACAAGAACCCTGCCAAACCTAACCCTTTGAATGGATTCCAAAACAGGTTGGTGCCAATTCTTTAGGTAGCTAACCTGATTATTGCTTGTCCTAGAAGTCAAAATTTGGAGTCTGCGCTGTTAACCAGTTCGCGCCGGATGACGTATATAAACGCAAAAATTCCCCCAAATTCAAAACGGATGACGCATAAATACGCCAAGTTCAAGTTCGGAAATGTATGTCGGCAGCGCGCAAGGCCGGAAATGCATGGGTGTGCTTCCCGGCACTATCAGCCTGAACACGCTTCGGATCGAGTTTCGTTAAAAATAATCCCGCCCGTCGGCTCGGCGATGTTAAAATAATCCCGGCGCGAACTGGTTAACTTGAAACATGGTTTTCTCTGGATTTCTGCAACTTCAACTTCCAAGTGACCTTAATCCTGCAAAAATCCTGCAATTTGCAAAGAGTATTTGGTTATAACGACCAAGCTCTTTGGCTTCTAGGAATTTATCGATCGTTGCGTGCGATTACTAATAACATTTTTCACTTTAAACTGCAAATCAGCATTAAAATAATAATTCAAATTTCATATAGTTTGTTATAATGGCATTTTGTTCATTACAATACCTTGCAGGTTGATAGAAATTCTCGAGGCAAAGACACTTTCTGAGCAGACCAAAGTTCGACTAAAAGCACCAATTATTTTACTCCTCGGACGAAAGCCGCCATTATAAGAGCCGTGGAGTGTCATGGCCCAGTCGTCTGTGGGTAAAGCTGCAGGTTGTGGGTTCCAGTCCTGCTTGGGACTATGGTGCGTGTGCCCTTGGGCAAGGCACTTTGTCACTCATTGCTTCTCACCCAGGACTGCCAGGAGTATTATAGATACCTGCGAGGGCAGAAATGGTTATTGTGGTTGATTTAGCTGCTTTGCGCCGAAATAGAGCTGTATCCCCAAGAGCTGAGATGGTATTTGGAATGTTTTATTGGCCCAGTGATCAGGGGTAATAATGATGTAAAGCACTACATAAAGATATTTTATTATTATGATTATGATTATTATACAAATATTATTATTATTATTATTATGATTATTATACAAATATTATTATTATCATTAAAGAGGAAGATCTGGAATTGATGAAGGCACATGGAGTACTCTTGCTTTTGAGAGAAGGAAATAAATGAATGAATGTGTGTTGTGTAAACAATGATATACATGTACTAGAATTAAGATGGTACAGATTATCGTTTTATGTTCGAATTGATGACTTTGGCTGTGACTTCGGCTGTTGCTAAGGGCAGACAATGACTGCTCATAGCAACAGCATAGCAACGGCCATAGTCACAGCCAAAGCCAGCAATTCGGACACGGCCTTACTATATAGAGGAGTCAATTGTGCATGTTTAAATGACCTTTGACCTCAGTAATCCGGTGAAGAATTGTCTTCCCATCCAAGTTTCATCCAAATACATGAAAGCAGTTATATCTTTTTTACTTAAAACTTAACCTGAACTTCAACATTGATGTGTACATTCGGAGATACATTTTTTGTATTATTAAAAAGGGAGGATAAACCATTTGCAGATATCGATTTTTTTTACTACCGAATTATTAAGAAATATCTTATTTATTTTAAAGTAAATATTGATTGTAGGCATCCAGCAAAATGATTGCGCTAGATATCCTGCAATTGTTCCGAAAACTTAAATTTTATAAAACAAAACGCGCGATCGCCAAAAAAAACCATAAAAAACAACACAAGAATAACTGCCTAACGCCGCATTTTCCTAATATACCCGTATTACAAATACATTTTTCGAAATTTGGTGGGTAAATCCCTCCAATAGTTTTTCCATAATTCTGACAACAGAAAAACAAACAGACAGAGAGACGGGAAAACAGACATACAGGGCTGAATACACAACCTATGTTATCAGAGATGGGAGGAAGTGAATTTAAAATAAAGGTGGGCATATACGGGTAGTTTGGGAACCGGGTACCAGATTTAAAAATAACACGGGTACTCGTTGTTGAACCTTGTTCATAAACGTCTGCACGGTAATACTGCCACATCAGTGCATTAACAAGTATTAACCTACTGCAATTGGCTTTATAGCTTTAAGGTGTAAAACACAACTTTAGTGAGCGTCATCCACATGAAATATGTTGTGAACCTATTTAGCCAGATTTCTTTTTGAAAGTTCCCAACAAATGACATTCAAAACCTCTCACTTTGATCGTCCGATAAGTTACTATGTTATAGGTAAAATTTGGTTACGAATATTCGGTTCCATATGATCTGGAACCGGTTCCTGGCACCAACGGTCCGGTTCTCGAGTTGTGAATAGATGTTTATGTGCTTTGGCATACCAGCTTGACTATACATGGCTCGTCTTGAACTGTTTTTGTTCTTTTCAGGCTAGGTTATGCTTCGTTTTCAACCGCTTGGCCTGCTTTGCTGCAGCTATTATTGTGGCATTTAGTGCCATACAAGCAGACGAAGATACCCAACATAAAATCGTGGTAAGGTAAACTGGATGAATTCCTGTTTAGAAGTGAAGTCACATCCGCCATATTACCACTCCAAGAACGATAGATTGATAAAGAAAAATATCAAATTGTGTACTTTTTCCCCACAACGAATTATAACCTTTTTGGTTCTCCCAATTTTTTAAAAAATAGCAACAACATGTATTCATATAAAACTTTTGCTAAGAATAAATAACCGTGTAGTTTTAAATGGCTATTTTAATTATTGTGTACAATGAAAGTGGTTGTAAATGGTTCCCTCCACACATTCTACGCACTGGATCAGAAACCAGTGCGTAGATTGTAGATGTACGTTGTAGATTCTACACATGGTGCCCGGATGTGGTGTAAAAACGAACCATGTGGCTCATAAGAACGGAGTTTAACTCCGTTTCCTCTAGCATGAAATGACCGACAATAATGTTTATTCCGTCCTAGATGGGATGGCTAGTCCATCGCAGGTTACTCTCAATCCAATACCAGTACCCATTTAAACTCCTGTGTGGAGAGAGGCAAGTGGGGGTGAAGTGGCTTGCCCAAGAACACAACATATGACCAGCAGCCGAAAGTGGTTTATTTTTCGTGAATTAATCTCACACGATTTTAAAGGTCAACTTACACGTTCTATTCCTGTTTGTTTTTGTTGACACAGTATCCGGCTGATATCGCATTGGACGCGCTCTGTGCTGTACTTGGTGCTGTCGAGGCTGGTGTGTGCAGTGCGTTGCCGTTGATGTGTATTCCCGACGACTTATCATCATTCATCTCCCGGAGATTGGTTTAATTAATTAAATCCCTGGATGAACTTTGTATTATATGACTGGCTTGCCCTTGTACACCAACCGCGCTGTAATAAAACAAAAGTGTGTTTTTTAGGTTTTTTTACAAACAGTTTTTTTATGTAAATAGGTTTTACCGTTGATTAATAATGTATTTAAACACTTTTCTTTCGATTTGAATGTAATTTGACATGCTTTGGTTGTTTCAATAAACGAAAAATAAACGTGTTTGATTTTCTGAAATGTACGTACATGTATAGATCAATCCTACCTTTTTGGGCCACAAACTTATCTATGACCCCTCGTATCTGTAAATCTGAAAAAAATGTGTGTTATTTATACACGACCATACGTGTCGTTATATCTGATGGGATCGTGGTTGGTTCTGTACACGCTGCACCTTTGTTGTTGATCATATCATGGAGGTAGGAATAGAGAAATGTAGGGTTGACAGGTGATATCACGATCACCATTTCTGACGGGTAGGTGGGTCGTAACCTGGAACAATTGTGAGACGTTTTGGAAAAATGTGAAAGCCTACTGCTACATGTATGCAGGCAGGAAGATCAAAATAGGGGCTTGCAGGTATTAGGAAAAACAGCAAAAAATCATCCTTTCAATACTCGGTTTTTTCTGCACTTCAATCAGAATTCTATGACATTTTTGTTGTCATTCAAATATCCTTAAAGAATGACTTTAAATGATTTGTTTATTTTATGATTCATAATCACCTTTGGAGGATGTCAGCATTAATAAGGAGGGCATCAGAATTGAAAAAAAAAAGTTTAAAATGTACACTGAGATGTAGCGATTATAGGCAGGAAACAAATCCGTGTACCCTCAATTTATAGAACAACTCAGCTGTAATGGTGTAGATCGTGGTTTTTTTTTTAGGTAAATGAGTTTGTGGCCAAAATATGGCCATCGTTAATATATTACTAAACACTCGCGCGTGCGTGTGAACAATGATGATTTAGCAGAAATCATTGACCAACAGCTAACAAAAAACTGCACACGTGTTGTGTGCGTAGTAAAGATATATATTATCTATGACGTACGGTCGCGAACGCATGAGGTAACTGTGTTATTATTGGGTGGTCAACTGTACTTAAACATCGCTGGTTGGCTGTTGTTCAATCAGTATTTGGAGGTACGGGTGTAGGTGGAGCATAGCTTTCCTTCGCAACTTCTCAAGACGCTAGTGGTAAATATATATTCCAGTCCGCGTTAATCTCCAATCCAGCTGGCCTGGATAATATTGTTAAGGCTTGTAAGTTTGCTAAGGCGCAGTTGAATCGGTATATATAATCCAACGAGCACATTCGTTGATGAAATGGATGTGTTTACGGAGGTAAAATTACGTTTCTAACGATTGCGGGCCAGCAATAGTTGGGAATTGATACACAATTCAACTTTTCTTGAAAACAGGATGCTTGAGACTGTTATTCACTTAGCAGTTAAGTACGATATTTCATAATAGTTCAGTAATTGGTTAACATTAATTTGTTGTACGTTTGCAAAATTGTGTACACTATCTTTAAATCCGCCGTGGGTTTTGTTTTCACCCAATGCCAATCCCTAGATCATCTTGTCGATTGAAAACATTTTCAGAGCTTATAAGATTCCCGTGGGTGCCGAAAGAAAAAAATCAAACACTTCAAGATGGCCAACTACAAGTGCGCCATGATGGCGCTTGGAATCATGCACATTATTGACGGGATATTGCTGCCAAGTCTGTGGGGACTTAGCTGGGCCTTCTACGGCATTGTGTATATAGTCGCCGCGCCGGTGTGGGGAGGTATCTTGGTAAGTATATTACTTGACTCAACCGACCGACTAATTTTATGAAGCTGCTAAGCACCAACAAAATGCTTAGCATGACAAATTATCCTTGGTAAAAACAGGATTACAAACCAAATTTTCAGGTAATGTTAATTGTTTGTGTTTGATATTCAGCTGGTTTTTACTTTGATAAACTATACTTTCTACATTACAAGCACTGACAATTTTAATTGTTCAATTCCCGAATTATATTTTTCTTATCCAGTTCCTTATTCCAGCCGGAATCGCTGGAATAGTCGCGAGCAGTGGAGCGAATCACGGAGCGGTAAGTAACAGCTTAATTACTATTAACTGCAGTTTAATACAAAGTTACTGCATGGATCGTTACCGTTAACTGCAGTTTAACACAAAGTTACTGGATGGTTACCGTTAACTGCAGTTTTTATACAAAGTTACTGGAACGTTACCGTTAACTGCAGTTTAATACAAAGTTACTGGATGGTTACCGTTAACTGCAGTTAATACAAAGTTACTGGATGGTTACCGTTGTCTTAATTGATCCCGAGCCAACCGTCAAAGATTAGGTCAGCACTCATTATATATTTATCTTGTATTACTGCGATTCGAATGAATTTATGCCGTAAAAATGATTGATTTTGCAATGGGGTGTGGCATCATATTTCAAAATCGCTTTCAGAACTATTTTATAATAGGGATCAGCTTTGGATGAGAAATTTCCATAAATTGATTAGCATATTGTAGCCTAATTGCATGAGGTCGCTGTTTCTACTTTGTGTACATTACATGCGAGTCACAGCTTCGAACACTCAAGTCGAACGCCTTCACCAAGGCTAAGTTTCATTATGGACAATGAAGACATAAATGCTGAGATACTAACATAGTTACATCAAATACTAGTCTTAAATTAAGGCTACTAATTATTTGTTTGTTTGTTTGTTACCTTTGGCAGGCGATGGCATCTAAAATCCTCAACAGCCTTGCGTCTGTTGCTTCAGTGGTCATCATTGTTTTTTCCGCCCTCACCATTTACAATAATGCAAGATTCACGTATGTAAGTTGGGAAAAAAATGATAATGGGTAGAAAGAAAAATCACAAATTAGCATTTGCTTTTACAAACAATCTTAAGCATTTTATTTACATTCTGTATTAATATTAAATTAAGTATTTATTTTGAGGCCATCAAAGATATATATAGGCCTATAGGTAGAATTCTACATAATTATTCAAAGGACAAATTTGCAATGACCACATACTTGCAGACAATCTTTCTGCCATACTGTGACTATGTGCCGAATTTCATGCTTCAAAGGCACAATTCCCCATTATTTTTTCCCATTGTCCCATTCGAGCTTTTACTTCATTGGACATTGGAAATGTTTCAACTTTCTTGCAGATTTACTAGTTGTTATTCATTCGGCCCATTTTGGGGACCAAATCGGGATTTTCTGGTGTCATTTTTCTTCTGGATGGATTTTCATCCATACTTTGGCTTTGGTGGTGTAGGCCCCAAGAGTTCTCGTTCATTTACTACCCTGTATAGATGGAAGTGTTGGTTTAATTTCTGTTGTTTAATTTGTGTGTGCCCATGCAGTTTAGCGGTGCAATAGTTACTGCAATTTTCTCCCTTCTATTCTCGATCATGGAGCTCATTATTTCTATCATCGCGGGTGTCTACTCCAGGAATATCCTCATAAACCAGGCCCGGTCTCCCGTCGTGGTAAGTCATGTTGATCGTTAGTTTTACACCTAATTTCCCCATATATATTTGTTCGCAGCATTAAGGCTAATAAAACTAACATAGGAACAAATATTATCGTCAACAGTAACGGTTTAAAAATAAATTGCATACTATCAGCAAGTTCGATCAAGGACCAAGGGTTCACTATGGTTTGTAAATGACTTTAGTCAAAGCTAGTCTCTAGTCTAGCCGTTAATGTCAACCATTGTTCCTAGTGTTGTATACTTGAAACCATCACGTGATCCCATAAGAACTGTAGTTTGACAAATTTTGATCGAACTTGCGCTAGTTGGACTAGTATAGTCAACTATTCGCGACCAACCTACCGCGGTTGGTCGTGCTGGTTATCAACAGCAATATTCCCACGGCAAAGTCCAGCAAGGACCAACTATCAACAAACAGAAAAAGCAGACAACGAAACATTGCCGTGTAAAATGGCATTTTTGTCAACATTAGTTTGTGATTCTTTCACCTTTGTCACCATTGTACAATAAAAACGGGTTATGTAAGATATTCTAAACTATTCAATCACTATTAGGCCTATATTGATTTATTCATTGCATCTCCAATGACCCACAGGTTTACGGTGATGGGGTAGTCAACCCAGCTATGCAGTACCCAGGAGGACAAGTCCAAGTGCAGTACGCAGGACCCCAATCCCAGGGGCAGTACCCAGGACCCCCAGCCCAGGGGCAGTACCTAGGACCCCCACCCCAGGGGCAGTACCCAGGACCCCAACCCCAGGGGCAGTACCCAGGACCCCAACCCCAGGGGCAGTACCCAGGACCCCCACCACAGGGGCAGTATCCAGGACCCCCACCCCAGGAGGTCAAGGAGAAGTACTGAGCACTACGAAGTGGGCAAAACTTCAAAGAGCTACTATTACATGATATTATTGTTTTAGTATAAAATTGACTGAGCAAAAATCGAACAACTTTACACTGTGTGATTTTTGGCCAGTAATCTTTTTTGCCTGACCAATGAACTATGTTAGCGACAGATGACGGAAAAATAACATTTTTGCTTTGATTTGAACAAACTGAAACATTCTTAGCTAGCTGCTTGATATTTAACATTTTTCTTAAAATCATTTTAAATTTGAAAAGATATCATGGTACATGTACCGTATCCCGGTACTTGAAAGTTGTCAGTCAATGATATGTTCAGCAATGCCAGATAATTATCGGTATTTCTATGCTTTCAACTTAGTGGTATACCTGGTTGCTAGTTTTTCTTGTAAACAAAAAGTACTTATCGTGCTAGGTCCGCGTTTCCCTTTTATAAATAAAAATAAAATTGTATTCAGATGTTTGTTTTTTGCGAAATGAGTTTATTGGGATGTCAATTTCACATTTCAAATTGACAAAATAAGCTATCGAAATTAATGAGGATATGATAACTAGCTTTGAGTTTTACGTAATTATTACTAGATAATTTTGCATACAGGGTGCCGGTATGTCATGAGAAAGATATGCTGGAATAACATACAGTGGCAGTCATTAAAAGAATACACTAATTGCTTGTTATTCTAAAAATATGTTTTTAAAGGACAAGTCTGCGATGGCCCTATAGCCAAATGCCTTTCTTATGACATACTATGATTGTGTGCCAAAATCCATGCATTTATCATTATTTTGATTAAACACAAGTAAATAGCTCTAGACGGTAATAAACAATTATTTGTACATTTTTTCGCCACCTTCATTTTGATTTTGTGTATTTCGTAAACCTGTACTAGTATCTAGTATACAGCAACATGTGTTCTTCTGCGCAGTATAGCTAAAATTTAAAAAAGAAGAATGTTTTCCCATCCTAACAATACATGTACTTTACACTCCGGATCGTAAAATAAATATGTGACGGGCTCTGTGAAAATAAGTTGCAGCAGTTGTTTTCCTTAAAAAATAACAGCAGGCTGTTAAATAAAAATATAAGGCTTATCGTGGAGTGAGTTTTGTGCGATGTCACTTCTTGAATTTGGCAATTTCAATTTTGCAAACATAAAAAGTTGCTGTTCTTATAACAAATATTTCCAAATTATTATACCAATTTTTCCCCCGAGATTGCAACCCTCAACAAAATATATTTACGAAATCAACATACTATTCAAGTACCTCAGGGTAACTTATGCCGGTATATTTATAAGGCATAACATAGTGTTTATGTAGATAAACCCTTTCATTGAAAAGGTGAGCACTTAAAGAAAGCAACCAAAATGACAGCCCCAGCCCTAGCCACACTAGTGGGGCTATCCTAACCCTATTACACTAACCGAAGCCACACGACGATGTCATAACCAAACCTGCTCAACAATGTCGTTTTGGTTGTAGTCGAACAGTGCCTTCCCATTAAAAATAATGCTGGTATTTTCTTTCGAGCATGAGGCCTATAACAATTCGACATGAACTACCAGCAGTTTTTTTAAAACCTTCTACTTCTTGGCATTGCATTGTGAGTGACACCAAACCGGATGAGGGTATTGGCGAATTTACGACTAAAGATTTTACAGATCAGTTTAACCTTCTTATTCCTCCATGGTTTAACAAGCCAATCAGCAGTGATGGGTCTTGTCTATGGGACAGTCTAGTGAAGGGACTACCTCTTTTTGAGAGTGAGGATTTCACTTGCCATTTGACTGTCTGACGGGCTGTGTTGTTGACACTGTAAGCAAGCTCAGTGGCAGTGAACTCGCAGGGACTGGGAATGGAAGCCTTACATCTGACTCTATTTTGCTGCCTCTGTGGCCAAATCTCGATTCTTCTCGGAGCAGCATCCGGCAGCCGAATCCTTTACTTGGCTACGGGAGGCATCGGAAGCCATTACCCAGCCGCCGTTGCGATCAGCAAGGCGCTGGTTCGTCGGGGACATCACGTGACTGTCTCCGTCGATCAGAATTCATACCAAAAGGGCGACAAGAATGCCAGCTATTTCCCGCCAAACATTGACACCGTTTCCTCCGGAGTGTCCTTCACGTGGGAAACCTCGCTTCGCACTCTGGACAAGTATGTCCGAAGCGCCCTTCGCAGCTGCACTCCCAGTGACGTAATTGATGAACTACCACCACCGGATTTCCCAGGTCAGGACAATTACACACTTTTCGACCTAAACAGAATTTTCTGCGACGATATCCTGAACGATACTGAACTTATCGCAAAGTTGAAAGCCTCGAATTACGATATGCTTATAGGGGATACCGTGTTCCTCTGCTATGTTCTGTTAAGCCAAAAACTCTCCGTTCCTTTTGTCCACTTTGGCTTGACGTCGATGGTGCACTCACAGCATGATATCTTTGCAGGTAACCCTGTCAGTCCCGCCTACGTTCCCGAACGCGCCAGCGAACTTCCCGATCAAATGACTTTCCGTCAGCGCTTCAAAAATACAATCATGTACCCTCTGGTGAGATATTTCTACGACAAACTCGTTCTGCAAACGTTCCAAAATCTTCAACGAAGGCACGGAATAAGGCCAGATGCCACGTTTCAGCAACTCCTTCCAGAGGCCGAAATGTGGATTTTTAGTTCCAACTTTCTGGTTGATTTTGCTCGACCTTTACCACCACACGTCCGGTTTGTAGGTGGAGTATTGACGGGTCCACCGAGTCATCTCATTGAAGTAAAC
This sequence comes from Crossaster papposus, assembly GCA_037893245.1. Classification (NCBI taxonomy): domain Eukaryota; kingdom Metazoa; phylum Echinodermata; class Asteroidea; order Velatida; family Solasteridae; genus Crossaster; species Crossaster papposus. Next base: position 103,453 of record JBAIAA010000651.1, on the reverse strand, counting down.
ATAGACAAGGGGCTTTATGGTCAATTTGTGGGCTGGATTTGAGGCATACACTGATCGATTTAAAAGTTTACATTCTCGCGGTCGGCATGACGTCACCGGGTCCTGTTTCTTGTCTCTGATTGGTCAGTGGTGGCTTTTAGTTATCACCCCCTCTGGACTCAAAGGGGAATGAGTAGCAATAAATAGTGTTGTGGTCTATGTGAAAAAAATCTAAATAATTAATTATTGTCTAATATCTATTAAACACTACTCCGAAATATTTTCAAATTTCATTGTTTTATAAAGTAACAAAATCTCCCACGATACACCGAAAAAAAAAGTATGCATTTTTGTATTGCTGTACAAAAACATAGACAACACGTAATTCCCTGTACAAATTGAATGGAGGGCTACCCCTTTGTCCAACGGCGTGTGCAATAGGTGGAACAGCCTCCGAACGTGAGAATACAGTACTAACAAATAATAGCAAAAAGTTGTAAGAAAATGTTATTTTTGGCAAGAAACCCGGATACACTTTATCTGAGTTAATAACATAAATTTAATGTACGCCCTTTTAACAAAACATTTGTTAAGCTCACTACACGTGCAATGAATAAACGTTAAATATTGATACTCACCAACTCCTGTAGTGTAATGTTAAATGTGAAAACTGTGCCATTTTATCTGCCACGACAGGAATTAGACGTATTCGCCAACAGCTCAGGGGATGCTGGTCTAGTCGTCGTCACCATGGGAACCCTCATAACTTCTCAACTTACGGAGCAACAGTCCGAAGCCATGGCAACCAGCTTTTCGCTCCTTCCGCAGAATGTGGTCTGGGCCTTCTCCGGTAGGACGCCCTCTGCCGTCGGAAACAACACACTCATCGTTGAGAGGATACCCCAAAATGACCTGTTAGGTGCGAAATCATTACCTTCATTAATTCATGTACATGTACATGAAAACATGATAAAGCTCTTAATTTTAACAAAATTCCAAATCGGGCCACTCAGACCTACACATGAAAAACGATCTCAATACAATGACACAAAAAACTAGTACAGGTTGTACAATTAATTGTATTTTGAATATTGTTTGCAGCCCATCCCAAAGTTCGAGCGTTTGTGTCTCACGGTGGGCATAACAGCCTCCACGAGAGCATCTACCACGGAGTACCGGTGGTTTGTGTGCCCGTGTTCGGTGATCAGGGAGACAATTGTGTCAGGCTCTGGGCGAAGGGGATGGCAGTCAAGGTGGACATCAAGAAGCTTACAGACACGACGCTCTATGAGGCCATCACCGAAATCATACAAAATAAAAGGTACATAATGTAGGCCCGAGTCAAACTAATTTGGCGACAAGCTTTTTTTGGCGGTAGCACTAGCACGAAGCTCGCGCAAGCTGCGCTCAGCTGTTTACGAGCCCCGTATAAAGAAACAAAATCCACTTTAAAGTTGTACTTTAGGCTTACCAAACTAAAATATAAACCCTCTCTAAAAAAAGAGTAGGCCTTAACATTTAAGAATTTCGTTCAAGTTGATACATTGTTGATAAACATTTACTTATATACCCAACTAACCCGCGGTTATAACAAAGTTTTTTCAGAATATTATTTTGGTTCACTGTACATGTACCCTTTGAAATAAAATCACGCCGAAATAAATGTCTCTTCCAACTTTGTAAAGGTAGATAAACCCACGATCTATGAACGGAAGTGTTTAGAACTTGATGAAATTTCACTTTCTGTGAAATTTCAGTTAAAACCTTTGCTCTCGCCGTTAGTGCAACGTCAGCAAAATGAAAAACACAAAGCTATTAAAATTGCATGAGTTCACAGTGGTAAGCATGGAATAACAGTTGTAGATAATCGGCGACTACTCACCATTTAACAATCTATTCAAAGAGCTGAGCTGACCAGACCACCAGCAACATTTTAAATATGTTCCACTTTGTTTTTATTATTCACAGGTACAAAGAAACGGCTGTGACTATGTCGCAAATTGCAAGAGAGCGAGTCAGCGGTATGTCACCCGTGGACGAGACCGCGTACTGGATTGAATACGCTATCAAACACGGCACCAAGCATCTCAAACCGCGTGCGCTCCAGCTCTCATTTATCGAGTATTTCATGTTAGACGTCCTGGCGATCAATCTTGCGGTGGTCATAGCGATCGTAGTTGGCATCAAGTACACGTGCTGTTCGAGAAAAGTAAAAGTGGCCGGTTGATAACGTTTTCCCGCTTTTTTGTTGGTACGGTATCCGTTGTGAAATACAATACATTGCAATATGAACAATCTTTGTTAGCGAAATGTAAACATTAATACAAATTCAAGGGAAACTTAGTGATGATGCCAAATATAATTTTTGGTGTAACTTTTGATGAAAATGTTTACCTAGGAAACTCATAAGTTGTGATTTTAAACCTTACCCGATAATTTATTTTGCTTCATTTAGAATCTGTTACCCTATTATTACCAAAGTAACAGTTATTGTAAATAGCACACAACGAATATTTGTACGGCATGACAGTGGATATCGTTTAAAGGTTTATTTTGTTGAAATTACCTAGGTTTCTACACTGAAATTAACTATGTACAAAATAACTGACAGCATTTGCTTCAAATTGATGTCAACTTTAAAAGAAATCGATTTGTTTTGCATAAATTCTGTTATACAAAGAAATAACAAGATTACAGTGCGAATGTTCCACGAAATGTTGACACAATGGAACATATCGCACAGTTTTTAAATAGTTTCACACAATATATAAATAATGATAAACTTGATAAACGCTCGTGTGAGAAAAAGGTTAACTGCATATGATTGGTACAAAAACACTGAAAACGAATGTGCTTCGGTAGATCAGCTATATGCATAGTACATTAATTATATATTAGGCGGGCATCACAATACTTGCACCAATTTTAACAAAGCTAATAATTCTACAACGCAATCAAACGGGAAGACACAACATGGCCTACACAATACTAAGGCCAAATTTGGTATGATCCACACTGGAAAAACGATTTAAAAAATCTAAACAACAATGTAGGTATATTACAATGGAGAAAGTGTGATATGTTGTAAAAAAATGTATTAACTTAAAGATTTCATTACAAACTCGGTTAGTTTCTTCTAGAAAGACGATCACAGTCCTGTGAATTCTCACAATAATAACACTGCAAAAGATTTGTCTTCTTAAAAACAACCAGCATTTAAATAAATATTAAATAAAACTATTGTGTACATAAATGTTAATGGAGACAATGCTAACTAAAAGACAAAGGACATTAAAACTAAAATACGTAGAAAAACATTATTGCTGTACATTTCTTGAACAGTGAAAATTGAAGTTTACATTAGACATTTTAAAAGTGTTACACATAACCCAACAAGTACATGTAATAATAAAATCACTTCAAATCTGAATATTTTCAAACCTTAATTGTCTTTTTTACTTATTGGTGGAAATTTAATGATCAGTTAAAATGTATTAAACTACACACAAAAAAGTTCTATAGTGTGAGTATTTAAAACAAGTATATATTTTTGCCCTTCCAAATTGTATTGATATATTATGCATGATATAATTATGAAGGTATGTATTTTATGTACCCAAGTTAATAGGAATTCCTTTCTACTTGTTGAATTAGATGATTTCTCCATCTTCTTGATAGCTTAAAATTTACATTTACAACAAAAGCACCAAATTAGTTTTTAAGATTAAAAAAATACTTTTGGTAAAAAAACAATTTAAAAAAATCAAATCAGTGGTTAATTTTGTAGATTGTTTTGGTCATCAATTACCAGTTATAACTCGAATACACCTCTTCAACATTATGGGCAAATAAAAAAAAGAAGTTAAAGGGACAGTTGTACTGTACATATCTACAAATGCTGTGATACTTAAAGGTAGGATACACAATTAGTAATTGCTTTAATTATCAGGAATAGATGGATTTGGGGGGTTGTATTTTATAGTAAATATCATTTAACTGACCTGTCCAAAGTTTTACAATCATGGATGCCGAGGAAAAAAAGCAAGAAAAACGACATTTTTTTGTGAACCAAGGTGGCGAGCAATTGTTCTTGTGTTTACACTCCTCCGATTGGTTAAATCATTTTGCTGGATGCCTAGAATCATTATTTACTTTTAAATAAGATATTTCCTGATAATTCAGTAGTACATTTTGTTTTTGTATATCTTCAAATTGTGTATCCTACCCTTAAGTACTAAAAGTTGCTATATATGCATTGGTCATAAAAAAGTAATCAATATAAATATTATCGTAACTTAAAAAAAAGTGCATGTTAACATTTGTATATCTGTGCTTAATATTTTACATTGTGATAATTACCCACCTTATATGGTTCGCTCCAAAATCTTTGCCTAGAGATGAGATACAGCATCAAGTGTCTTTGAATTATTAAAGGCCAATACATGAACTAATTATGCGAGAGGTGATTGATAAGTTTGTGGTGTAAGGTCGGAGTAGTCAGTGAAAGTTGGTAAGTGTTACAAGTAAAACATTTAATTTATAAACATAGTACTTTCCTACATTAACGCACTTAGTCCAGCGGTCATGAAGCATACTTATCCCTTCTGGGTACTAGAAGCCATCATCTTTGGTTCCCAGGAAGTGGTCCACATCATCAATGATGTCATCATCTGAGGCAAATTGGCGACCACCGAGATCCCTCAACTTCAGGAAGAGGTAGTAGTCAGAGGGTGCTGAATCAGGAGAATGTGGCGGGTGTTCGACCAGTTTGAATCCACATGTCATGGATGGCAGCCACGGCCTCTGTGGACGCGTAGGGCGGAGCATTGTCCTGGTGGAAGAACACCCCTCTTGTCAGCTTCCCACGCGGAATCTTTTTGATTTTCTCCTGTTTCAGGAGATCAGCGTAGTAGACCCTGGTGATAGTGTGACCCTTGTTGAACTGCACGCAAATTCAGTGAAAACTGTACAGCTCATCTCCCTTTACCTTTAAGGCCATAAACTTATTAATCAGCCCTCGTATATATTGCAGCATAAATCTAGAAGCCACTTCACACTCTTCTAAATCTCCATGTTGGACCCAGATTAAACCCAGAGATTTCCGCAACACCTATTAACAGGAATCCTACCACAGTTCCAGGGTTCTGCACGCACGGGTAAAATTCAGGCCTAGTTTGGACCAGAGTTGAGAGGCTTCAACTCTGCAGAAAAACATTACAAATCTGTGACCAATTCTGCTTAACCCGTGGTTTTACGTTTCAGCACAGGTAGGAAACTAAAAAGCGAAACGGACATAGGACAGACATGGTACAAATTGTGACTTTTTTTCCGTCATAAAAAATATTTTCCTTTAAATTGTATTTTAAGGTGCCTTGTGTTATGCCTCAGGGTAGTCACAGAATGACGATGGTTTATTGTCTATCGCGTCGTCGTATAGATGTAGACTGTTTTCTTCCAGTTCCACCTCTGTTATGCAGCCTTGGAAACCCGTTCTGTACTCGAACGGAACGTTGGATTGCAGACTTGAATGTCCTCCTAAGGAACAAAAAAGATGTGGAATATTAGGTGCAGTTCAAACTTTCTTTCACCAATGTTTGTGGTAACATCTGCCATACAAGTTTCTTCGTTTTTGGATCCTAGCACGGACTGTTCACGAAACTCACCAATCCACACGATCCCGTCCGTATTCAAGAACGACGCCCCTATCTTGGAAGTGCCTAGTGAGGGCGCTTCATCGTCTACCTGGATACTGCTCTCTCGCTTCGTCCTGTAGAACCACAAAAACAAAAGATCTTACAAAAATTACATCTGGTTCAGACAGGCGTTTCAGAGTCGCGCCGAACCAAATTGAAATCAATTCGCTCTTGAGTCGCTCTTAGCAGTCAATCTTTCGCCATCATAGCCCACCTCTTTGCTCCTACTTGTTTCAGATGTCGGACTTTGATGAGCTTAATGCACGCAAGGGTCAAAGAAAACAAAATCCTACAGCCGGCGGTGTCCGGAAGTTTAATCGTGACCTTCATGCGTGAGACTTACACGTGGCTAACAAACTTGCCTTGTAATAATGACAGTATGCCACTGGTCGTCGCTGACTGATAAGGCAGAGGCGATGCGTTTCATACGGGCTCCGAGGTTGTAAGCAAACTCCACGTGGCCGTCTATTACGGCGACGGCGACAAAGTCGCCATTGCGGCTGTTGACGCTGTTGTACAGCATCAGGCCGGTTTGTTGCGATGTCCGGAATCGCAGCTTGATCATGTTCGTCATCTGTGCTTTTCTCCTGCAGAAAGACAACGAAAAGGGAAATTCATTATGATAGGGTCAATTATGATTATTGACCGACCCAGACACGGGATTGTATTTCACGAACCTCGATTTGAGACGGGTTCAGGCCTTGCTCGCTGCAAGCCAGTCGCTGACAGATATTTTCGGCCTTTCTCGGGCCGTGTTTATCCATCATCCATTTTTAATTCAACAAAAAATGTGAGTGTATACACGTCCTCCGACACAAACTTGTTAAAGTTATCTACCTCTATGATATTTATCATTATCATTATTGTTGTCGTCATTTTCACGAGCGTAAAAAGAGTACCCTTTCTTGTGTGTAATAGTGTCAATTTGTGGCTTAAATTTTCTGCTGACAAAAACGTACACATGCGTCACTATGTTGGGATAGCTGAAGTAACTCTGCCCGTCAAAGGACACCGGTGCGTTGGTATCCTGCCCCTCTGTAGCTAGATTCTGAATTGTCATATCATCTGAAAAGAATCAAATGAATCAAAAGAATCAAAAACAAATAAAATTGTTTCAAATTGATTATAAAAACCAAACTAAACCTACATGTGAGTTCTAGACAAAGAGATTCAATTGCAGCCCAAGTTTTAAATGTAGACAAGGATGGCCTGCCTTCGCAATTACCCTAGTGTACAACTTGACCTTAAATGACCTTTGACCTTTAGTATTACTTTGCGCAGAAGAGCAATTTGTCGAAACTTTAACCAAAATGAAACATACAGAAATAGTCATCGCATAGTCTCTTTCGGAACTTCAGGCGAGATAACAAACACGAACCTCCACTGGCCGTGGACGTTTCCATGGAAACGCATCGGTCATGCATTTGCTCCATTCCTAGGGGGCAGACGCATGAGTAACTATTGCCCTCCGGCTGACAGACGTAGGTCGGCATGCAGGGCTGACTGATGCAGGCGTGCTCCTCGAAGCCCTGGATATTGGCTTGGCGGAGCGAGGCTTGGATAAGATCAGGGATCTCTTCGCGGTCAACGGCGAACTACGATTCGTAAACGACAAAGAGGAGAAATGTTGATATTGTAACCAGGGGACCAATTTCGTTGGATCTTGGGCCGGGTTCGGTGAGCTGGCAGGTGCAGAAATTTGCTTAGCAAGAACAGGGGACAAAAATTGCTTAGCATCAATGCAAAAAACGTCAGAATTTACAGTTTTTCAGAGTTTTGCTCAGTGAATACAGGAAACCGGCCATAATTGTGTACATGATGCATATCACCTGTGGTTGGTTCCCTTAAACTTTTTAGGCTTTGTAGGAAAAAGTGCTTAGTGACGTTTATCGCTCAGGCAACTCTGCAAAATTGAGGTCTTGAAATTCAGTATCTTATAACATATTTGTAAATTAACAAAAAACGGCCCCAAAACACCCACATTTTTCGGTACAAAAACGAAGCAAACTTGACACCATTATATACAGATTGTATATTTTTGTTACCATTTTGATGCCGCCCACAAAGCCGTCGGTAAGCCCCGCCTTCCGTGAGAACTGGGAGAAGTTGTCTGTGCCTCCGATAAACAGACTTTGCTTGAGGTTCAGTTCCTTCGCTGATCCCTGTGGAAAGAAAAAAAATCATGCGTTAACGAACTAAATTCAAATTTCTTTAATGTTTTTTGGGTCAAATGACCCTCACCTATGAATGTTTGTACTTGAAATTGTGCTTAGCAGCTCTATGAGATTGGCCCCTTGTGCCAATGTGTTCAATTCTGCTGTTGAAGCATTTAACTTACCGATGATTCTCCCTTGGCGACCATTTGTCCATCCACATACAGCATGCCATCCATGTTCATTCGCGTCGTCTCCACGCGATGCCATTCATTCAGCGTAACTCTTTCTGGGCTCCTGCCAAAAAAATTAAAAAATACATGCATCAACTCGTACTGTCAACGCAAACAGGGTTTTAAGCTGACCCATGTGAACAAGTAGGAAGAAAAGTAGAAGAAAAGTAGAAGAAAAGTAGAAGAAAAGTAGAAGAAAAGTAGAATTGTCAAAAAAAAAGTCTGAAAAATTGTCTGAAAAATGTTAATCTGGAAAGTTGCATTTTGTCACTTTTATTCCTTCGCCGGTCACAAAGACGCAAAAGACCAAACACATTAGCTGTCCTAAAGTGGTCTTGCGTAAGTGATCTTGATTCTGCACACATATGATCGCCACTCACTGGGCAAATGACGCAATTGACAACCATATTCAGTCATGCATGTATTTCATGCATTCAGAGTTCAAAGGTCGGAAGGGGAACAAACCACCAATGAGGAGCAAATAAATATCTGGAATTCATTTACAAATTGTGGAAAAGGACAACAGACTCATAATGTACATATAAAGATAGTTTTCTTTTATAAGAATGTGTGCAGTATTTGTATTGTCATTTTCCTAACAATTTCGCAGAGTTTATATATTGTTTTTAAAGGTATCTTACTTTTAAGAAAAAGTCCAGGTACTATAAAACTTAATGACTTGTCTAATGTATACAGTTACTTTTGTAAGGTTTATGGAGTTCAGGGTAGAGATTTGTCATACAATTTGGTTTGTCATTGCCAGCAACCGAGTTTGAACGAGCTATCATGGGCCAAGCACAAACAAATTGCTAAGCATGTAAACATTTCATTGGCGAAAATAGGGTTACAAACCAAATGTTCAGGTATTAATGTATATTGTTTGTGACTGGTATTCAGCTGTTTTTTGCTTAGTATAAAAAAAGCGCATGGAGTTTTGGCTGGTAACTGTTTTCACTGAGCAAGAATTTGTTTTGTGCTCAGCAATTTTGTGTACTCAGCTTCATGAAATTGGCCAATGGTAACCTGACTAAGAACTCATGATCCGATTGGTCAATGCAAACTTTTTGATTGACAGACAGGAAAGAACATTTACTAATTATCTTTAAGTAAAACACACGATAAACGCAAGCACTGCACAGGGGTATTCAACATGCAATACAACACAAATTACCTTATAATGTGCAGAGTGGTATCCGACAACGGACTACCAGTGAACAGCAAAATAAAAAAGACTTTAAATCATCAATTGTCATGAGCCGTTCAGAAATTCTATTTCTGCGATTAATTTTTTTAGTAAAATTTTGTAAGACTAATAGCAAAATTAGCAAAACCTAAATAAAATGTAAAACTAAATTTTGTTGGAAGAACACTTTTCACAATAAATAGAAAAACATCATAGAACATTGTGTATTTTTTTCTTCAAATCTACAAGTTCATGTACTAACTTATTAAAAAACAAAACACAAAAACATTGTTAAAAATATGCAACATTAGAAATAAAAAAGTGCAGATTATAAACTTGGATGCTATTTTAAGGTGAAACATATTTACAGTCATAACAAAATAATGTGCATATATTTGGTAAAATATATTAGCCAAAAATACAAAATTAGCCAAAAATACAAAATTAGCCAAAAATACAAAATTAGCCAAAAATACAAAATTAGCCAAAAGTACAACTACAATGAAAAAGGAGTAAAAAGAACAAACTTGTTTACCTGATTCCAGCCATTCCAGACCCGAGATTGTATCGAAAATCCAGAAACCCATCCACTAAGTTCAGCGATATGAAGTCGCCCCTGCCACTGGTACTCTGCCCGTTGTAGAACAGCATGCCGTTGGGTTGGGTCGCCAGGAATACCACTTCCACCGTGATTTGGCGTGGGGCTTTAAGACTGGGCAGTTCAAGGTAGGAGTTGCCGTCAAAACCAGGAACGAAAGCAACCAATGGCTCCGGTTCGATTTCTAGAAATTGAAATTATCAAACTAGCTTTAACAGTTTGCGTTGGACGCCGTATATACACGCACAATTTCTCCAGAATTCAAAACGGATGACGGATAAACACGTCACGAGCATAGTGATGTTGCCGAAAGGTGTTCTACCGACAAACCAAACCAGAACCAGAACCAGCAAGGCCGGAAATATCTATCAGCGATCGTCTTTTTCTGCTTGCAATTCCAAATCTTTGGTTACTGCTGGCCGTAACCATGTAATTTGCATACGCAGCGTGTGATTGGCTACTCACCCTGGTCACACATGTCACCGTGCCATCCTATTGGACAGTCACACCTGTAACCACCCTCAGGTAACGCCGTGCAGGTGGAGCCAGTGAAGCACATATTCCCCTCGCAGGGATCTACAAAGACGTCACCGCAAAGGGGACCTAACCAAGCAAACCAACAAATAGTTTTGTGTTAAATCGACTCAACAACAATTTAACAAAAAAAACAGTGCTTTTAACTTCGAATAGCCTCCAAAAGGCCAAAAGACTTATTTCCATTGGTGTCCCAAACAAATTCCTCAAAATTCTCTCTGCAACTTTCTTCAGGAGATGCTGCAACCAAAACAAAATAACAGAAAGTTTGCCATATTTTTTACGTACCTACAAAACCGCCGCCACACTCGCACTCAAACTGCTCAGCGTTAGTCGGGGTGCATGTCGCGTTGTTGAGGCACGGCGTGGACGCGCATGGGTCGTTACCGCATTCACCGACGTTGGCTCCGTAGAGAATGTTGCCTCCGGGATGGTAGAGCTCTAGCGATTTGCCGTTGACTTCGAGGTAACCTATGCAGCCTACGAAGCCCCGGGTAGTCCCGGCCATTTTGTAAATCCTGCAAGTTATCGAGTTAAGTAGTTTTAGACCCGGGTGAAAAAAGTAGTAGAATGGTAGGAGCAAAATGTTTTTAACAAAAGACAAAAGCAAGACTTTGGGCAAGACAACAGCCCGCTGTTGGATTCTGTCAAGAAGAGACAGGTATCAGGCTGAAGCACCAGCCCAGATATGACTGCAGGATTCCAGGACCGGTCGTATCATGGACTTGTATAGAAGTAGTATAGCGGTAATGCGAAAAATACTTACACGTCATTATCCTCGGGCACATCGCCGATGAACAGGTCATTGGTCAACGACAAACCCGACGATCTGTCACTACTGGATCCCTTCACGGGCGTCTCGCCATCCACGCTGAGAGTACCGTCGCGCTTACGCCTGGTAGCCCGCACTGTGTACCAGTGAAGCGGCTGAATCTGGACAGTGCTTCTGATGATGATAGTGTCGCTGGATCCGAGATCAAACCTATCAAAAGTTAAACTCAATTGTTAACTCCGGCAAATTTCGCAGAGAATTTTCGCGACGTCAGATTCATTTCACGTTTGCAATAAGAATAAACTGGTCCTTAAGTGATATTTTCAACTGAATCTTATATGCAATATTATTCACGTTTACAAGCCTAGCAGGGAGTGGTGTTAAGTTCAGCTAAGCTGCTTTGGAAGCTAAACTACTTTGGCAACTGGAAACTGCTTAACTTCTTAACTTGCACAAGTAGCATGCTAGCGACTATCTAAAAAGGAAGGCAGATTTTACCTTTTAGTGGTTAGTTGGGTTAGTCCAGTGTTAGTCCAACATATTTATCAGCTAGTAGTAGGTGAGAAGCATCATGCACCCAGTTAGGCGGAGGCGGCGGTGGTGGAGTAAAGAAAGGAAACATTGATACTTACTCGGGTATAACTTTGTACCTTAGCTCGACAGAGCCATTGACGATTGCCATCGAGACGTAGTCGTTGTTCTCAACATCGTCTTGGCCGTTGAAGAGGAGTAGACCTTCCGCGTCTGCCTCAGCTTGGAACTCCAAAGTGATTTGGAAATTGAAGAAGGCTCGCATCTTCGGGAAGGCCAGATAAGAGTACTCTGATAGAGATGGAGACTGGAACGTCACTCCTAAAAAAAAGAATGTCAATTTAATGATACAAACCAATTCTTGTCAACGTGTGTCAAGCCTCTTTGAAATAACACAAATAGCCCAATGTCGTTTGTCATCTGTCAGTGTCGTTAACACTTGACAAAGTTTTTCTCCTACCTTCTTCGCAGACGGGCCCGCCTCTTCCCACTGGACAGATGCAGACAAAACCCCCAGAAGCCGACTCTTTCTCCAAGCAGGTTCCTCCGTGAAGACACGGGTTTGTCTCACAAATTGACACGGGCGTTGGCTCTGTTACTGAAAAAAAAAGGTGGATAACAAAAGTGGTGGTTAATTGGTTGCAATGAATGGGACGGTAGAAAAAGCTAAGACCTCAGTTTGGGATTGTAAGGCGATTGTAATCTCCAAGTTTAAGTAGCTGACACCTTTACTACGGGAACAAATTCTGTGCTTATGGTAAGCGCAGATTATAGCTAAAGAATTCTGTGCTAACACGTTTACTTACTTGGATTTGGTTGAGTCGTCAACTCTAGTAGACTCGGTGTAGTGGCGTGAGGCCTCTCCGTTGTCGGGTCGGTCGGGCTGGATTGGTACTGGGTGGTTAGACTCTGCGTCTGAGGCTGTGGCACTGGTTTGGTCTCGTTGGGTGTCGTACCAGCCATCACAGACGGAGAGGTGGTCTTGGGGATAGATGGTAAGGAAGCTTGAGTTGAGGGAAGACGTGGACTTGTAGAGGAAGACGGGGATGATGTAGGGGAGAATTGTAAGGTCTCTGGGTCAGAACTGGCGAGAGGCATTGTTTTGGAGGAGCTCTGGGAGGGCGGAAGACTAGACCGAGATGCAGGCATTGCTGTCGTGGTGTCGGAGACGGGCATGGGAGTCTGGGAGACCGGGGAGCTAGCCTCAGAGGCACTTGTGCTGGAATTGAAGGCAGGAAGTGTTCGAGAAACAGACACGCTTGTCCCGGAAGCAGGCTTGCTTGTCCCGGGAGCAGGCTCGCTTGTCTCGAAAGAAGGATTGCTTGTCCTGGAAGAAGGCTTGCTTGTCTTGGAAGAAGGCTTGCTTGTCTTGGCATCAGGCTTGCTTGTCTTGGAAGAAGGCTTGCTTGTCTCGGCAGCAGGCTTGCTTGTCTTGGAAGGCTTGCTTGTCTCGGCAGCAGGCTTGCTTGTCTTGGAAGGCTTGCTTGTCTCGGCAGCAGGCTTGTATGTTTTTGAGACCGAAGTGCTCGACTCGGAGTTTGGTACGCTAGACTTGGATGATGATGCAGAGGCTTGCGTCACAGCTGATGTTTCAGTTGTCCTGGATGCAGGTTTGCTTGCCTTGCTCGTGCCCATTGAGGAGCTGCTCAATTCGACTGTGCTAGGCTCTACCTCAGCCGGCTTTGTCAAGAACTGCTTGGCGGGGGTTTCTAAAGGCGGTGAAGATAGGGTCGTGGCGTCGGACTGGGGAGAGGTGTAACCTCTTGTGTCTAACGGGGGCGAGGAGACTGAGGATACCTCGACAGGGGGTGCGGGAAGGGTGGTTACTTCAACGAAAGAGTCTGGTAACGTGTCGCTTGCGCCACTGGGTCGGGGCTCAATGGGCGACGGCGATGTTTGCCGCATGTTGGGTACCGCTGAAGCAGCTGTGGAACCAAATAGTGCCAAGATATTCTGTTACCATGGTTTCGGTTACCATGACGTCAATTGACAATTCTATTTCTCACCCTGTTTCGAAATGCGACCTGTCACCACGAAATAAGTTAAAAGTCGGAAATTGCCAATTTGAAGGGGTGGTCGATTTGTTTTCATGTGAATATTAATCTGTAAGAACTGTTTTACCTTTCTCCATCTTTGTTCTTCTGTCAAACATCTTTGAAACCTATTTCATACCATTTTTGTGGGGAAAGATCACAACTGACAGAATTATGAGTTGCGAAGAGACTTACTGGTCATGCCTGGCAACAGAGGGCAACCTAAGCCTTCCGGATTCTTCTTGGGCGTTTCTTCGTCGTCGCAGCAACCAAACTCTGAATCCAGACATTCCTGGGATAGCGTCATGGGCGTAATGACGACAGCTTCAACATGACAAAAAAACACAGACACATTTTAACATCATGCCAAGGATTTCGTTTTTGTTGCAAGTCTTAATTTAAGGATGTGTTTAAGTAGCTCACCCACATCGACTCGGGTAAAGACAGACGAGTTAATGATTTTAGATAGATAATTGGTAGATCACATCGAATATAACTCAAATATAAACGGATACAAATGTGAAATTCTGTTTCACTTACAATTACAGATTCCTCTGGCGTACAGCCGAATGTCTCGCTGTAAGCGACACGCAAACACCTTCATCTGGCATTCGTTGCCGTAGGTCTGACCGTCTGATCCGCAGACGGGCTCAAACTCCGTGGAACAATTGCTGGGGCAGACGCAGGTGGCGAGCCCGGCCGTGAATTGACAGGCGGCGTGGTAGCGACATCGGAGCTGCTCGCAGAGGTTGGAAGAGTCGTGCATGTCTACGACTGCGGAAGCAATGACAGGGTAAAGGGGAATGGAGTTAATAATAACCATCTATGGATAACTATGGTTAACCAACCGTGGTTTCACCGACTAGAGTTTTACCGACTGTGGTTAAACCAATTAAGGGTTTATCAACTATGGTTAACAAATTCTGGTTTTGCCGATTATAGTCAACCAACTATTGTAAAATTACAGAGTTTATAAATAGCCATACAAAAGCCATATTGATAATTTGTTTCAGATCGCTACAAATGATATACTCTCTTTTTAACCGTGGTTTGACTATGGTTAAACTTTCACAAAAGCCTCTAACATGTTGTAACGTACAGTACCTTTCTGACACCCAGCAGAACCCAACACCATTCCTTTTGGGCACGTGTCGCACTTCATGCCCATTGCTTTGCCTTTACACATGCACCTGCCAAGCATTTGTTCGCAGTCATCGCGAGAAGAACCTCCTCTGGAACATCCGCATGCTACGCGGGAAAGAAAAACAACAACGATATATAGATCCGTTATAGTCGAGCAGATAGGCAAAATATTTAGGGTAATTGTGCCTTCGATGATACAAGCATGAAATTTGGCACAGTCAGAGTATGTCATGAGAAAGATATTTGAATATAGGGCCAACGCAGATTTGTCCTTTAAAAAAAAATGTAAGTTTGAACATTTTCAAAATTTTCAAAATGGCTGCTTATTGCTGTTTATTCTACCTATAGCCAAATATCTTTCTCATGACATACTCTGACTGTGTTCCAAATTCCATGCTTGTATCATCAAAGGCATAATCACATCACCTAAATGCCGTACTATTACGGCAAGAACAGTAAGTTCAGTATTTTAACTGTGCATGTGCACACTGATATGAATCTTGGGTCAGTCGGGATATCGTGCACGTATGAATACTCCTGCAACAATACTTACGTCTACATCCAATATTGCCGTTCTGTATTTCGCGGAAATCCCAGAATCCCGGCTCGCACCGGTCGCATTTCCTCCCGCCGACGCCCGGCTTGCACGGGCATTGCTTGTTGCTAGGGTTACAGACCGGCGAATAGGAGCCGAGGTCATTACAGTCGCAATGGCCTACGGAGAAACGTAAAGAATTATTAGGACTGAATATGGTTTCAGACAGACAAACTTTGTGCATTAACTTTGTGGATAAATTCTTTAATTTTCAGTGACTCAGAATGACTGCAAAAAAACTGTTGAGTAGGACATGGTTGCTTGTAAAAAGTGAAATCTTTGAGCGTTGGTGGTGGGGTAAAAGAGGGGTCGTTTTGTTACTATTGAGGGGGTATTTGGGCACGCAGTCCACATCTAAGAGCACTAATTATTTGACTTACTTGGGCAGCCAGCTTCTTTGAATCCCTGGGCTGCTGTTATGCCGTCAGGACAGCAGCCATACATGGTATCCTCACAGCTAGGGGGCGACGTTTGCTCTGCAACGGCAAACGGTTCGTTGATGTAAGAAACAGTACTTTGAGTTAAAAAACCCTACCTTTGATCTTTAAAATCATCTAGTTTAAAGGTAGTATACACCATTTGCTTTTGCTGTAATTTTCAAAAATGGATGGATTGGGATTTATATTTTATAGTAAAAATTGTGACGCTGACCTATTTAAAGATTTGTGTTCATTGTTGCTAGAGAGACCAAGAAAATGACATTCTTGTAGTCTGGTTCCTTGACTTCCATGAAACAGGGCAATTAATGGTCAGGTCAGGGAACTAGACTAGCTAATATGTTTATTACCGAGTGTGAAAAAAAAAGTAGACAAACTAAGTTTGGTGAATTAAAAATGGCAGCGCACTAGGCGCCGTGATGTCACAGGATTCTTGGGACTGTTACTTACTTTCAGTCAAAAAATGTATTTTCATAATAATGTGGCAGTTAGTGATGTTTGCAAATGTTGTATATAACCTTTAAATACTCCCTCAAAAAGTAATGGTAAAATCAAAAACAAAAATTATTGACAAAAAGTGTGACCATAAGAAAGCTGCGTTATATATCTAGAACATTATGTATCTATTCTAAATAACTAACTGCATAGAAGCCCATTACTATTCCAGTTTGATAAATAAGCTTCTCTCTATACTACACTAGATTTCTAAAACTACAAAACAAACTCTTATGGGTAATCGTGTAGTTTAGGACCCCCTTCCATAAAAAAAATTAATAAAATACAATATTTATGTTTTGGGAATTTGGCAATGATACCAGACACTTTATGTGTTTTAAATCAAGTAAATAGTAAGCAAAGATGTCATGTTGAAAAACAGCAGACAAAATTTGGTGGGAAGAAAATTGTGGGATAAAACAAAAATCTGCCGACAATTTTTTGTTTTAAATGGCAATTCAAACAGCTGTGATTGCAAAAAGGGAATAGAGAAAGATATAATTTCTTCAAAACTTCCTACTGTATCATAATTACTAAAGAACCAAATTGGGTTAATCTGAAGAACAAAAACTGCTTGAGGCTGTGAAAGTCACTTTGGAATTAGCTGTCAAAAACCAATTTATTTTTAGAACAGACCTTTTAAAAAATAGGGTGTCCTAAACTTTACGGTTGCCCACTTTATAATAAGATTATGACAGCTGGAATTAACATTTTCTAAAGAAATTTTCCAAAACTGCGGCAAAACACAAAGCATGAATTAATTCTGCTATAATTATGTTGAACAAAAATCTAATTCAGAAAAGAAAAACAAATTAATCTTCACTCCCTTGCCCTTGATTTATAATGCCCCAACAAACGGCAACTTTGAAAAATTCATCTTGAGAATTAAAAATCTTGAGGAATTTGCCAACATGTGGCGCACATATTGACACACTTCTTTGGAAATTCTTCGGCAGTTGTGGAACTTTTACCAGAAGGAATTTGTTCTCACAGCCAATTGTTATCAGATGTTGTGAAAATATGCCGGGTTTGTTTTTGAAAATCCAAGTAAAGGACAAAATGTGATAAAAAAAGCAAATCTGAGAAGAGTAAAAATATTTTTGGATGAATTTTGTTATGGAGTCACAAAGCTTTTAAATTATAAATATTGCCCTACCTTGATAAAAATGTTCAGGAAAGATTTTTTTTTTAATAACACAGTTTTAAAACTTGAACTTTATCCTCAACTTTATCTTACCATATTCCAAAACTAGTTTGTTATTGCTGCATTAGTTTGAATACCGTACATGTCACCAAACGGCCAACAAATTCTTGGCAATCTGCCAAAGCATGAAGCCGTATTGCATCCACACACTATCCACAACCAACACCTCCACGCATAAAGAGAACACTATAGCCATTTTTCAAACCCCAGCTAAGGCTCTGTCTCTGGCTCTAACACCATTGCCAAACTGCATGAACTAAGCCAAAGATAAAGGCGAAGCTCATGTTTGGAAAACAGCCTTTGTCATTCCACAACCTCATTACTATTCATAATATGTCAACAAAAAGATAGTACCCAATTTGTTTCCACTTTCAGAGCTAAACAAAACTCTTGTTTACGAATTATGAATAATATTGATGTCTGTTACGGAACGACAATATCTCACTTTTGCACGGAATTGTCTAGCTAAACAAATTTAGCAGCTACCAGCAAGCTTCCTAACATCTACGCACTATTAACTAACAACAACAGCCAAAACAATTCTTCGTCACAATGTCAGCATAAAGTTCGGCATCACTACAAATTTTCAACAGGGAATTTCATGAAGTATAAAACACTAATATATGTACACTGCAAAATAATCACAATTAATAAGGCAATTGAAAAGAAAATCTTCGAAACACAAATTTATACGAACGTAAAATATAGCCACAAACAAATATCATTTCAATATTGATAATCAATGTAAGTTACTTTTAGCACAATGAAAACTTTGCGTTACTAACTACAGCATGCACATGACTGAACAAACGATGTAATTAGACAGTTAATGCAAACGATGGTGTTAATAAATTACCACACACATGAATAAAAAACACCCAAGAAATGGAATATAGTGGACAGGTTTAGCCGAGTTTAAAACCAAGGCAAGTTGTGCAAGTGTCCTTCACGCATATGCAAAAGTAAGGTGAATTTTATGACAACAATTTTAGTTTTATTGTGATGTTCGTTGTTACTTTTTAAATTTCTCCTTTCCAAAGAAAACTATCAAAGTAACCTAATATTTAATATTTTAGCGGATTTGTCAAAAGTTAGAACGAGATTTATAAATTAACCCCACACCAAGTTTCCATTTCCGGGCGTGCGTCGAGTGCGACAACTTTGAAAAAACACAAACCTCTGGTAACTATGGAAACAACATTAACAACATGGATGTCGACCAACGGTGTGTGTGGGGAAACATCATAAGTGATGGAGTGAAGGATGCAAAGATCGACAAGACAAAAATATTTGTCCAGAAAGTGGGAAAAAGGAGAGGAAAATGAGGATTATATGGTTAGTTTGTTACATACTTTAATATATCAGAACATGATTTTTTGACAGGTTTCAAGATGAATGAAATCGTTCCATTTGAGAATTATTGACGTTAATTGGATAATAACATGATTAGATTAATTACATGACTGGATTAATTACATGATAAATGGTGACCCTTGACCCCAGCAAGTAATAGTTGGAGAATTGTTCAATCAATCAGAATAATGCATTTACAATTAGAATGATTTGAGTTGTCCCTTCATTGTAACAAAGCGTTAACAAATTCGGAAGAAAAAAAACATGATTAAATGAGATTCGGAATAATATTAATTACAAAAATCATACGAAACGAAAAGTGCTGTGCTGTGCTTTGTAGTGGCAAGTTGGGCAGTTTTCAACCAACATTTTGGCAACGATGCACATCCGCAAATCAACAGCAACACACAATTGTTTCCACCATTCAAAAGAATTTAGCAAATATAAATAATTTTCTGACGACCCCAACAAGTAACAAAAGTCCAAAACACAAGAAATTGCAGCAACTTTGTTTGACTTTTTGCGTACTGGATTCCTAAATTTCGTACAGAATACAGACAGTAATAAGTTAACAAGCCATGCATGGTTTTAATATTATATTAAGCCGCGTCCGAATTACTTGGCTGTGGCTTAAAATCACACACATCCCTATGATAGAAGCTGTAGCCACGTAATTTGGACTTGGCTTTGAATTGAATTCAATCCGATACATGTAAAATATTAATTCTAATCTAAATACATGCATTTTGGTCATTTGGTCAAAAAATGCATAGTAGTGCCCTCACTGACGGTCAATATGTTCACACTAGTGCCCTCACTGACGGTCAATATAGCACACTAGTGCCCTCACTGTGTGGAACCTACCTGGGCAGCAGACGGCAAACTTGCGGAGCGGATGGATGTGACAATAGCTGCCCGAGGGACATTCCTCGCCTTGCTCCGAGCAGGTATACTCCTCCATGGTGTTAGGGATCAGGAGAGGATTGTCCCCGTCACAGGGCTCCATCTCAACATCTAAAAGCAAATCATATAATTGAGGGTGCTGTGGAAAATATTTGTTGTGGAACCCCCAAAAGAGGAAAAAGCAAGGAATTTCAAAGAAAAAAATAGGAAAAGTAGGAGCAAGGTTAACAAAACCTATGGAAAATAAGAAAAGTAGAAATACTTGAAAGCTTGAAATTACCTTCTTAGATTTCTTGGCTCTCGAAAAAGCAAGAATTTAAAAAGAAAAAATGTAGGAGAAGTAAGAATGTTTGAAAGACGGAATTTACCTTCGCACGATCCTTGGCTCTCGAGAAATATTGGTTTCTGCTGTTCGCAAGACGCTTCCCTTAGCAAGCACTCGCTGCCGTACGTGACCTGGTTTGACCCGCAGACTGGTAACCGCGTTGCGGGGCAGTTCATTAGGCATGAGCAGTATGAGCTACCGGTGGTCATGAATTCACAGGTCCCGCCAAACTGGCACATTGCCTCGTCGCACTCTCTGGTGAAGTCCACCCGGTCCCCATCGCTGCCTTCCTGATCAACGTTGGTGCCGTTGCCTGAACCAGACGCTTCAGCTGTTGTAGACAAAAAGGCGATTTTTGTAACCTTGGAAATTGGAAACCAAAAATGCCCTCCAAGCCTCCTGATCTGGATCCAGATCAATCGGAACATTTTATGGAATCATCCTAGACATATAAGCTATCTACCCACCACGTTTCATTACAGCCAGCAGACAGGGGTGAATATAACCTACGCCATCGGAGATGTGCGGAGGTAAAACAAATTGACACAATTAAACTTGGACTGTACCGCTATCTTCGCAGGGACCGTCAAACGCCACGGCGATCCGTATCCTCTCGTTACACATCTCGGCTCGGAGGCGACAGATGCTCTGATACGTGACCTGGTTGGTACCACAGACTCTCTGGTCAACGTCAGCACACGTTGGACAGCTGCACTGGCCTCGGTTGCAGATGGAGCCATACTCGCACTTGACCCCCGCACACTCAACTGAAAGACCGAGGGAATTTACACACACCGTTATTAATAATAGGGATTTAGGAACTGTAAATATATTTCTATATTTCTATATTTCTCAAAGATTTCAAACTGAATCCACCAATAAGAACCCACCGCACTCTCCCTGTGACACCACTGTGATGACTTCTTGTTGTTTGCACGCCTGAACGTTCAGCTCGCACTCGTTGGGGTACGTGACGTCGTCGGAACCGCAGACCGGCGAGTCAAAATCCACGCACTCCTCCGGGCAGACACAATGGGGACCCTTCGCACCCATCTCGCAGATGGCTCCAAACTCGCAGCTGTAGAGCTCGCAGCCGTCTGTGAGAATAGGTGTAATGAAGAATAAGACAAGGCAGGTCAAATAAGGAATGTAAAGGTTGGTTTGGTGGGCATGGGAGTTTAATCAATCTAACTGGAAAACAGAACAGACTTCACAGGAGTTCACATTTATCGTGGCACTGGAAGAATGTCTCGGGTATTTATGAATTATGTTATCAAATGAAAATTGTTCATACTTACTGCAGAGACCCTCTAACTCGACTTGGATTTCCTTCTGTTGTTCGCAAGCGGCCTGTTTCATCAAGCACGCGTTACCGTACGTCACTTTGTCAGTACCACAAACCGGGCTATCGTCAACCGGACACATCATGTCGCACGAGCACTTAGGGCTTCCGTCGACTTCCAGGCAAATGGCACCGTAGCCGCAACGGACAGCACTACATAGGCCTTCCGATTGGTTTACTGTAACAGATTCATAAAGGAGGATTTAACTACATGTACTTCATGTCAAAGTGAATACGAAATTGACGTCACAATTCATTTGCTGCGATAATTTGCCAGTGAAGAAATGTGTTCAACTTTTGCGATTTGCAGTGTGAAAACTCTCTTGACGTCACAAATTCGTGTTCGTGTTCAAACTAAGTATATGTATATTAAGCAAACCTTAATCAAACTACTAAAATTAACAACATCTCTTCGCAACCAGACAACAACATATAAATAATTTTGGTTTCAAATCAAAACTGAACATCATGTCCTCTTTCCAATTATACCCAAACTATGCCTTGTTTTTAGTTTAGTAAGAACAGGTTACAATAGATTTTAAAAAACCTGCTTGAGATTGCCGTTCACTGCATTGGCAAAAGTACTTATTTTTTTACTTTGATTGAGACAAAGTTAAACAAACTTTACATTGACCTAACAAAAATGACTAGAAAAGTTTTGCCTGAAAACATCAGCACAATTGGAAAAAGTTTTTAGGAGGCAATTCTATAAATCTATCTGCGTGCATCCAATCAAGCTAATGCAGGTTAATCAGTCGTCCAATTTAGTTATTTCCCCAGCAAAAGTCATCAATTGTAAAAGTTCAAATTCTCCTTGAACTTGCAATTACTAGGGTAACAGATTTTTAATGGGAGCAACATTTCCAAGATTTTATTCCACCAGATTTTCTCAAGGGACAGTGCGTACTTGTTTCGGTAAATAGTTTAAGGTTAACAACTATTTCAAGATCACGAGTCCCTGGAGGAACAGACACCTGAGATTCTTTCAATGCCAAATTAAAATACAGGAAGTCAGGTGGCTGGGGAGTTATCAGGTCAAAGGTCGGGTCACCGAGGTCAACTACAACATCTGGAAAGATGGTTGTAGGGAATGGTTTTGTCATCTGGAAATGTGGTCAAAAAAAAACCCAGGTCATACAAATTTACTCAGACCTGCGGTTTCTTAAAAAACAAGTATTGACATGTATTGGTTATTTCCCCCCAATTAAGCATGTTTTTCATGCTCATGTGAAAGAAAAAAAGAATTATTGAAATTATACAATGCTTTCAGAAACTGTGCATATTTACTAAAAAAAAAATTCATCTATTTGCCTAAATAGTTTGTGAAACGGAAAAGGCCACATGTACCGTTTTTTTTTTTTTTAATATTTTGTTTCTTTCGTCAATTTCTTTTTGACTCTCCCTGTACATCACATGTACATGATCAACATGCACTTTCCATAACAAACAAATACCTTAGAAATCTGGCATTTCTACATTTAAAGTCATTATTGGCTCATAACTTTTGATGACTCTGCACCATATCAGACCCTTTCAACCACCTTAGGGTATTTTTGATTCAGTGCCACAATGCACAAAGCTTCAATAGTTTCACTTTACACAGAAATAAGGCTTTCGCTTTTGGAACTTTAATAAAAAAACAAAAACCACGGCTTTTAATTGTGGTTTTGGTTGACATAAAGTGTTTCCCATGAACAAAAAAGAGGATACTTGTACAACATTGCCAAATCCGTGTGAACCAAAATGAGTCAGATATCACAAAACTGTGCTAAATGTAACCATTACTTATAATTAAAAATGAAAAACTAATAAAATTCAATTAAAAACTCTTGTTATTATTCTTGCAAAGTTTGTAAAATATAATTGACATAAAACTAAGATTTTCTGAATGTAATATACAAAGCTTTAAATACATGTGTACAAAGGTGATTTTTGAACACCAACAACATGTAAAGGTCGAGACATAACCTTGAATTATAAATTGTGGGAGTGTAGAATTGTGAAAAAAGAAAAAAGAAAATTGATGAAATTACACATCTTTCTATTTTAATAATTGTCTTTCTCTGAGATTAAAACAAATTCATATAAAAGTCTGAACAAATTTCATGCCTGGTCATATAATATTTCTACTTACGGCATAGTTCGTACGCAATGACCTGAATGGCCTCATTTGTCAAGCACTGCTCTCTCTGTAGGTGACAGATACTGTGATACGTGACCCCATCACTGCCGCAGACGGGTACGTAGATATCTGGACAGCTGCTGATACACGCGCAGGTAGGGCTGCCCTCTATAGTCAGGATACACTTGCCAAACTTGCACTGGAAGCTGTGACACGGGGCTAAGAATTTTGGACAAAAATGCACGATTACCATAAATTTTCACAAATCTTTACGCAATGGCTAAAGTCCCCTTGCGCCACTCCATATTTTTCTTTCGTGAAAAACATTTCATCGTATGCGTACAAAAGCATATCGGATACCAGCAAGTTCACAGAGATCGTCATATATTTTCAAAAAACATTTGGAAAGTCAAGTGTTTTCATGTGTCCATATTAGACTCACATGTTCCAGGCCGGCAGTAGCTCTCCTCGTGCACCGACAGCTCGTAGCGCGACTGGCACGCAACTCTTCTCATCAGGCACTCTGACTCGTACATCTGAGCGTCCGACGCGCAGACTGGGTTGCCGGGCAACTCGTCGCAGTCGAAGACGCAGCCTGCAATCGGCCGGCGACTCCTGTCCAGTTTGCATGCCGCGTTCCGATCAAAGCTGGCTGTGGAGCACGGATCTTACCAAACGAGAAAACGTGGCACAAATTAAAATTTCAACAGCAGACACCAACTTATTTTTGACACAGCCGACCAAAAATCTATACTGACAAAGTAATGTAAATCAACAACTTGAGTACATACTCATATTTTAATATCTTTTACCCGACCTATTTTCATCTTATTTTGAAGCTAAAGTAGGCTATTTGTCAGTTGTGCATTTTTAGCACCAGTTCGCAAAGTTATCCCCAGATTCAAAACGTACGTCACGAGCAAGGTCGAAAATGTTTGTCAGCAGCGAGCAAGGCCGGAAATGCGTGGGTGTGCTTCCCGGTACCATCGGCTTGAATCCGCCTCGGATCAAGTTTCGTTAAAAATAATCCCGCGCCTTGGCTCGGTGATGTTAAAATATTTCCGGCGCGAACTGGTTAAAGAATGGTTGCAGTTTTATTCAACTTACTGCATTTTCCTTGGAAGACGATACTGATCTGTCTCTGTTGTAGACAGCCCGCTCGTTTCATCTCACACTCGTTGGGATAGTCGACCCCGTTGCTCCCACACACAGGACTGTACTCCAGTACGTCGCACTCCTGCGAGCACACACACTTCGCCGACACGCCGTCCGGCGTAATCATGCACTCTGCGCCAAACGGGCACTGCTTGTCCCGGCAAAGGCTCGTGGAATCTAGGTTCAAAAGACAGAGGGTGGTGAAAACTGTGGCGGCTAGGGCTTCCATGGTTACGGGCGACCGTTATCCAATGCCGGCTGACGAAGATTCACAAACGTCTGCTCGTATGAATTCTTTTAATTTACAGCCAAGCAGAATTGTTTTGTCGCTTTTTTCAATGTAGCTTGATCACAATGTCATTTCAAAAATGAACAAAGTTGACGAGATCCTATCGATAACAAAGTTGTACAAAGTGCAAGGAATTGAAAATGTGTGGAATCACGCAAAGAAAACACGCAACGACAACTGAGCATGTATCTTTCTAGAGTCTTGACGTTGTGATTGAGCGATGTTTCAATCTCCGAGATGCTGGAAGCGATTTTGTATTTTTGTTTTCATCAGTTGAAGACGTTGACGGAAAAGTGACAATCCAGACTCCCTCTGTGGCTGTTTTCTCCAAGTCTGAAGATAAGGTCTCGACCTTTCCTTCCATGCAAAAGGTGAAAGGTCTCCGCTCGGCTCAGACAATCCCAGTTTCAATTACAGTCTTATTAAATTCGCTGAACTTGTCAGGTACCACCGCAGAACGATCAAGTCGATTATCAGAGTTGAAATACACATGCCCAGATAATCACAGCGATCTTACGATACCAAGCAGATTGTAAGGAACAAATCAGTATGAGCGTTTCTTTGACCAAAGCCAATGGCATGGGGGAAAAAAGGTTCCCGAAATGCAGAGGTGCTAAGACACAGTTGAAATTTGTATTTTGTGTCTTCCACAATTCTTTGGTATGCCGGCAAGATCTTTATAAACTTGTCCATCAGTGGAAATTCGGTGACGGAAAACTACAAACTCGTAGTAGACAAGTTTCTTGTGAATACAGTGAATTCGCAGTATCCAACCTCAGGCAGCCCTAAAGACCACTTCAAAACAATGCAGGTGTTTCCAGCAGGTGTAGGATAATCTAAAGTGGAATCCGTCTCTAGCACGTGCGACAACAAAAGCCTGTCGCAGTTTAAACAGAGACAAAGTCCAAGCCTGATACTTGTGTACTCGATCCCACGCTGGCGTCAACAGTTTGCCAATAGGTCAACAACTGACTCCAACAAGAAAATAATAATTTTTAAAAATGGAAAAAAAATAATATGGAATTGTTAGAACGATATCCAAAACACACAAATTACAGAGTGGGTGATATGGGTTAATATCTGCTAGGCAAATACAGCCATGATGTCTAGCCCATAAAGATTCTCACGTACAAGTTTCAACTCGGTAACAAAACTCGAAACTGAACTGCAAAGTATTTGTTTAAAAACAAAAAGGAATGGGAACCAATTTATCACTTTTAGAGGATAAATTTCAAAGAGATTGTTACTCGAAACTGAACTGCAAAGTATTTGTTTAAAAACAAAAAGGGATGGGCACCAATGACTTTTGGAGGATCAATTTCAAAGAGAAATTATTGTATCCAACATGGAATTCAAACAAGTGCAGAAGTTACTTCAATGTAGAGGTCAGAGTTCGAAATGTAACAGAAATGTAATTTTCCAAATAAAACTGACACAACAGACTCCCTAAAAAATATATCCGGAATTCCGTCAAGCACTGAAGATGGTTTAAAGATGCTTTGGTGATGTTTTACAATGCCATTTCAAGAATGACGGTAGGATATCGAAGGCAGTCCCGAGACACAAAATTACTTCCAGACAGGATTCCCGAACCTGGACTTTTCTTTACTTCACTCCCCCCGCTAATTAGAAAGGCATATGTGGTCTGAAGAATCCAACAGACAGTCGTTAGTGATTCACCAATCTGTAAATCCAGTCGAAGCTGTTACTCTAAATGCCACGCTGTACTGAGTCTAGCTGGCTCCACATCTATCCATGTAAGCGGTGCAACTTTCAACACTCCCGGTTCAACTTCAGTTTAAAAAGTCTGCATTCTTAAACTCCAAATACGATCCCTCATGAATCCCAAACACGGATCTCTCTAGTAACTCATCCCACGACCAGATTCAATCGCACTACACTCGAGAATAAGCTAACGACCATCTGTATAAGTATCCCTATACATGAATACATGAACAAAGTGCCAGTGCTGTATTGGTTTGACTTAAAAACGAAACTATATTGATACAGAAAAAAAATGCTTCAGAGAATAAAATGCTAAAGAAAAGAAAAACCACAAACGAGTTGTTATACTCAAGTTTCAGAATTATCCAAACACTCTGGCACTTTGCCATTCAAAAGCCACAATCCTAAACACCAATCGAGCGAACAATGACAGGTACCGCCGACAATGGCGGTACCCTGTAGACAGGGAAGTGTTAAAGAAAACGGGCAGGAGCACAACAGTCGAGGAGCAAAGGAATTGCTTTCCCGTCGCGCTGGGTGCTTTTACCGTGTGCCAGGTGCGTCAGGTAAATGCCGCCTGCAGTTCAGCCATTGTGAAGGCGTTAACCGTGCCCCGCGGTCCCGCTCCGTGGCCGACGATGAACAAAAAATATACCGGGATTAAGTTTCATCGCGGCAAAGTCACCTCTGATCCTGACTATTTTGTCAAATTCTTTACAATGCTCGAAAACCTACGGCATTTGTTTCTCACCTTCCCAACACGACACGTACCGGTATTCAATAGTACTCCTACAAAAAAAACACTTAAAAAGTTCGGAAGAAAGTGTAACAATGGCGAACAAAGCATCACTTCGCGTACAAATGGGTACTGGATTGCAGCGCACAGCGTGGGAGTACAAGTAAAAGAAATAATTGACTTAAAGTCCTTTTGTCCAAACCTTGCTGTATTACGCAATGACATAACTAACATAATACAGTATTTTTAAGTTCAATACCCACTTTTCCTAAAATGCTGCTGGGAATTGGGAAATGACCCAAGTAAGAAAGAACTTTCTGGAAATTGTTTTCATTCAATGTTCTTTTAAACTGTTTGAGTCATTGAAGTCTATTTTACCAAATGTACAATTAACCTAAACGAAACATTAATAAGACCAAAACATGTGCGCATATTCAGAACTTAAGTCATACACCATGTGTACAGAATCATTTCTTCGTTTGATAAACTGATTTGGGGGAATGAAGTTAAGAAGTCTGGAAAATAGACAGTTTTATTTTCAAAACAACACTGTGACATGATATTTATACCATGTGATTCCTTTCCAAAAATATATATATTATTCAGATTTGTCTGCATGTAAATTGTTGGTCGATGGACAATGAACTTGTACGTGCATGGCTAGTTGCATGTTTTTATCTCTAAGTCATTAATTATCAACACTTATAGCAAAACTGACATGGGTATCTATTTGTAAAACTGGGGAAAATTTGGTTCGTAACCCTCTTTTTGCGAATAAAGAATTATCATGCTTAGCAAATGTTTTTTGTGCTAAGCAGCTCCATGATATTGGCCCCAGGTTGAAGTCAGGTTGGCCCTGCGGTTCTTTACTCATCTTCAATCACTTGGCCCGGGTTCGATTCCCGCTCTGGCCCACAAGTGGATTGGGTTTTCAGACTCGTTTTCAGGTTTTCAGAATATTCATTTGAGGTTTTCCCGCTTTTTTCTTGACGCTCTCTTTAAAACTTTGCTGAAATGGAAACATTTTGAGTGAAAAGAAAGCAAATGGATTTGACAGCCCCTCAACCAATACAAAATTGCAGCTGCCCGCCCCTCCTAACAGAATGGAAGAGTCTAAAACTTTTTGGAGGGAGACAAACTGTTTTTTGTGCTCCGTCTGCACATGATAGGGGCTATCATGAACACACAAAAAGTACATGGACTTTGTGTAATAGATACTTCAATGTCAAATAGCAAGTTGTTAAAGGTTCGGCATAAACTTGCAAACATAACAAAAACTATAGTGAATAACAGTCTAAAGCGTCCTGTATAATCACGGCACCTAGCGTGCTGTCATTTTCGAAAAAAATTAGAATTTTTGTCCTAATTTACAACAATGGTTGTTGGGGAAAATACCCCAAATTTTTGGGTTCCCTGACCCAACAACTCCCCCACATGTACATCGTTTCATCTGAAGTACATTGAAGTTGTCGGGGAACCAGGAAAGAACCATTTAGTTTTTTGGGTTTTCTTCAGGTATAACAAGATTACCTATGAAATACCAGCCCCCAAATCCAGCCATTTCTTTAATTCCTAACATAAGCAAATCTTTAAAAACAGGATTAAATTTCTGAAATGAAGTTTGCTGCCTGACCTTTAAGTTCATAAGCACTTTAGAAATCCATTAAAAAACTTCCAGTCTAAATCCTTACAGACATAAAGGAGATTTTCAGGACTCAATAGCTAACCTTCTCTGACCTACCCTACACCTGAAGGCTGTTCATTTGTCCCTGAAATTGACCCCCCAAATCACCTTAAAATCCAAGAAAAATACTGACACACTAGACTACCACTGTAACACTCCTCTCATAAAACATTCCACTTTCGGCTGGTAAGCTGTGGGATTTTCTAAACTCAATCCTGGATTACTGCACAGATCAATCAAGGATAGAGGAAACCAGTAAGGAATTTACCCAGGGAATCTATCAAGACAGAGGTCGCGACCTCTTTTACAGGCACTTAATGTATCACTGTAAAAGAATTCTTAGTCCTTGGGCATATTAAGAGCAAAATTAAAACAACAGCTTCGGATTCTTCTAACAAAGAAGATCTAAATCCACCCAAATGAGCAACTTTGATAAGAAGCCCTTCAAAAGGTCCGAGATCGAGGTTACACCATTTGTCAGTTGTGCATTTGTATCATTTGAAGCACCAAAAGTGCTCAAATATACAGAAAAGTGCTCGACAAACAACCTGAAGTTTTATCTGTGAATGCTGTACATGCATTTTCAGAGACAATTAGGCACTTTGTCTCAAAGCCAACCCCCTCCTTTCCCCCTCCCCCCACCATGCCTTTGAACCTCAAACAAAATTCTTACAGCTACCAGATTATTTTGTTTTCATTTTATTATGTGGTTACAATGAATTATTATTACCCTTCTAAAGACATTTCAAGTAGTGAAAGAAATATCCTTGTTTTGATTGGGCTGACCTTTTGACAAGGCAATTTTACAATTTTCTTATTTAGGACACGAGTTCAATGGGTAAAAGAGAATTAAGTGGACTATTTCAACACTGTCAAAATAGTATTAAGTTATTCCCCAAAGGCCAGAGGGTAATATAACTCATATTCAGTACAGTATACAACACTTGCTTTAGTTGTAATTTTCAAAATTGGATGGGATTGGTATTTTATAGCAAATATTGGTATTGTTTTGGGTTCATATGCTGAAAAACCACAGAAAAAAAATATTTTCCTATGGAACAGCAATTTATAAATATCGGGGAATTATCAGGTTGAGGAACCAGACTAGCTCGCTTGTAGCCATTCACTGATATTGATGTGTAACCAATTGCAAAACAAAAGTGCGGGGCAGTATTTAAAAAAATAGTCAGGTTTTCCAACGGTGGTCAGTTGACCATCATTGGAAATGTATGTTCCCAGTATGTTCCGACACTTACCACATGGCCCCGATGATGCTACTGTAATCTTTTTCCTTAGTCGGCACGACGCTGATTTCAGGTAGCAGTCGTTGTTGTAGGTGACGCCGTCCGAACCGCAAACGGGCGAGAAAAGGTCGGGGCACTCCGACGAGCAGAAACACTCGGCCTCCTGCGTGGCCGTCTCACGACACACCGATCCATACGCGCAGAGGATCGTCGCGCAGGGACCTACAATGTACGTAAGAGAAGGGTCATCGACATCAATTCTACATTCTGTGACTTCTATTTGTTTTCAAGCAAACGCGGGAATAAGCTAGGGCTGTGCAACAGAACTGGGTACCCGAGTACCCGAGTGTTGCCATTGACTGGATCACAGTGTAGCCGCGTCCTTCGCAATTTAGCGTCTCAGCGCCAGTAAGAATGCTTAGCTCCCATTATTAATATTATTATTATTACTACTACTACAAGTGGCATAGAACTTGTTTAGATCAAGTGTATGATTGTGTAAACTTGACAACCTTAGTTCTTTTGAACCAATTCCTCTGATAAACTAAACGTTTCTTTCCACTAAAGTTAACTTTTTCGGTCACCTTTTGACTAGCAAGTTAAATCTGCGATAAATCAAGTCATGGTACAAAATGTAGAAATGTGCGACATACAACACAACATTCTGATCAAGTTGGTGAAGTTGTTGTGTAAAAGTAAAAATTCCATTCTTCTGAACCACAAAAGATGAACTTTAAACTTTGTTTGTCATCTTTGTTACTTTAGACTTAAGGTCGTATAAATCAAGTTGTTGATGCGCATGTGGCATACTACATTTGTACACATCTTGTTTGGATCAAATTTCAGATGTTTTTTTTGTGTAAACTGGGAAAATTCAATTATTCCGGAACACACTTTAGGGAATCGATGAAAGGCTAAAACCACCATTAATCCCATGTGTCTTCCTGCAAATTGACGGATAGTTGTTTCTAGAGAAACGTTAATAGTTTAAATTGAGCAGACCAAGGTTAAAAAGTACATGTAGGAGAAAAGAAGGATCCAAATGTTTTAAAATTATCAGAACAAAAGTAGGACTTTGGAGTTTGGAGGACAAAGCCAGGACACAATAAGTGGGACTTTTGTGGGATTTCTGGCGTAGTTTTTGTTGATACGTACTCGCCGTAAACCAAATATTGTGCAATTAGGTTGCGCAAAACTGCACGGTGAGAAATACCATACAGCCATATTATTATGAACAGGACAAAAATGACGCACATCAAAAGAAACCCGACCGCTTTTTTTCAGGAATCCTGGGAATCATTTATGACCGCTGCCCTGGTCAAAAAAACCAATGCCGTAATTACTTCTGCACCAAAAGACTTGAATAAAAATAAACACCCCAAGCTATAAAACTCAAATCAGGTGTGCTAAATAGCCTCTAATTTGAAGGAAAAAAAGCGTCAATCGATTCAGCTCAAGTCCTTTTCCTTCCTAAATTGAGCTTTTATTGGTAATTTTTGTTTTCTCTCTCCAACGTTTTACAAGTTCTTTTTAATATGCGGGGAACTTAAGAATCCAGAATCCAATATTCGTAGACTTCCCCCCCCCTTTTTTCGGTCAGCTTTGTTGTTTTTGTCTGAGGTCATTATGTCAAAAGTATTTCAATCGACTTGCGCATTGTGTTCCAAGTATTGACTTAACTGATTTTTCAGATTTTTCACGGTTGGGTTCGGGGCCGTTTTGGCAAACAAACTGGATCGCTGAAATTTAGCTTTTTTATTCGGCTTGGGAAAAAAGACTTATTTTCTTTTCTTCCGTTTGGTTCCCGCCACAGGGAACCGTGCCAACACTTTACTAACACCAATGTGTTTTTTTAAATATGGAGTCGCTAGTGTTCACACATTACAGCGTTTGCATTGCAACACGTCAGATGAGAAATTGTACTTTTACGGTTACCGTCTGTCATGCGAAGTTGTGGAAATGTCGAAAGCCACATAGTTGGGGTTTCTGAGTACATTTTTGTTTTCGCTGAAGTTATATTTTCTACCTCAATGCTCTTGCATTTTCTAAAAGTACTGTACATGTGTACACAATGTAGGTCAATTTGTGATGTACGGATTCGTGGGTAAAATTTTAAAATCGCTTATAAATAAAATGGCCAAAAGTTCACAATGAAATTGAAAATAAAGTTGACGTTGGAGTTTTACCAACAACTACATGTATGTTTTAATATTGCAATTATTTATCAGTTATGTGTTTTAAGATAATAACTTATTGAAAATGGCGGGGGGGAAAACTGGCGAATTAGTGATATTAAAAATGACTTGACATCGGAGTACACAATTGTTTTTATATTGCATATCTGTCAGTAGTTAAATGTCAAAGAGAACTTTGGACCCCTCTTCATGAATACAAAACGATCTTTGCGTCCAGTCCGTTGTTCGAGAGTTGTTGGTCTGTTTTTGTTCCCGTGACGCCTTGGCATGCGTAAGTTGTGTTTTCCAGGTCAAATCACTTCACTAGTGTTGATTCTGGGGCATAGATGGTACCTGGGACATTGTTTAGAAGGGGTGATATGATGGGCAAAGCAGCAATGATCGGGTATTGTGGTTGTAGGACAGGTGAACAGGTAACTCTCATCCATCGAACTGCAAAAATTCATTTAAAAACAAGCGATCCACGGTTCGCGAGTGTCGGTTTCCCCGCAGTTGATCCCAATGTGTTTGGTGTTTCCACATGTCAATTTTTGAGCGATTTTAAACACCCTCAAATAACCACTAGATAACATTTGACCTATTTAAAAAGAGTGATTGGGGGGGGGGGGGGGGGGGGGGGGTACCTGCATATTAAGGTTATAAGGACAAACAAGGCAAGTAACTGACAACTATTATGACGAAACATTCCAGGGTTTTAATGATTAATTTATTCGTCGGGAAAAGTAAACGATGTTGCGATGATCGCATTCTAAATGCTATTATTACCCAGAATGGAATGTGCGGATTTAAAGACCTCTGTTTGTTTCTCAATTTATCTTCTTTCTTTTTTACCTTTTTTTTTAAGTTTTAAATGGTACATTTTTGCGTGTGGTTTAGTTTGTATTGTGACAGTGAACCATTGAATCATTGCGAGATATGGTTTTGTGTATTTGTCATTTTTGGGCAGAGATTGGTCTTTTTGCTTAAACACACGCAAGAAACGTCCCTAGCTCAGCGACTAAAGTCCGGCCAGTATAAAGTCACGATTCTAACAACTGACAGGGCCCACAGTTATCGGGCAATGGGATTTTGATCTGCAAAGTACAGATCAACTTTATTGACGCCTAATTTCATCGGGGTTCAAGGAAAATGTTTAATGCATTTGTCATCTTTCCTGATTCAATTGGATTTAAATGGAATCGAACATCGACTTTGAAAATTTGTAACCTATTTCGATCAAATCTGCTAATATCTCACAAACTGGGTTGAATGGGGAATAAGGTTCCTGAAGAAAATCTAGCACACATTCGACCTACTTTCCTAGCTTATTGAGAAGCAAAATAATGTAAAATTAAAATCGTTTTCTTACCTTCTGAAATTGGTTCTCTTGTTACATATGGGACATCTGTAGAAAACAAAAAAGAACAAATACTTATTTATTACTAATTTGTAAAATTATCCATTTCAGACAATAAATCAGGGTGTTTAATACGCAGTTTTAAACACACAGAAATTAAATTAAAGGAAATTCAAACTAATATGAAAGGGCAACGATAAATGCTACCAAAACAAATAGACACAAGAAAAATGCCTCTTTCTTCCCATGAGGAGGGTGTTTATAAGCAATTTTCAGCCAAATCCGCTGCAAACCAGAGCTTAAATTTATTGCTGTTCTTGCGAGCCGTACAAAACGGCCGACAATGTTACAAACTAAACAAAGTTCTATTTGTTTAAAAAAAAGAGCTGCAATATTTTAGCTTAACTATGCTATGACTATGTGTAATTGAAACTGCACTTTCAGGTGAGGGTTAACGTAAATCAAATTTGTGCACATTTTTAAACGATGACCTCAAATGACCCCTAGATGACCTTTGACCACGTATTTCGAACGAGTTGTAATGAACCCCCACCTAAGGATCTCTCCATCGAAGTTGCAATAAAATCCATCAAATTCTGTTGACAAAAAACTAACATTTGAAGCATATTTAAACAATGAACTCTAATGACCCCTACATGACCTTTGACCTCAGTAATCCGACGAAGAATTGCATCTTTCCACCCAGGGGTCACTGCATCCAAGTTTCATCAAAATCCATGAAAGCATGTAGAAGTTACACATTTTTGTCTAAACCTGAAACTTGAACAGTCGGAGTAAAAACGTGATTTGTTTCTAGGCAAAACAAAAATCTGTTGATTATAAATGTCCCTACCATCTCAATCGGTCATTCGTAATTCTCTGCAAAAAAATACTCCTCAAACATGTCCCTAAGTCTATGCAAACAACTTTTAGAAAATACATGCCTCTGAATTGCTTCTTAATAATTCGGACTCCACAAAACTCGCCAACCGAAAGAAGATTTGATTTATATTAATAGAATTCTTGCACAAACAATGCTCAAAAGCAAATTGACAAAAGGGATAAAAGAAAAAAAAGAAAATCACAAAACATACATCTGATAAGAATGACCAGGGAAAAAATGATGCTAAGGCAGGCGACAGCTAAGATGAGAATATGAATCCTTCGCGGTCCGTGTCTTGGCCGGAAACTGGTAACCGTCTGACATTTGATCTCATCCATTGCTGGGGGGTGGGTCCAGGCAAAACGCTGGTATTCTGTCCTCAAATGATAACCACTGAAGGCCGGGTAAACCACAGCGACATTTCAAACGTGCCGGGTTTTCCATGGTAATAAAGCTTGTGTAAATCCCGGCTGTACTAAGTTACCGTCCAGGGCTGACGACAGTAGTGTGTGAGGTTCCATGGCAAGTTCAGGTCCAACTATTGACACAATGTTAGTGGGGATAAAAGTTGACTGATCAGGACATCCAAGCTAAAGGATCGTACCATTCAACACAGCAGGGGTGCTCAAATACCTAAACCCTGTACCTGATGACAAACTAGTTCAACCAAATGTTCTTATAGTTATAACTATGCGAAAACATCACCTCTCAGAATAAAACAGCCAGTAACAAACTAGAAAAGTAAACTTCGTCATCCAGCAATTCGGACACGACTAATTTTCAAGGTCTTGTGAAAGCTCCGTATTGAAGTTTAATACCCAGTTGTCCTTTTAGATAAGTACTGCAAAAAAAGGCTGACGGATTTTCCAGAGTACAATGTGTCTATACGGCCAAGTTCCAACTTCAATAGATAACCTTCTAGTTGAATTTATTCTAATGCTTATTTCCAGTAACTAAGGCACTTTGGTAATCCCTAACGACTAAGCATCAATCTTGAATAGATGGCTTCTATACAATGTTTGTAAATCCTTTCCTTGATATTTTTATATATATTTGTTTGATAGTCAATTCCTTTAAAAAAAATTGTTGATACTGGCTTCAGGCTGGTAGTCGTGGTGTTGGAACCGGTGGGGTATTAAGACGAGTTTATTGTTAGCCGCTGTCGGAAAGCGGAGAACAGCGTGACGTGACGTGCGGTGAGAACGGCGGGTAAAAATTGGGCGGACTACGGGTGGACGACCAAACTCAGAGGTGTCGGCGACGATTTGCCGGGCAAAATTTACTAAACAGTCTCATCGAATTTGACAGTTGAATGAAATTAACATACTAGTATGAGGGATAGAATGTTGGGCATTTGTTGGGTTATATCTTAGGCCCAAAACTACAGAAATAAAGAACAGCTCATTGTATGGTTTGGATGAAAAAACAAACATTTACACCTTTGAGAAAACATTTTGAGAAAACATTTTCACACCTTTTAACAAAGTAGAGAAACTTTTCGCATCTTTTTACAGAAATCTTTGTTCAGAATTCTGTTCGTATTAAAAATGTGTACATTAAAAAAAGTTTTTTTACATTTCATAGTTAATTAAACCATAAATTCAATGTACTCATTCAATTACAAATCCATATAATATTTAGGGCGTAGTAAGAGCACTTCAGTAAAAGGTTTTCAATTGTCAAAGTTTGGAATTACCAAAGGATTTGAACTACTTTTTACTTTGAAATATGTTTGTAAATGCCTACTGTACATGTAAACTTTTCCCCTTAAACTTATTAATTTATAAGCAATTAAGTTATACATATTTGCTTATTATGACATTGTCATTCAACCAGGGCCACCCTAAAAAATGTCTATTCTAAAAAAATTCTGAAATTGCACCAAATCTGTAATAGATTTGTTTCAACAACCAGTCTGCCACAGAGGGCGGTATTTCATTTTTACTGTGGCAGTACACACCACAGACATAACCTTTATGTCTGTGGCACACACCCATTTATTCTGCATGTTGTCACCACAAGAGGGTGCTATATAAATTCACCATTCAGCTAACCATAAGAGTCCCTTCACTCAAAGTCTACATTCACAAAAACAGAAGTCTTGGTTGACCTCAAAGTGAAAGATAATGAGAGATCACAGACAAGACATGTTTCAAACCATCCACTCTCTCTAAACACTTTACTTCTGTATTTTTACAGCCTTTTAAAGAAATGTCAGAGAAATAGTTGCAAGACATAATCAAAGTTCTGTAGTTAAACATACAACAAAAAAATGCTTTCAAAGAACACTCGTGAACATTTTTGAACAGAACACCCATATTTGTAACCACTTTACGCTAGAGAACATGTGTACACGCCAACTCAAGCACAAAATTGAACAACTCAAAGTTTGGACTTTTTAAAATGTCTTGTACCCGTGTATGTGTGCACATTTAATACCGGTATGTACACACATTCATGAGCTGGTATGTTTTATCAAAACATGGGTCAAATATCAGTCAGTTCGGATGTCTCCTGCTTTACTGAGCAAATAAAATAGTTATTTAATGTACAACATTTGCCCTCTGGGGTCCCTGAATAACGACAACATTCAACACCATTAGCTCAATCTGCACATACACGAAGGATTGAGTGTCGCACGCAATGTCAATATTTGTCCTGGTACTCAGACTTCTGGCACAGCGTTTCAACACTACTTGTTTTTGGTGACCAGACTGAGATTGGAATGCTCGCACACTATTGTAGGGGCAGATTTTTTCTTGTTTGCATCAATTGTTTAATAACCAGAGAGTAATTGTGTTATGGACTTGGAGTGTTTGTAATTTTGTGTTAGTGACTGCCCCTTTAAGAACGATGCAAGATCACTCCGGATTAATCTCAGTATTGTACACATATGAAAAACCCGCAATAATTTTGTCTCAAGATTTAAGGCCAAATAACAAACATTATTAGTTTCTCATCCTTGCGAACATCCTTTTTTGCTAACGCATCAAAACAAATTGTCTAATAAAAATAAATATACACAAAAATCTGATTCATTTTCACATGATAATTGTTCTTTTGCATTCTGTCTGAGCATATTGGAGTATAATTATTATCACATGACGCGACCCTACCGGTATTTAAGTCTGCGATAAAGTCTAGCTACTCTGCAAATAACCAAAAGAGTGTCCACATTCTCCTTTTCAAATACCTAGCCAAAAACAATTTTTGTTTATTGTGTAGCCTAGGCGTTGCAGAATTTAATTTCTAGACCAAAAGTGCTGATCTACACATAACTTTGTTTTCACTTGAAATAGACTGATTTCAATTGTTCAACTACACAACGAACAGGTGTGTAAAAATATAAATGCTCGTTTAAAAGCGTACAATGTACAATGAAGTAGGTGATAATCGCCGACATTCCAACAAATTAATCTTTCCTACAGACCCAACTCTCTCACCAACACTTCTTTATTCGGAGGTGAAAAGGCCAACGCATGACTAACACAGGCTGCAAAATGCTGAGACACAAATTGTGTTAAGACCAAATCGTTGTATAAGGATCAAGTCTTCAAACGCGCTGATGTGCCAGAGAGGTCTTTAGACACTGTGGCATTGGGCACAATCTAAACAAGTGGACAAAGTGGGTCTTCTGAGGACAATTACTTAAGGGTTCAAGTACCAGTCCTGGTGGTGTAACCCCCAAAATAGGCAATGGTAAGGGCTAACTAGGTTAGATTTCAACGCCTACTCCATCTTGGGGGGGGGGGGGGGGGGGGGGGGGGGGGGGGTGGTTACGTGTCAGAATGTGGGCTTATTATGTGTGGGCACTTGTAGTTGTAGACAAGTGGGTAAAATTAGATTTTGGTGTACATTTGTACATGTGGTGATTGCATGGCTGCAAATTGTACCCATTTACAGAAAGAAATCTAAATTAAAGATACGGAATATGCTCTTTTAGTAAATTTTACTTTAAAGCACAGAGGTACCGGTACATGTACGAAACCCCGATACAACAAAACTATGCAAGAGAAACATTTCTAAACTTATGTAACACAACTTTAACATGGTATCACTTTTGTTGATATAAGAAAAAGCCATATTTACAGCAAATAGCTCCATCATTTGTTGTGCAACATGGCAGCCAAATTGACCAATCAACAAACAGTTTTGTCCACATTTCTGATGAATATGACCTCACAGTTTGTAAAGTGGATTTTGATTGGCTCGCACAGGGGGTCAAACTAAATTAGCATATACGGTACTTGGATATACTGGGTATCAGATGATAATTTATGTGGGCTTAGCACTCTACATTCCAGGTTCAAAATTCCAATTCTAAAACAATATCTAGAACTGTCAAAAAAGCCCCTAAAAATGCATTCCATGTGCCCCCGACCTCATAAAAGTCAGACACTCAGCCTACATTCCTTTATTTTGTTGTTGTAAATTTGTAGTTTTAGGCGCGACATTGAAGGAATGATTTCCGAATGAATCATATTTGACTAGTATTAAGGCGGTGTAAATAGTTTGTTAGTTTTACAAATCTGCTTTTCTTTTAATACAAACTTACAAAATAAACCCTGTGGGTCTTTTTTTCACGAAGCCCACCTTCTTAAAGCGAGAAAAAATATTTATCCTAAAAATTTGATCTTCATGACCTGAAACTAATTCCACTTGCAGCATACCACACCACCAGAAATTAACCCAGTGTTCCCACAAATAGTTAAGACCTCGGGCATAAATCCATTCCAAATTGTACAAAATTTCCTAACAATGCACAGCAAAACTTCCAATTCCGCTGTCATCCATCAATCCATTCTGAGGACTATCTCATCATTGATCTGACACAGTTAGACAACAAAAGATAATCCTTGAAGTTTGGAAAGAAAAGAAAGTTCGACAGAGACCATGATCCAGAATAGGAAATCCTTTTCTTCAAGTACTTGGACAGGGAAAAAAAACCAGCCATATTGAATTTTGTTTCGGTCATCCATGACAGATTATTGGGGGGAAGTTGCAGTAAAAGTACATTTACAATTACAGTTTAAAGAAAAAACAGGACAGTTAATCGATCTTTAACTGTACAGGCAAGGTTTACAAAAAAGAAATCCAAAAGTAATCGCTAAATTATCATGTGTAATACAGAGTAATACTGAATTATTTTGAAATATCTTACTCGACTGTTAACAGTTAACTGAATAACAGTCTCAAGCATCCTGTGAAATCACGGCACCTGGTGAGTGTTATTTTTAAGAAAAGTGAACTTTGTGTATCAATTTCCAGCAATGGTCGACACATCGTTGGAAAACCAGCTAGTCTGGTTCTCAACCTGATGATTCCCTGACATCTATAGACTGCCCTGTTCTGTCTGAAGTGGGGTCAGGGAACAGACTACAAGAATATAATTTATGACAAGGCGCTGCCCTCCGTTTAAAAATCAATTTTCCGGAAAGCTCTGTAAATATTTAACAAGGCGGGAGATCGGATAAACAATCCCGCCAGGTCCCGGGGTCTAGGCCATGATAGATCGATGCCTTGCCTCCCGTCTACTGACCAGAAATGCCTTTGATTTGACATCCTGCAGAAATTGTCCAGCAGTCGGTCACCAGACTATCCTAAATCAATTCCGGAGGGACTTGTGAAAATACGCGCTGGGGGTTTGTTTACGAAAATTGGGCAATTTGGATTGGACATTTATTATTTCTTGAACAGGAAATCGTTTTGGGAGCTTGTGTCCCACCTTTTTTTTTTATTTCACATACCTGCTCAGGGTTATCTGTACAAAAATGAAGATAAACACCTGAATCAAAAATTGGGGTTAACAAAATGTTCTGAAATCGAAAAAATAAGAAGTATTTTGCAGACTTTTTTTTACAATTGTGTGTGTCATGTTGTCAAATTCTTAAACAAGGTGCACACCAGATTTTCACCTGTGGTGCATTTGGTTTGTAGTTCACTCATTCTTAATTGCATTCCATTTATCCAAACAATTATTACCGAGCTTTGTATTTCCAATTACGCGCAAGTAATTACAGAAGCGTATACATACGCAGTTAATTAATTCGATGTCCTACTGCTCTGTTTGATTAATAAATGTAGCAACCCCAGGAAGTGTTTGGACTTGTGGTGTCATGGGGCGGAGGTCAATTGAAATTAAAACACAGTGATTCCCGGCCCTTGGACAAAGATGTTTCTCACACATGGTGGGACACTTGCGACTGGAATCACAAACATTGTAGCACCCAAAAAGATTTTTAAGAGTTACAATTTTGACCCCAGAAATTCATTCTCGCACGACTGTCACAAAAATAACACAAAAATAACACAAAAACGATAATTTGTTAAAGGGCAGTTGTGATGAGTCTATCCCCTTATCGTTAGCGCTAGAACAGGGAGATCAATTGTTGAGACGGACTGCCACACCTGTCTTTAACTCCCAGTTCACTTACCACACCGAAATGCTACTCATACGCTGGGTAAGCGGAGCTAGACTTGAACCACGAACCTTGTTATCCTTAGCCCGATGCTCTACCAACTGAGCTAAACCTGCTATGCATAGATTTTTCTTTTAAGTTTTGAAATTTTTTTGAAATTTTATTAGTTGTCTTTGATCGGCCCCATTGATGTCAAATGCCGGAGGCGAAACCAGTTGGGTTCACTGTGTAACTGTTATAAGGTCAAACCTCAAACCAAAACCAACACTTCTAAAACAAACTTAATAGCTCATTGTTGGTTTACAGAGAAACCGCTGGCCCACTATGTGCAGGTAAAGTTAATTAGAGCTCCCTTTGTTTTTGTCTCTACTGCGGCCATATTTTCTCAATTAATTTTTAATAGATTGGTAGGTGTTTTTTTTGTGAATGGGAGGACTGGGTTACCTTCCTTGATAGGAAACAGGTGTTCTTAAGGGGCCAATAAAAGTAACACGTAACTTTTTAGGAAAATGAAATTGAGGCAAGGAATTACTTTTTCAAGGTTAGTTGGGGAGTGGGGGGTTGATGGGTGGG
The DNA here is from genome assembly GCA_037893245.1 of Crossaster papposus. Taxonomy (NCBI): domain Eukaryota; kingdom Metazoa; phylum Echinodermata; class Asteroidea; order Velatida; family Solasteridae; genus Crossaster; species Crossaster papposus. Next base: position 61,586 of record JBAIAA010000651.1, on the reverse strand, counting down.
GTTTCCCAGCCTTGTGCAGTTTTTACTAGTACATGTAGTTCAGGGCAGGCAAATGTAACTTGTGTATACATAGATAACCTTGTTTTTATTTATACAAGGGAGAAAGGGTTTTTCTGACTTCTGGATTTGGAGTCGAGTTAATTTCATTAAAGGCATACAAAAACTTAATTAGACCATTTGTCAGTTGTGCATTGTTATCTTTTGAAGCAAAAGTGCCCAAAATCTCAAGAAAGGTGCTTGACAACTAACATGATGAAGTTTTTAGCTCAGATGTGAATGCTGCATATTCCCAAGAAAACAATATTTTAAGATTTCTATTTCAGTTCATAATTTGAATCCACAATCAGCACATTTGAGGCACGTTCTTAATCTCATTTTGCCAACTGAAGCCGAGTCACACACTGAACTGACTAGTAATTGTCCGGGACAAAAATGCAGAGCTAATTCTTCCGAACAGAGGAGGAATGATTCTGTACCGAATTCTCCCCGATATGAATTGAGACGGACCCTAAGGAGTTGGTTAACCACTCAAGCAGATAAAACAAAATGCCTTTAGAATCTTACAAAAGAATCTCGCTGGTCATTTACCTCTCCAAGGTCTTCCCCTTTGATCTAAGATCAGCTTTGATCAAACCATCCTTCATCGGAAAGAGCCCGGGCTAATCCTCAACAGAGTTAGGGGATTGTCCACCAAGTTAAAGCTCTATTTACTCTAGAGCCTTTGATAGCTTGTTCTTTCACATTTGCTTTAAGTCTAGATTCTCATCTCTAGACAATGGTAGCTTGTTATAGCGACATCTTTAAAGCTCCAGGGAGTTATGTTATTGTGACACATCTTGTTTAGTTACAAGTTGCTCTTTATTCATTGTGTCTTTGTCAGAGAATATCTTTTGATAAGGTGTTTTGTCTTCGCAGGGAACCTCCTATGATGTCTCCAACTCTGCTGACCTCAAGTGTCTCATTATCTAGGATTTGTTTTTTATTTTGTGATTCATGATGGTATCTTGTGTGAGTGTGATATTTGTAACAGTTTCATGAATGCTTACAACTTGCACAGCTTTTATAATGGGGCATACTTTGAGAACTAGTAGTACCAGTCGACTAGGATCTTGAAAGTGACTAAAAAGACCCATCTAGTGTCCATGCGCATATTGTACGGGCCTTGATCGAGATCTACATCTAGGTTAACACCAGGTGTAGTAGTAATTAACTCTACGATAGGACTGAGACGCATTTCCTATAGGGACTATATACATCTGTCCATGCATTTTCCTGATGTGGATAAGTTGTCGTCTAGACATTCCTCCTGCGTTCGTCTTCCTCTCTTGGTGCGACTGACAGTAGGGACCACACCCGTCTCTTGGCCAATCTCCAAGATGATTGGAATTGTACCATGGAAACCTGGAGTCCAGATTTTTTAATTGTATTTTGCCTGAATCTCTTTTGTTTGTTGAAGCCAAGCTGTTGGTATTCATCCAATTTTACTTTCAAATTTTCAAAGGGTGAAAATAAAGACTCAATTTAAAATTTCTTTGAACAAATGTTATTCCATGTTCCTACTTGTAAACTGCTTTAAGATTATTGATACGGTAGCGCTATACTTTATTATTTTATTGAAGGGATTTTCACTCAAATAAAATCAAAATGTACCGATACATGTACGTATAAGCGAGGTCATTCTTTTTCAATTAAACCGTTTGTGTAAACATTATTGGGGTTTTTTTTTTTTTTTTTTTTTTGGGGGGGGCATTTTACAGCCAAGTAAACCTTAATTAAAATAAATGTTTTATTTTGTTTCAAAGTACCAGTACCTAGCTTAATAATGTAATCACTCTTGGAGATAGAAGGCATCAAAGAATGTGTTCCGAATTGAAATAGACAAATCTTATGTCAGTGGTAACCATGGTAAAAGAGAGACATGAAAAATTGGACCTCTCCGGACCCATACTAATATTGGGTCAATCTTCTCAGTTTGGACAATTCCCAATTTCTGTCAAATGGCAGCTGTACTGGCGCCTATTGTGTAAACATTACAGATTCATATTAGCTCAACTTCCATTAGGAGGAGTGTTTGAGACAAGAACCAAAACCCACAATTTGAAAGGGGGACAGGTTGCAGACCAATGACCTGTAGTAATGGCCGCCCTGTCATTGGAAAATCTACCCCCCCCCCCCCCCCCCCCCCCCCCCCCCCCCCCCCCCCCCCCCCCCCTCGACCATATAGCCCCACTGTTTCCCCACAAGCCATTGACAAAGGTCATATGTCGCCTTTCATTTTGGTTTAATAACCTAAAACAAAGCCTAAAACTATACAATTATAATCCACTTTTGTTCTGTCCATGTTAGTGTTACATCAAAGAAAAATGTAGAGAAATATTGTAGTATCCCGACCCGACTTCTTTGGTTGTGCACGAAGTCTATAAAGATTCAAATGAATTTTAAAAGTATGTATTCTAATTGGAAACTATTTTCTAATTTTCTAATTGGAAACTATTTTCTAATTCTCTAATTGGAAACGTTTCTCAGTCCCAGATTTGTATCTTTTTTTGGCAATGACTGACCATCATCTCGGTATTAGGATGGCAAAAAAAATGGCGTCAGGATGCAATTACATTCTTTCAAAATGTAGTTCTCCAATTCTAACAATCACTCACAGGATATTTGTGGTGCAAGCAAGGCTAATCTTTTGTCAAGTGTCTTCGGCCTGTGACCTAGTCTTTATACTAACTATTACTACAAGTCTGTATGATCCCCAAGTACACATCAAACCAGGGGCTGGGAATTTATTGTATAAACACCAGGCAATATTGTTTGTCTATACCAGTTATTCCTGTATTGCCAACACGAGCAAATCCTTTTGGAGTGGATGCGTCTGGCTGAAAGCTTATTTAAGCCACCAGTGCGACCACACACATTTAAAGGTACATGTAGGATAAACCATCAACATTGGTATTTGCTTGAATTATCAGGAATGGGTGGAATTGGGGAGTTGTTTTTTATAGTAAATATCCATTTTATAATTTAACCAGTTCGCGCCGGGATTATCTTAACATTCCTGAGCCGAGGCGCAGGATTATTTTTAACGAAACTCGATCTGAGGCGAGTTCAGGCCGATGGTACTGGGAAGCACACCCACGCATTTCCGGCCTTACTCGATGATGACAGACTTTTCCGGCCATGCTCGTGACGTGTTTATGCGTCACTCGTTTTTAATCTCGGAAAACCTTTGCGTGTACATGTACATGTATACACGTCCTCCAGCGCGAACTGGTTAATACAGTCGGGACACTGTTTTCCATCCCTGTCACGAAAATGTGAATACTCAGGAGTATGCGATGTGTTCAAGAGATTGTCAATGTTATTTGCCCGTTGCAATATCGCTTAGGGAGTGGAATGTGTTTTGAAAATGAAATTAATTTGCGTTCAATTAAGTACGTGGTCTTCATCTCAAATCTTCTGTAAACAAATTATCACTATTCCCAATGCAGTCTACTATTAAAACTGCGACGGAACTCTAAAAATGCATGCACTTGATAGCCACACATACCGGTACCCAGACAACATGGTACCCAGACCACACGACTTGCCAATATGACTAGAAAAAACACAAATCAACATTCTATCCAGCTATTAAAACATTCACCACACATGAACGCTGCCAACAGCAAAATTCAAATGTTGTGTTCAGTCGGAAGTGATTTAAGGCTGCATACTTATCAAATCTCGTTCGGCATACCGGTAGATCGGATTAGATCGATCGCAAGAACATTTATGTAATGCCTCAACTATTAGTCACCGCACAAGTAGAAGGTCAGGGTGGAGGAATAAATAATGCCACTTATATTTGGACTGGTGCAGCATTTTGTTGGATTCAATTTGATGCGATACAAAACAGAAAACACCTGCTGTGGACTTGGCACTTCATTGATTTGGGCTTTTTACTTTGTTCCTGACTTAGAGAATTGCCAATGGTGTATCGTACCTTTAATTTATAACTTTCCCCTCTTGTCATCTGCTTTAATTTTTTGTTAATTTAGAAAAATGCATGTGCCAGAATAATTCTTTCTCATGAAACTGTTTTTCTTATATTTAGGCTTGGATGATATTTAGGAGATAAAGTAATAGTGATAATTTTTAGCCATTTTTTGGTGGATGGTCACATACATGTAGATTATATTAGGGCTGTTTTCCAAACCCCCAGCTTTGTCTTCGTTCAGGCTTCATTCATACAGTTTAGCAATAGGCTGTAGCCGGAGACGGAGCCGAAGCCAGGGGTTTGGAAAACGGCCTTTGTGTATTTATTGCAGGTGCAAACCACTTTATCAGAGCGCCCTCGTGCGCTAATGCATAAGAGTCAGTAACAATCTGAAGGAACATGTGGCAAAGGGCTGGGACTGTAAAACATGGAGAAACAACAGAGAACTGACTAGGACTACACTGTATAAGGCATTATTCAACTTCTGACAGAGGTCACCAGTTGTTCACTGATACCCAGCCCAGCTGGAACTCTCAGAGTCCAGCTGATCGGACGGAGCCACAATTCTCAGCCAAAAAAAGCAACCCCCCCCCCCCCCCCTTAAAAAAAAAAAAAAAAAAAAGTCATTTTCCATTTCCCTTTTGTTATGAAGTTTTAGAAGACTTGTCAATTTGTCAAACGCCATGCCAAGTTGTCAGGAATAATTTGCTTTTAGATGACTTGATTGCTTAGACTTTTTTGTTAAAGACAGAATTCAAGATTTTCATATTGACAAAGATGTTAACAATATGGCACAGGCAAGACAGCAACAATACTGTCGCTTAAAGACCTGTACCCTATAGGATACACCATTGATAATTGATTGAATTATCATGAATGGGTAGATTTGGGTGGTTGTATTTTCTAGTAAATATCGTTTAACTGACCTGTCAAAGTTTTACAATCATGGATGCCAAGTCTTATAGATTTTTGAGATATTTTGCTGCTTCGAACCGATAAAAATGTACAACTGACAAATGGTATTCCTTTAGTCACACAGGGCCATGTGTTACCCAGCTGTATGGACAGGGAACCCTGTCACGTCTCAGGATGTTATCAAAGCACACCATGCTTACTGATACTGACAAGGGTGATGAACATACCTGGTTACCATCTGCCTGACAACCTGGTTACCTAGCAACGAGATGGAGTCTGTGGACCCTCTGGGAGGGTCGTCGTAATGTCGTGACGACTTCATGGATGTGCTTGCCTCACTAGATGTCATTTTGTATTAGTGTGGCTTGTGACCATTCAGGAGTAATTACTTTTGCTATTTTAACCAGTTCGCGCCGGGATTATTTTAACATCACCGTGCCGAGGGGCGGGATTATTTTTAACGAAACTCGATCCGAAGCGGGTTCAGGCTGATAGTGCCGGGAAGCACACCCACGCATTTCCGGCCTCGCTCGCTGCTGACAGACATTTCCGGCCTTGCTCGTGGCATGTTTATGCGTCATCCGTTTTGAATCTGGGGAAAACTTTGCGTTTATATTCGTCATCCGGCGCGAACTGGTTAATGGCTAGTTTTGCTTTGTAGAACCTTTGTTTTCTATTTCGCGAAATGTACCACATGGTGTTGAATTATACAAGGATTAGTCTGGTTCCTAGTGATTACACTAGAAGTTAGGGTTTAAACCAATGACAGTTGAGAGTTATTTCTTTCCGATTCATATATTTCTGGCTCTATTCCCCCTACAAATTATTATATTTCCAACAGATGTGATGTGAGGTATTTGAGTTAATGCATCCATATTTGTCATGCATTCATAAGTAAATGTTCATTCATGAGCGAAATCTGCTAAAGACAGCTCTTTAAATACAGAGCAACAAAACGACTTTGGTATTTTCCCCCCTTCGATCCAGAAACTACTGAATCCATTGAAATCATCCGATTAAAGCAAACATGTGTTTGACAAAATTGTTTTCCCGTTCAATTCATTTGCGGCTCTGGGTCAAAAGTGCAACCTTTCAGCTCAATCCAGCATTCACAAATTTTAGGCCGCAACCGGTGAATTGGAAACGTTGGCGTCAACCTCGGAAATGCAACTTTAGAAACTGCTTACTTTTAAATTCAATCCAGCCCATTAGTTTTTGAAGTGGGTGGAATTTAAACAGAGTTAGTATAATCAGGAAGGCGTTAATTGAGGCATTTCCTTTTATGAGGTTTTGATTTCGAACTAAACTGGTTTCTGGGCAGTGGTTCTTGAGGTAAATGTATTGGCATAAATATTTGTACAAATATTGGTACAATGTGTGTTTGCAAAGTGATTTTTAAATAGCCATGTACAATTTGTTTTATTGTACACATTTAGGTTATTTAAACAAATAAAGAAAACTTAAAGCAATCAAGTTTAATTTATAAAAACTTAAGGCACAAGTCAATCACAAGTCGGTTACAAGTCGATCACAAGTCGGTCACAAGTCGGTCACAAGTCGGTCACAAGTCGATCACAAGTTATATATCTTCCGACTTGTGTCCATATTAATACTGTATCTGTCCGGAAAAATGTTAACAAAACAAAAGAAATTTGTGCCCATACCAAGGATAAAAACATGTAGAAAAAAAGAATATCTTGAAATTGATGACATCAATAAAAAACGGGTTAGATCAGTTACATACATACACTTTAGTATTTTAGCATAAACACGTAACTTATAAAGCAAACAACAGAACAAATAGTTCTTTATTTCAGAACTTTGATGTTTATATTCTCCTGAGCAATGTAAAGTGATTTTGTTGTCCAACAGCAATAAATCTTACTGATTATGATACCCTAAACATAAAACAAAGAAACAAGTTATTGAGTATGTTTGGGACCTCGCCTCAGGCTGGCATAAAACCACCCTCCTTGATAAACAGCGCCAGACTCGCAATGTGACAGCAAACGTAATATGTTGATGTTTTTAACGACTCCGAAAACAAACAAGAATGGTGTAAAAATGTACAAAGGCTGCATTGAACTGCTCTAATGACCACTGTTAGTAAACATGAGAAACATACAAACATTGTATTGCTGGATTTTCTTCACCTCCCCATGTGTAAATGTTCGCATGCCATCACAATGTTGCCATAAAATGTCACAATTGTTTACACAAAAATGTATTTGTTATCCTGATCTTTGTAACACCTTGCTGTTTATTTTTAGGACTGCATTGGTTTAGTTTATGATGCCTGCATTTTGTCACTGTACCTTGTTAGCTTGGGGTGATAATGGAAACAAGCAAGATATTGTGTTAAAGCTCTCCAATCTCTGACAATCTGAACAGATTCAGATTTTATTTCTTGAATGGAGGACTGTACTGAAACACTCCATGCTTACAACCCTGTGTCAACCCCAGAGATTTGTAAAAAGGGCTATGTTAAATACCACTGGGGACATAGTTTGGGTTTCACCACCCTTCATCAGTACCCACTTGTGTCTCTGAATACGCCCAGGGCCTGGGTGCACCAAATTACCCCAGAAGCCTCCCTTTTTCCTTCCTCCATGATTACACCACACCATTCAAAACAGCTAAGTTCCTATTCCTCTGTTATGTTAGCTCATACTGTCAATAATGGTTAGCCTGATTCCTGTGAGGGTAATCCGATTAAAATAAAAAGGACTCTTTTTCCTTCAAGGTCTCTGTCCCTTTTATTGTTGTTAGATATTATGTCCCCATCCTTTAGGGGTATTACCACTTCATTAGCAAATCATTAAGTCCAGCCAGTGATCATAGAACTCTATGGTTTAATCTCCTTTTTCACTAATGGGATAGAAATAAAGGAATCCAAATAAATTCTGTGTTGAGAGTTTCGTTGTTTTCTTTGGAGAAACTACAAGCCTTTAAATTTTACTTGGAAGGGAGTTTCTTTTAATGCACTCTAATAACTGATATTTTTGTTAATCAAATTTAACGTATACTTCATTTTTGTTTTCTTGTTTGGGTATGGTTGTGAGCACGAGAAACTGTTTGTTTATTACTTAGCCTACAATATTCATTGAATGACAAAACCCAATAATGAGGCAATGTTAAATTGGTTGCTAATCTTTCAGTTTCATGATTGCTTCAGTAACTAAAGTTTTTATGGTATTTAAAAAAAAAAATAGGAAGTTTGTTTTACAATATAAATTTAAGATATACAAAAATATCAATAACGTCAATAATCTGCTTAGCCAACATAAAAAAAGGTCACAGACAATCAATCCAAACATTGTTTTTGTTTGTTTTTATCAACGCACCGGATTTCAATTAGGAGGAAAAAAATTGCGGTAGATTCAAATCTCCCAAACCTTAACTTGAGGCTCGACTCAGCGTTCCAAAGGTCAACAAATTGCACTCAAAAACCACCAAAAGGCACACAATAATACTGAAATCTGAACTCCAAGCTTGCCTAAATCCCATAGACAAACTGACTCGCACCCCGTTATATCCCATTTGTACACTCCCACGCTAAATACACACGACGTTGGGCTATCTTTTACTACTGCACAACTAGTATTCTTTAGAAGAACAAAACCGTGGATCCTATTTCCACTTTCTTTTGTCGTTTATCGTCGTTCGGAACCCAAGGGTCACCCGAAGTTCTGCTGAATGACTGAGAGAGTCACGAACACAATAAAAAACGGCCGAGCTGTAGAGCATAGAATGTCAATATTTTGGCTTCGGTAAAGCCCTATTGACTAGATGTTGGCTAAGTTGGCAGGGAATGTCAATGGCGTACAGCATGAGGTCTATGTCCATGCACACACCCGACCCTTGCGTGTATATTAGTTTTTAAAATATCTCCGCTTGAAGAAAAAAAAAGGTGACAAAAGTTCCTAACAAAGTTGGCATAGTTGGACAGAATTAGAAAACAAACTGGGTCAATTTATCCTTGCCTACAAGTACAGGTACAATGGTTTAAGTCTCAAATTCACTTTACAAAAACAAAAAGGCTGCAGGTTTGCAAACACTATGGTTATGGTTATAGTGCAAACACTCTTTTTCTGTTAAAATGAAGCTTTTAAACGTGGAACAAAAAATAACAGGCTGTGGTACTAGACTGATTCTAAAAGCTAAAGAGCTCCTCTGAATTGTGGAATAAATGAAGTCAGCTACTTGTGTGTTTGCCCCTGGCTGTACATTCTAATACCCCGGCCTTTAAAAGGTTCACCGTTTTGTTGTCAAACACGGGTGGAGAATTACGCTAAATGGTTAATTTTAAAAGAGGATTGTTCAGCCCAGAAGTTTTGGTTGTTCATTGACTGCTAGCCTGCGAGTATGCTTCGAGGGACATGGAATATTATAAGTTGCTTGTAATCTGAAGGTATTTTTCTTTTTGGGGGGGAAGGGGGGTTTGTTTGATGAAAGGAACTTACAAAGTACCGTACTATGTCTATACATGCACATACTGGTGTACAAACTCCCACACAAACTGTTGTGTACAGTATGTACAGACTATTTTGTTTTTCGTAACTTGTCTTGGGCGTTTCTATAAATGTATTGCCGTGGGATTTACACCCACTAGTAATTTAACGGTACATTTAATTGAGACAACATTTGCTTCGGCTAGAATTTTCAGTAATGGATGGATTAAGGGATTAGTGTTTTATAGCAAATGTTGTTACACTCACCTTATTATTAAAGCTTTTGTGTTTATAGACACTGAAAAAAGCTCGACAAAAATGCTGTTTTTGTAGTCTGGTTTTCAGACTAAACAGAGCAAATCGGGAATTACAAATGTACCAGGTTAAGGAACCATACCATTCACAGATGTGAAACCAATTGCAAACTAAATGTAGACTAAACGAAATTTTAATAAAACGGGGGCAGTATTTGAAAATGGTCAGGTTTTTCTAATGATGGTCAGCCTGACCATCGTTGGAAAGTGATACAAAAAAATCAACTTTTTCTTGAAAATGACAGCACACCAGGTGCCGTGATTTCACAGGATGCTTGAGACTGTTATTTACTTGCAGTCAAAATAAGGTATTTCATAATAATTCAGTCAATTTGTTTTTGGAAGTTTGCAAAAATATGACCTTTAAAAGTTTTACATAAATAACAAATAAATATTGTAATTCGTGAACCAAATGTTTGTCGGGTTTTCATGACAAATGTTTTGTTATCTTTCATTCAATAATTCATTCATTCATTCATTTCCGTTCGTCCTAGACTTTTTAACGACAAACTGTCATGGCTGGTCGCACTGAAGTGTTGCTCACCATTCCGTGGCAGACTTTTGTGAAAAGATTGTTCAGGGTCGTGCTTTTCAAAGGAATTTCATTTACAATTTATGCGTTGGCACAAAAGGGATGAAAGTACACGTTGTACAATGTACTTGTACGTACACTGTATGCATTTTGTATCCCACGGAGGTACGTTAAATGTGTACAAGTACAGTATGTATCCGTACATGTACATGGATAAGGCATCTAAAAAAAAGAACTGAGCTAAGTGTTGAGGGATTTTCTATTTTATTTCAAACACAACATCTTGCAAGACTCAATATTGTGAATGACCCTTTACTTGTATCTGTACATTATTTGAAAGGAAAGTTCTCAAATGTCCTCTTCAGTAGAAAGAATAATTTCATTTGGTGAGATAAAATTATTTTCAATGCACTCACGAATATACGTTACAGTACTACCCGTGAATGCATAGCCCTAGTCAAAAAATTATGCCCAAAATAGGCCTTCTGTATACGATAGGTTCTAATGAAACTATTTTCTCATTGTGGTTTCTACCAACCATGTTGTTCTGTGGTCCAGACTAAACCATGGGCTAATACAGGATGTGTCAACCCTACATAACAATGTTTTGTGGATTAGGTCACATTTTGTGGTCGGTGAATCTGGGTGTAAGAATAAATACACTATCGATTGTCCTTGCTAAACAGTATACGTATCCATGTCAATGTTTAATTGGGTATTACACAATCGGTAAGGTATGCGACAAGCTGGGCGATTTCCGTAAGGCACTGTTGTGGAACATTGCATCAGATGTGCTGTATTTGTAAAATGTACCAAATAATCCTCCATAAAAACAAAGACAAATTCTTCCTTTCCCCTAATGAAGTGTTATCTCGTTAAATGCTGTATAATTATTCTGAGAAAACGATATTCTAAGATTTAGATTTATATTTAAAATTTGTCGAGTCACAATTTGAATTGTGGACAAAATCCGAGTTCGGGGCACGTTCCCATTCAGCCAATTGCATAATTTACACTCGAGTCGCGCACTAAATCGACCAATAACAAACCAACTACTAATGAGAATATTTCAAGAGAATATTTCATATTTCCGAGACGCATCTTGGGAAATAACATTAATTTATTATTTTCTTCAAAATGACAGCGTGCCAAACAAAAAAATGTACAGGGAGTTTTTAGAATCATTAATATATTTACAACAAGTACATAAGCTTGTCAAAAGTATTTTGGTTAGTTACTTTTTTGATAACTTTTAAAGGTATCCCACAGCTTTAACAATTTCTCCTGAGTTCGTCCTAGGTTCGTCCTTGGTTCGTCCTTGGTTCGTGGGGGCTTGGAGCAAGCAAAACATTCACTCCCAAAGGAATTGGGCTACAATCAAATTGGGTTCCAAGGAATAAACAGTGGGGCACTGCAGTGTAAAGAATTTAGCCACTCGTCATTCCAGAAGTGTGCTTATCAATCCTATTCAATCAATTAAGTTTGCCTTCGAAGGAATTTCGGTCACAGCTTGGCGAGTACAAGTTTATTTTGGAGCCCTGCGACCTACAAATATTTAAACAATGTATGTACAAATTTATATTTGTTCTAGTTTACGCACCTTCTAATATACTCTTGGCTGTTAAAAATAATTTGATAGAGAAATTCTATGTGAACTTTTTCATTTTCCATGTATTATAATTTTATTGTTATTGATTGAACTATTAATTGTTGACTAGATTAGGGGAAATCGCCAAGATAAATGTACAAGGAGGGATAGCTCAGTTGAGCACCGAAACTGCAATCCGGGGGTTGCTGGTTCAACCCCCGCTCCAGCCAATTTCTTTGGTGAATTTTCACAAATAGGACAAAAAACCATATCTTTTAGACCAAAAAAAATGGATAAATATATCTTGTTTGTGACTAGTACTGATTTTTGCTTAGCACGAAAAGCACATAGAGTTTTGGCTGGTAAGCTGTATTTACTGAGCAAGACTTGTTTGTGCTAAGCAAATTTGTATGCTTAGCAGTTCTTCAAACCTTCACATCTAACCTTTACTAAATGTTCCCCCTCTCTCTCCCCACTTTGATTAGATTGATTTAATTCCCTGTGATAACTCATCTAATCCCACCCCAGGTTGATGAAGCTAATTATTACCTACATCATCACAGATACCTCCAGTAGATTGACTCAGCTTATTTACATACCGCACTGGTACGCCTCCAGCTTTCGTTCTAATCAAACTTAGTATTTCCTCGCCAGTGTTAATCTGTTTTGACCTGAAATCCTATTATTAATCCTACTAACCAATCAGTTAAGTGTGCTGCATAAATTAAAGTGGTATGGTAGACCATTTCTGACACTTGTGCATTTTTATCATTTAGCGAAAGTGATCAAAATCTTGACAAACATGTCCTTGACAACTAAAACCTAATGAAGTCTCTGTGAATGCTGTGTCTTCCGAGGAAACAAAATATTTGACAAAATTAACACCCCTCTCCTCTGTGTTTTATAGCAAATATTGTACAACTGTTGGACAGGAAATAGAAAGTGATCAAATAAAGCAGTGGCATTTATGTTTCAATGACAAAGTTAATATTCAAACAATGTATTACTTTTTCTAAAATGGACAAACCTATTGCATTAATTAAACATTAATTAAAATAAGATTTTTGTTCCTTTGTATTTTTTGTTCAAAACAATTCAGATGGCTTTAATTTAGGTTGATAAAGACATTTTAGTACGTTTTGGATGAATACATGGTCACACACCCTTTTTCTCTGACAAGACTTACAATGGATTATAAGTATAGCCATGCTTTCACAGTTAACCTTCTGTGCTTGTGAGTTAGCAGCATAGAGGGGGAAGGAGGGGGGGGGGGGGGGGGAGAAGGTGAGGGTGGGGAGGAAGTACTTGACAGAAGGATTCCATTGTAGGAAACAAGAGAGGAAGTCGTTGGCTGTTGGAATGCCATCAGGTACCGAGTACACATTGCGATCATCTGGGATTTCCTACAGAGCTGGTTCCTTTGTGGCATTTTAACACTGTTGCCAATTGACAACAAACGGAGAATTCACTCCTTTACAATAAAGGGCTTGTTACAGACATGATGTCATCTCTATAGGGGGTTTTCCTGGTTCAAATAATAATTTGTTTAGTTCTCATACTGTTACCTGAGATTGGGTGAAACTGTAATTGGTTTTCAAGATGTAGACAGTATGTTTGTCAAGATGGCCGACTCCTGCATGCTGAGCTGTCAGATTTGAAATTGCCATTTCTTCATCAACAATTACCGTGTCTAAGAACTGCAAATATTCATCAGCAAAATTTAACTTAAATATTCACAATTATTTGTCAAAGGTTTGAAAAGGTGTTTAAATCTCCACAGTGACATAAGTCAGTTTGGTATTTTAACCGCACACGTGCACAGCAAAATTTGAGATTTTTCTCTTGGGACAAACGTGGATGATAAATTGAACACAAGGCTACGGAGGATCTAGAGTAACTGAACACACATTTCAAGTGCATTTTTAGCAAAATCAAAACGACGAAAGAACCTTTTTATAATTAACCCTCCCTCTATGAGGGCAGATCACTGCATGACAGTGGCACATGCCAATTCACTCCAGCTGGGTGCACTAAAAGATTCTACACATGTTTTTTTTTGTTTATGGGGTGCATGTTGAAGTGAGTTGGAGGATAAACAAGAGCAAGGAATTAATATTGAACAAAAGTCTGTACCAGTCACACAAGACTCCTGAAAACACTTCGCTGTCCAAACAGTTTTTGTGAGAAAAAAGTTCAGAACGCAAAAATCTCTTTCAATTTGCTGGTACCCAACTATGGAAAAGTTTTGATCTGTTGCAATTAGTCAGCTAATAATCTTGGGTTTTCTTCAAATTGGCATCTACAGTTCTCTCATTGGCCCAAGAAAAAAGTCCTGTGATTCCAGCATTTCAACATGCCGTTTACTTTCAAAGTTTGAGTCTGCTAGCTACACACACACACACATCGAGCGTCTGCTTCTATACCCAACAGTTGCTTGCAATAAATCATGCGAGAATTTATGTGTCTCTTTCTTTTAGTTGAGAAATATTAACAATCTTTGCAACTTTATGTGTCAGTTAATCCCCAATTGTATTTGCCAGATAATCTCGATCCCAGATGGAGCAAACAGGTTTCCATTACAGTGTAAAGTCACATGAATATTTTGACCATTTTGGTGAAAGTTTGAATTAAGGCTGTGCTACTTTCTTTTTCACAAACTTATTTTTCTCAAACAATAATACATCCCCTGAAAAAAAAGTGTATCCTATCTTCAAAGGAGGGCACAATTTTGTGCTTAAAAGCAAAAGCTACAGTTCTGACCGAATGATAAACTAAAGTTTATAAAAGCTCTTGTCATTATCTAGGTATTGACTGGCCTTTATACACGTATTGTGTTGTCAAAATGTTTAAAGCAAAGACCTTTTTTGTCTGATGAGATGACAATAAAGAGAGACAGGTCGTTTCCTATGGAGGGAATTCCATCAATACAGATTGTCATGCACAACCAGCGACACAATCCCGCTAACAACAATTATAAATACACCCTTTGTGTTACTTGATCAGCCTCAAAGTCCATGTACCGGTACATCCGACTACGTTCCGAGTAAACGACAGAAGGTCGCAGTGTTTAAATCCTCTGGATTCTATAACGTTTTTAGAATGATTTTGAAACTTGTCCCAGTGTAATCCTAATAAAATAAATGTACAGACATGAATGGCCTTCGTGTAATTATAAATCAGACAATTATCGCAAGCTGGTGGGAGCCTGCATATAAAAACTAGAAAAGTTAATCACAAATGCAAAGTCGTAAAATTGTTTCAGGAAAACAACAACAAATTCCTAATTTTTGGGAGTTGGAGAACACTGTTTTGGAAAACAAATATTCACCATTGCCAAACTGCATGAATGAAGCCAAATACTAAGACGAAGCTGTGGTTTGGAAAACGTCTCAAGTTAAAGGCTGTCTCAAGCACTTCCCCCAAAGGCACTTGAGAAAGTCAAGTGTAGACATGACACATGGAAAACTTAAAAGTGAAGAATGCTGAGCTGGTAAAAACAATTGATTTATTATTAGAAATTGCCCTAGTCATAAAACAGCACATATTATAACAAATAAAGAGAAAACTAATTCTGGGTGAAACTTTAGCCAGTGGTTGGAAAAAAACTTGAGGGATTAAATATTTCCACAAGGGGTTTGGAAGGTTATGTCTGTTGATATCATGTGTCAAGAACTGGCTAACATTTAAACAACTTAGGGGAAACATTCCTTTAAACTGGTACATAAAGTGTGAACAAAAACGTGGGGGTGTAGGCTTCTTACTTTTTTGGAATAGAATGTAGTGGTATTGAATTTAGGTTGAAACTAGGCCATTGGGGGGATATTAAAGTATTTTCTGACAAAATTGCAAATGTTTCTTAGTCCCAGATTCATGTCTTTTAAATATTTTTGCAATGACTTGCCATACTTGAGATAAGATAAAATATGAACAGTAACAAGTAAAGTGTCATCAGGGTGCAACATTCCTTCCTGTAAAATTAAGCATTTCAATACTCCAACACAAAAATTGCAATATATTACTTAGGCAATATTTTATATTATGCAAATTAACCTAGTAAGTTTCTCTTGTGGTTTAATATTGGTGTATATGAAGAAACTTGTAAAGCACAAATTTGAATTAGTAAACAAAAACGTTTGTAAAATTATGTCAGAATCAAATAATCACATAGGTCTGCAAATCAAATCTCCAGAATTGTGCAGAAAGATTAGGAAAAAAGACAAAAAACATACAATAGTAGTAGTAGCATGGAGGAACTCTTATTCCTCCATGGTAGTAGGGATAGATCTTGATAAAATGACAGAGAATTTAACAGAAATTACAAAAATATAGTGCAATTTCAAATTGGCAAATGAAATTAGCAAAAGGAAAAAATTAAGCTAGAAACTTACTCATGGCAACTGCATTCGCCCTGTCCAGATTCCCCAGAGTAATTTGCACTAGGCTGGAGTTGAGTCTAAGAAATCCATTACGATCCCGATCAAGAAGCAACAGTTTGACGTCTCCAACGTGTGCAGCGTTGTCGCAGATAGCGGGGTCCCCGAATCCGACCACCATGACCTGATTCGTCTGCGGGTCCATCGGAGGATTGATGCCGTTATGAACCGTCTGTTCCCCCTTGAAAATCCGGACAATTTGGACCTCGCAGTTGTACTGGAGAGTCCTGGGTTTCCTCATCACCTTGCCAACGTAACCAGACATGATGACATTGGCAATCTCCGCGCGATGCTCTAAGGGTTGGGGCTCGGCGCAGTTCACCGGGGGCCGGGGTCGGGGCCGACCGTGTAGCGGCTGCGAGCCCGCCGGGGCCACGGCGCAAATCACGGCGAGCAACACGGTCAGCGTAACGCAGTGATCCATCATCATCAAATTATTCCCCTGGATCAATCGGGAGAGCCGAGGTGATGAATGTGACTGCACTCTAACAAATCCGCCACGGGATCTAAGGGTAGTTTACCAGGCTGCCAGTACAGTCCGGTCGGGGTGTTGATGACTTTTTATGCCAAAACAAGGGCAGAAAAATCGACTATCTATCCTCGACCGGTGACGAGTACGCGTGGTCTTCCACCCAAACTTTGTGGTTTAATTGCGCGGTGTGCACAGGTGCAGATTAACTGGTGCCCGTACCCCAGATGTTGCACACTACTGATGACAGATCTGATGGGGACCACCCACAAGAGTTCCTCAAGAAAAAAGTTGGTGAAACGCCCTCTGTAATCATCACTCAATCATTACAAAAATATTACTTGATTATTGATGAACTGGCTATTATGCTTGCGACTGTCAAAACAGAATCATTCTCAATGTTTACAAACAATAGGTTTATTAGTTATAGATTTATTGATAGTTATTTGTTTTAATTTCATGTATTAATGTTAAGTTTGTTAAGATAATTTTTTTTTAATACGAGGACCAACACAAAATAAGCTTTTAGCTTTTTTTGTCATTCTGGACAATACCTCAAATATATTTTCATTATCTTAATATTTGTGATTAGTCTATTGTTCATAAGATATTCATAGAGTTGTCATGTAAAAACAAAACAAAACATTCACGCGTGACTTTGACGCGTTTTTCTTTAAGGGGTGGGGCGCTTTTTACAAAGAAGTTTGCTCAAATTTCCTTTACATTTTATTGCATTTATTTATATTTTTTGTATTTTTATTTACAAACTATTATTTTTTTCAGCCCTACCGCCACTTGCCAAGACACTAGGCCATTCAGAATATTTGTTTAACTTTAAGTACCAAATAGTTTTTTGTTGAACAAAATCAACAATAAGAACAGGAATATGAAAAGAAAAACTCAGATTTAACGTCGACTTCTTTATTTTAAGAATAAAACAAACGTTAAATTGGCCAGTTGTTCTTTGACAAAAACACTGAAATATCATTCTAAATGTCAAAGTGAGTGGTTAATTTTAAACAAAAGTGGTAATTATACAATACTAATTATATACCACAAAATGTTAATAAAAACATTGTTGATTTTTTTTCTTTCAAAAACATGATCTTAAAAATAATCTTGATTACAATTTTCAAGTTACATATACATGTAAATAGTGAAAGTATATTTGTGATAAACATTTTTGTGTTCATATAGCTTGGCTTTCATTTTACAATTTCTCTACAAACTACATTCAAAACCTTTTTTTTAAACTGTCTGAAAACATCAACGGTTGGGTACCCCTAGTTTTAAACTTTTCAACACTGCACTTACTCAAGCAATGTTATAATAAATATTATCTGAGATCTAGATGTTTTTAAATTGCAGCCAATTTCACTGAAAAGTAACTATGTATTTCAATAATTTTGCACAATCATGCCCATCAATGCTGCAAAATTAAACCCATTTACGGCATTTATGTACATAGCATTACAAAACGATTACGATGATTGGGGCCACAATGCTAACAAGTAGTGCATTTACCCACACATGACATTTGAGTAACATTTCACTTTTGAAAACACAGCTTGTGTGTTTTTCCGAATTAATAAGATAATTTTCACGGGATCAACTGTGATATTTTCATTTATGTGTTTTTTGAAAAGAGAGATGTAAATTAAAAATTGGGTTTTGATTTTTAATACCGACTTGATTTTTAAAACTCATGTGCGGTGCTGTGTGGTTTCAAACCTAGAGACACAGGACTTGTGTTCTTGGGCAAGGCACTTTACTACAATTGCCTATGTCGACTCTGCAAGGTTGGGTAGGTACTGTGCCTCTGAGCCTGCTGGGGGGACTGGTAACTCGTCTGATGACTCAATAGTATCTACTGTTTCCTTGTTGATGTTGACTCTGCAAGGTTGGGTAGGTACCGTTCCTCTGAGCCTGCTGGGGGGACTGGTAACTCGTCTGATGACTCAATAGTATCTACTGTTTCCTTGTTGGTGTTGACTCTGCAAGGTTGGGTAGGTACCGTGCCTCTGAGCCTGCTGGGGGGACTGGTAACTCGTCTGATGACTCAATAGTATCTACTGTTTCCTTGTTGATGTTGACTCTGCAAGGTTGGGTAGGTACCGTGCCTCTGAGCCTGCTGGGGGGACTGGTAAATCGTCTGATGACTCAATAGTATCTACTGTTTCCTTGTTGGTGTTGACTCTGCAAGGTTGGGTAGGTACCGTGACTCTGAGCCTGCTGGGGGGACTGGTAACTCGTCTGATGACTCAATAGTATCTACTGTTTCCTTGTTGATGTTGACTCTGCAAGGTTGGGTAGGTACCGTGCCTCTGAGCCTGCTGGGGGGACTGGTAAATCGTCTGATGACTCAATAGTATCTACTGTTTCCTTGTTGGTGTTGACTCTGCAAGGTTGGGTAGGTACCGTGACTCTGAGCCTGCTGGGGGGACTGGTAACTCGTCTGATGACTCAATAGTATCTACTGTTTCCTTGTTGATGTTGACTCTGCAAGGTTGGGTAGGTACCGTGACTCTGAGCCTGCTGGGGGGACTGGTAACTCGTCTGATGACTCAATAGTATCTACTGTTTCCTTGTTGATGTTGACTCTGCAAGGTTGGGTAGGTACCGTGACTCTGAGCCTGCTGGGAGGACTGGTAAATCGTCTGATGACTCAATAGTATCTACTGTTTCCTTGTTGGTGTTGACTCTGCAAGGTTGGGTAGGTACCGTGCCTCTGAGCCTGCTGGGGGGACTGGTAAATCGTCTGATGACTCAATAGTATCTACTGTTTCCTTGTTGGTGTTGACTCTGCAAGGTTGGGTAGGTACCGTGCCTCTGAGCCTGCTGGGGGGACTGGTAACTCGTCTGATGACTCAATAGTATCTACTGTTTCCTTGTTGGTGTTGACTCTGTAAGGTTGGGTAGGTACCGTGCCTCTGAGCCTGCTGGGGGGACTGGTAACTCGTCTGATGACTCAATAGTATCTACTGTTTCCTTGTTGGTGTTGACTCTGTAAGGTTGGGTAGGTACCGTGCCTCTGAGCCTGCTGGGGGGACTGGTAAATCGTCTGATGACTCAATAGTATCTACTGTTTCCTTGTTGGTGTTGACTCTGTAAGGTTGGGTAGGTACCGTGCCTCTGAGCCTGCTGGGGGGACTGGTAACTCGTCTGATGACTCAATAGTATCTACTGTTTCCTTGTTGGTGTTGACTCTGCAAGGTTGGGTAGGTACCGTGACTCTGAGCCTGCTGGGGGGACTGGTAACTCGTCTGATGACTCAATAGTATCTACTGTTTCCTTGTTGGTGTTGACTCTGCAAGGTTGGGTAGGTACCGTGACTCTGAGCCTGCTGGGGGGACTGGTAACTCGTCTGATGACTCAATAGTATCTACTGTTTCCTTGTTGGTGTTGACTCTGCAAGGTTGGGTAGGTACCGTGCCTCTGAGCCTGCTGGGGGGACTGGTAAATCGTCTGATGACTCAATAGTATCTACTGTTTCCTTGTTGGTGTTGACTCTGCAAGGTTGGGTAGGTACCGTGACTCTGAGCCTGCTGGGGGGACTGGTAACTCGTCTGATGACTCAATAGTATCTACTGTTTCCTTGTTGATGTTGACTCTGCAAGGTTGGGTAGGTACCGTGACTCTGAGCCTGCTGGGGGGACTGGTAACTCGTCTGATGACTCAATAGTATCTACTGTTTCCTTGTTGATGTTGACTCTGCAAGGTTGGGTAGGTACCGTGACTCTGAGCCTGCTGGGAGGACTGGTAAATCGTCTGATGACTCAATAGTATCTACTGTTTCCTTGTTGGTGTTGACTCTGCAAGGTTGGGTAGGTACCGTGCCTCTGAGCCTGCTGGGGGGACTGGTAAATCGTCTGATGACTCAATAGTATCTACTGTTTCCTTGTTGGTGTTGACTCTGCAAGGTTGGGTAGGTACCGTGCCTCTGAGCCTGCTGGGGGGACTGGTAACTCGTCTGATGACTCAATAGTATCTACTGTTTCCTTGTTGGTGTTGACTCTGTAAGGTTGGGTAGGTACCGTGCCTCTGAGCCTGCTGGGGGGACTGGTAACTCGTCTGATGACTCAATAGTATCTACTGTTTCCTTGTTGGTGTTGACTCTGTAAGGTTGGGTAGGTACCGTGCCTCTGAGCCTGCTGGGGGGACTGGTAAATCGTCTGATGACTCAATAGTATCTACTGTTTCCTTGTTGGTGTTGACTCTGTAAGGTTGGGTAGGTACCGTGCCTCTGAGCCTGCTGGGGGGACTGGTAACTCGTCTGATGACTCAATAGTATCTACTGTTTCCTTGTTGGTGTTGACTCTGCAAGGTTGGGTAGGTACCGTGCCTCTGGGCCTGCTGGGGGGACTGGTAACTCGTCTGATGACTCAATAGTATCTACTGTTTCCTTGTTGGTGTTGACTCTGCAAGGTTGGGTAGGTACCGTGCCTCTGAGCCTGCTGGGGGGACTGGTAAATCGTCTGATGACTCAATAGTATCTACTGTTTCCTTGTTGGTGTTGACTCTGTAAGGTTGGGTAGGTACCGTGCCTCTGGGCCTGCTGGGGGGACTGGTAACTCGTCTGATGACTCAATAGTATCTACTGTTTCCTTGTTGGTGTTGACTCTGCAAGGTTGGGTAGGTACCGTTCCTCTGAGCCTGCTGGGGGGACTGGTAACTCGTCTGATGACTCAATAGTATCTACTGTTTCCTTGTTGGTGTTGACTCTGCAAGGTTGGGTAGGTACCGTTCCTCTGAGCCTGCTGGGGGGACTGGTAACTCGTCTGATGACTCAATAGTATCTACTGTTTCCTTGTTGGTGTTGACTCTGCAAGGTTGGGTAGGTACCGTGCCTCTGAGCCTGCTGGGGGGACTGGTAACTCGTCTGATGACTCAATAGTATCTACTGTTTCCTTGTTGGTGTTGACTCTGTAAGGTTGGGTAGGTACCGTGCCTCTGAGCCTGCTGGGGGGACTGGTAAATCGTCTGATGACTCAATAGTATCTACTGTTTCCTTGTTGGTGTTGACTCTGTAAGGTTGGGTAGGTACCGTGCCTCTGAGCCTGCTGGGGGGACTGGTAACTCGTCTGATGACTCAATAGTATCTACTGTTTCCTTGTTGGTGTTGACTCTGCAAGGTTGGGTAGGTACCGTGCCTCTGAGCCTGCTGGGGGGACTGGTAAATCGTCTGATGACTCAATAGTATCTACTGTTTCCTTGTTGGTGTTGACTCTGTAAGGTTGGGTAGGTACCGTGCCTCTGAGCCTGCTGGGGGGACTGGTAAATCGTCTGATGACTCAATAGTATCTACTGTTTCCTTGTTGGTGTTGACTCTGCAAGGTTGGGTAGGTACCGTGCCTCTGAGCCTGCTGGGGGGACTGGTAAATCGTCTGATGACTCAATAGTATCTACTGTTTCCTTGTTGGTGTTGACTCTGTAAGGTTGGGTAGGTACTGTGCCTCTGAGCCTGCTTGGGGGACTGGTAACTCGTCTGATGACTCAATAGTATCTACTGTTTCCTTGTTGGTGTTGACTCTGTAAGGTTGGGTAGGTACCGTGCCTCTGAGCCTGCTGGGGGGACTGGTAACTCGTCTGATGACTCAATAGTATCTACTGTTTCCTTGTTGGTGTTGACTCTGCAAGGTTGGGTAGGTACCGTGCCTCTGAGCCTGCTGGGGGGACTGGTAACTCGTCTGATGACTCAATAGTATCTACTGTTTCCTTGTTGGTGTTGACTCTGCAAGGTTGGGTAGGTACCGTGCCTCTGGGCCTGCTGGGGGGACTGGTAACTCGTCTGATGACTCAATAGTATCTACTGTTTCCTTGTTGGTGTTGACTCTGCAAGGTTGGGTAGGTACCGTGCCTCTGAGCCTGCTGGGGGGACTGGTAAATCGTCTGATGACTCAATAGTATCTACTGTTTCCTTGTTGGTGTTGACTCTGCAAGGTTGGGTAGGTACCGTGCCTCTGAGCCTGCTGGGGGGACTGGTAACTCGTCTGATGACTCAATAGTATCTACTGTTTCCTTGTTGGTGTTGACTCTGCAAGGTTGGGTAGGTACCGTGCCTCTGAGCCTGCTGGGGGGACTGGTAAATCGTCTGATGACTCAATAGTATCTACTGTTTCCTTGTTGGTGTTGACTCTGCAAGGTTGGGTAGGTACCGTTCCTCTGAGCCTGCTGGGGGGACTGGTAACTCGTCTGATGACTCAATAGTATCTACTGTTTCCTTGTTGGTGTTGACTCTGCAAGGTTGGGTAGGTACCGTGCCTCTGAGCCTGCTGGGGGGACTGGTAACTCGTCTGATGACTCAATAGTATCTACTGTTTCCTTGTTGGTGTTGACTCTGCAAGGTTGGGTAGGTACCGTGCCTCTGAGCCTGCTGGGGGGACTGGTAACTCGTCTGATGACTCAATAGTATCTACTGTTTCCTTGTTGGTGTTGACTCTGTAAGGTTGGGTAGGTACCGTGCCTCTGAGCCTGCTGGGGGGACTGGTAAATCGTCTGATGACTCAATAGTATCTACTGTTTCCTTGTTGGTGTTGACTCTGCAAGGTTGGGTAGGTACCGTGCCTCTGAGCCTGCTGGGGGGACTGGTAACTCGTCTGATGACTCAATAGTATCTACTGTTTCCTTGTTGGTGTTGACTCTGTAAGGTTGGGTAGGTACCGTGCCTCTGGGCCTGCTGGGGGGACTGGTAACTCGTCTGATGACTCAATAGTATCTACTGTTTCCTTGTTGGTGTTGACTCTGCAAGGTTGGGTAGGTACCGTGCCTCTGAGCCTGCTGGGGGGACTGGTAAATCGTCTGATGACTCAATAGTATCTACTGTTTCCTTGTTGGTGTTGACTCTGCAAGGTTGGGTAGGTACCGTGCCTCTGAGCCTGCTGGGGGGACTGGTAACTCGTCTGATGACTCAATAGTATCTACTGTTTCCTTGTTGGTGTTGACTCTGTAAGGTTGGGTAGGTACCGTGACTCTGAGCCTGCTGGGGGGACTGGTAACTCGTCTGATGACTCAATAGTATCTACTGTTTCCTTGTTGATGTTGACTCTGCAAGGTTGGGTAGGTACCGTGCCTCTGAGCCTGCTGGGGGGACTGGTAACTCGTCTGATGACTCAATAGTATCTACTGTTTCCTTGTTGGTGTTGACTCTGTAAGGTTGGGTAGGTACCGTGACTCTGAGCCTGCTGGGGGGACTGGTAACTCGTCTGATGACTCAATAGTATCTACTGTTTCCTTGTTGATGTTGACTCTGCAAGGTTGGGTAGGTACCGTGCCTCTGAGCCTGCTGGGGGGACTGGTAACTCGTCTGATGACTCAATAGTATCTACTGTTTCCTTGTTGGTGTTGACTCTGTAAGGTTGGGTAGGTACCGTGCCTCTGAGCCTGCTGGGGGGACTGGTAACTCGTCTGATGACTCAATAGTATCTACTGTTTCCTTGTTGGTGTTGACTCTGTAAGGTTGGGTAGGTACCGTGACTCTGAGCCTGCTGGGGGGACTGGTAACTCGTCTGATGACTCAATAGTATCTACTGTTTCCTTGTTGGTGTTGACTCTGCAAGGTTGGGTAGGTACCGTGCCTCTGGGCCTGCTGGGGGGACTGGTAACTCGTCTGATGACTCAATAGTATCTACTGTTTCCTTGTTGGTGTTGACTCTGTAAGGTTGGGTAGGTACCGTGCCTCTGGGCCTGCTGGGGGGACTGGTAACTCGTCTGATGACTCAATAGTATCTACTGTTTCCTTGTTGGTGTTGACTCTGTAAGGTTGGGTAGGTACCGTGCCTCTGAGCCTGCTGGGGGGACTGGTAACTCGTCTGATGACTCAATAGTATCTACTGTTTCCTTGTTGGTGTTGACTCTGCAAGGTTGGGTAGGTACCGTGCCTCTGAGCCTGCTGGGGGGACTGGTAACTCGTCTGATGACTCAATAGTATCTACTGTTTCCTTGTT
Organism: Crossaster papposus; assembly: GCA_037893245.1. Lineage (NCBI taxonomy): Eukaryota > Metazoa > Echinodermata > Asteroidea > Velatida > Solasteridae > Crossaster > Crossaster papposus. Next base: position 36,965 of record JBAIAA010000651.1, on the reverse strand, counting down.
GGTGTTGACTCTGTAAGGTTGGGTAGGTACCGTGCCTCTGAGCCTGCTGGGGGGACTGGTAACTCGTCTGATGACTCAATAGTATCTACTGTTTCCTTGTTGGTGTTGACTCTGCAAGGTTGGGTAGGTACCGTTCCTCTGAGCCTGCTGGGGGGACTGGTAACTCGTCTGATGACTCAATAGTATCTACTGTTTCCTTGTTGATGTTGACTCTGCAAGGTTGGGTAGGTACCGTGACTCTGAGCCTGCTGGGGGGACTGGTAACTCGTCTGATGACTCAATAGTATCTACTGTTTCCTTGTTGGTGTTGACTCTGCAAGGTTGGGTAGGTACCGTGCCTCTGAGCCTGCTGGGGGGACTGGTAAATCGTCTGATGACTCAATAGTATCTACTGTTTCCCTGTTGATGTTGACTCTGCAAGGTTGGGTAGGTACCGTGCCTCTGGGCCTGCTGGGGGGACTGGTAAATCGTCTGATGACTCAATAGTATCTACTGTTTCCCTGTTGATGTTGACTCTGCAAGGTTGGGTAGGTACCGTTCCTCTGAGCCTGCTGGGGGGACTGGTAACTCGTCTGATGACTCAATAGTATCTACTGTTTCCTTGTTGGTGTTGACTCTGCAAGGTTGGGTAGGTACCGTGCCTCTGAGCCTGCTGGGGGGACTGGTAACTCGTCTGATGACTCAATAGTATCTACTGTTTCCTTGTTGGTGTTGACTCTGCAAGGTTGGGTAGGTACCGTGCCTCTGAGCCTGCTGGGGGGACTGGTAACTCGTCTGATGACTCAATAGTATCTACTGTTTCCTTGTTGGTGTTGACTCTGCAAGGTTGGGTAGGTACCGTTCCTCTGAGCCTGCTGGGGGGACTGGTAACTCGTCTGATGACTCAATAGTATCTACTGTTTCCTTGTTGGTGTTGACTCTGCAAGGTTGGGTAGGTACCGTGCCTCTGAGCCTGCTGGGGGGACTGGTAACTCGTCTGATGACTCAATAGTATCTACTGTTTCCTTGTTGGTGTTGACTCTGCAAGGTTGGGTAGGTACCGTTCCTCTGAGCCTGCTGGGGGGACTGGTAACTCGTCTGATGACTCAATAGTATCTACTGTTTCCTTGTTGGTGTTGACTCTGCAAGGTTGGGTAGGTACCGTTCCTCTGAGCCTGCTGGGGGGACTGGTAACTCGTCTGATGACTCAATAGTATCTACTGTTTCCTTGTTGGTGTTGACTCTGCAAGGTTGGGTAGGTACCGTGCCTCTGAGCCTGCTGGGGGGACTGGTAAATCGTCTGATGACTCAATAGTATCTACTGTTTCCTTGTTGGTGTTGACTCTGCAAGGTTGGGTAGGTACCGTGCCTCTGGGCCTGCTGGGGGGACTGGTAACTCGTCTGATGACTCAATAGTATCTACTGTTTCCTTGTTGGTGTTGACTCTGCAAGGTTGGGTAGGTACCGTGCCTCTGGGCCTGCTGGGGGGACTGGTAACTCGTCTGATGACTCAATAGTATCTACTGTTTCCCTGTTGATGTTGACTCTGCAAGGTTGGGTAGGTACCGTGACTCTGAGCCTGCTGGGGGGACTGGTAACTCGTCTGATGACTCAATAGTATCTACTGTTTCCCTGTTGATGTTGACTCTGCAAGGTTGGGTAGGTACCGTGCCTCTGAGCCTGCTGGGGGGACTGGTAACTCGTCTGATGACTCAATAGTATCTACTGTTTCCCTGTTGGTGTTGACTCTGCAAGGTTGGGTAGGTACCGTGCCTCTGGGCCTGCTGGGGGGACTGGTAACTCGTCCCATGTGGCTGTGGTTGCGTTTGTTGGTGTTGCTGGTTAGGTTTCTTATGTTGGTAAATCGGTGATTCTGGCTTTCTCCTCGGTGTATAGGAAGATGGCATGCTCGGCTGCAACAAAAACACACAAAACAACGATGAAAAATATTGTAAACATGAAACAAGAATTGGCAATCAAAGGTACAGAGATTAAGCAAAGAATGTTGCAACCTGACGCTCTTTTGATCTTCATATATCATCTTAATAAAGGTCAATCAGTGCAAAAATATTAAAAACATTTTCAATTTTGTTAGAAAACTTGACTCTCCATAGACTTTTTACAAAACTGCTAAAGTTGCGTCAGGATACTACATTTTTTCCAAAAGTAACTTTCTTATCAGAAAACACCAACAAATAAGATAATAATGATAGATTTCACCTTCCCCTGCTGCTGTTGCATGTGCACCTGCGACTGCCCCTGCGGCTGCGATAGTAGCGCCTGCTGGGCGTGTAGTGCCTGAGGATGGGCACCGGCAATCTGTCGCACATGCTGTAGAATGATACATGAAACAGTCACATGATGCAGTTTGGTAACAGGAGAAAGACACATGAAACAGTTATGAAGAATTGTTAGAATGATACATGAAACAGTCATTTGATGCAGTGATTAAACTGATGTTTTATGATGCAGTTGAGAAACTTGAGAATGATACATAAAATAGCCACTTGCTTTTGGGAATATTGGAATCAATATCAACCAATAGAAACCGAAGGAGGTTTTTGAAACTCGGGCTTTGTCTTCAAGCTTGGGCTACGACTCCCGTTTCAAAATTGTGAATCTCAAAAACCATTGAAATACTTGAAACCTAGATCTCATTTCCAAGATTTGGATGCTCCATTAGGTAAACACACACCTTTTTGAACCACCTCGTTGGAGTACATCCCTATTAATATATTCTGTGGCTAGAGCTGGAGAGGAAATCCAGGTTTGGTGAACACCCAAAGACTAACCTGTCCCTGTAGTTTGTGTTGATAGTGACCCTGCTCGTCAGCATAAGGACCTTGTTTGACTGACTGGTCCACTGTCTGTTGCTGGTGCACTGCTATGCTGGCTGCATTGGTCGACTGGCTGCCGTGGATGTAACCTGTACAAGGCACAAAGTCGTTATCGTTTTGAGAAAGTGACGAATCCGTCCAAAACCGATGAATTTTAAGCAATCTGAAATTTGATTGTTCCATTAAAACAATTTTCAGAATGGCTGCCATTGGTTGTTATTTTACCTATATTTTGTTCAAAGTTCAAATCTGCGATGGTCCTACATTCAAATATCTTTCTAATGACATACTCTGACTGTCTGCCAAATGTCATTCTTTTATCATCAAGTGAACAATTCTATCATATTTTGCACTAATCTGCCAGACTATATGTGACCTGTTCCAACGAAACCCGGACAAAGTCAACTTTTTAGTTTTTCAGATTTTGCTTTTTTCAAATTCTCTAGGTTCTCAGCTTTAAAATGATGTATCATTTACATATATACCCCCACCCTATCTTCCCTGGGGTCTGGATTTAGTGATAAAACCCTGACAACCTAATTATGAGATAAACAGCTTTGAAGTTCAGAAAAACGTATTATTTCTATACACAAATGTTTCACAAAATTGACAAAAAAACACACTTCTGGTAGACGGAATTTGTTCAAATTTGAGGAGATTGTAGATTAATAGTGAGTGACTTAGGAAAACCTAAAACCTCAAAATGGTAAAATCCATCCAGAAATGACTTCAGGAGTACATTGTGACAAAACACATTGTGCGACTTTGTCCGGGTTTCGTTGGAACAGGTCACATATGGAGAGCCTAATGTGGCAAAATTCCACAGGTAAACTTACGATGTGACTGAGCCTGATAAGCCTGCGAGGTCTGCTGGGGCACGAAGTGGTTCGGGTAGGAGCTGAAAGCCGAATCCCCCCGGTACTTGCCGGTGCTTGATTGGCTGCCGGCTCCGTACCCAGCATGCACTGCCTGCTGGCCAGGTGGATAGCCGGTTGCTGATTGGTTGACGTAGCTAGAGTTGGCTTGTGCGGTGGTATAAGGCTGGTGACCTGTAATATTAAAAGTAGTGGGGATTCACTTGTGATGACTTAGGATCCAATCACAAACAATTGCGACTCACTTGTAATTCACTTTAGACTCGCTTGCGACTCGCTTGCGACTCGCTTGCGACTCGCTTGCGACTCGCTTGCGACTCGCTTGCGACTCACTTGCGACTCACTTGCGACTCACTTGCGACTCACTTGCGACTCACTTGCGACTCACTTGCGACTCACTTGCGACTCACTTGCGACTCACTTGCGACTCACTTGCGACTCACTTGCGACTCACTTGCGACTCACTTGCGACTCACTTGCAATTCACTTGCAATTCACTTGCGATTCACTTGCGATTCACTTGCTACTTACTTTAGACTCACTCGATACTCACTCGATCCTCACTTGAGATTCTTTTCTTACCTTGCCTGTATGAGCCATGAGATGTCTGGTTCTGTCCGTACGGCCCCTGGGCGTACGGTCCCTGCTGTACGGGATGCTGAGGGTACAGCTCAACCACTGGGGGAGACGGGCTACGATTTCTCTTAACACCCTGGTGATTAGAAAAACCACATTTTCTTATCACAAATATATTATTTGTTCAGCTTATTTGTTATTTCACCTGCACGTGTAATATTGCGTGTTGAATTTGACACACAATAAATCCACACAAACTTTATATTTCCATCCTTTCCTCAAGTTCGCTTACAATTTGTTGAATATTTTAATATTTAGATGTTCGCTTGGTGATCGAATATTCTAATTTGTTTTGGTATATAAAGAAACTGGTTCACTAGCAGTGTGCACTTACGTGGACCCCCTGCGATGGCTGTTGCGCGGCTGTTCGGTACATAGGGTTTTTGTCCAACATGGCGGGCCGGCCTTGCATATGATTTCCTGTATTCACGATCAAAAAGTCACAATGTCAAACTGGGCACTGCTTACCGTTAACAAACAGCACAGTGTTCCATTGATAGGAACGAAATTGCCAATATTTAGGGGGAAAGTACGCTAACAAATTAATTCAACATACCTTGAACGATCATGTGTGGTCCGGGCATGTGCATCGCCGGGTGATACTGGTGATGTCCCATGGCAACCATCAATTCACTGCAAGGTCAAAGGGCAAATATTTGCATCACAAAGAAATTAATACAGATTAATTAAAAACAAGCAAGACAGAAAAACAAATTTGCTTAGCATGAAAATTCTTCATTGTCAAAAACATGGTTACAACCAATTTGTCAGTAATGTATATTGTTTGTGATGGATATTTAGTTGGTTTTGTTTAACATGAAAAGTACATGAAGTTTTGGCTGGTAACCTGTTTTTACTGAGCAAGACTTGTTTGTGCTGAGCAAATTTGTGTGCTTAGCAGCTCCATGAAATTGACCCCAGGTGACCTGGCGACAACTCTGCTAAGAAGTAACAACTGACCTCTTTTCCTTCATTTGTTGACGCCTTCGGTTATCACCCTCATTCAGAACCTTCTTCAGTTGCAAGAACAGCTCATGTTTGTCAGTTTGAAGTGACTTCAATTTATCTTCCATTGACTTTATCTAAAATATAAAGCAATCGAAAACTTATAAACAGGGGGATTAAAACCCTAACTCCCTAGGATGTGTGCAAAATCAGCACAGTGCATCAGGTGAAAAAGTCTGGTGCACTTTGATGCATTCAGCTGTCAATACCAGTCCAAGACTATTGAGAGCTGGTTCCCATTGAATAATGCCAGAGATGAATCCTGCTGTGTTGGGTGACCACAGACTCTGAGGCAGTTTGACCTGATGGATCTTGCTGCAATGGGCAGGCTAGTCCTTTCAACAAAAAGGTTCTTGTTGTTGCCACGCCAGCACGCCTGGCAGGGTTTCTAGCCAAAATATCTCTGGAGGGTTAGGGTTAAAGTGACAACAGAATAGATGATTCGATACGATTTGAGAACTAGACATGTATGTTTAACCCTAACCCTCCAGGGTATTTTGGCTAGAAACCCTGCCAGACGCAACAGATTGCATACTTTGTCACATTGACTTGTGTGCAGAGTCCAGCAAGGTCAAGCAGTCACCACAGATGGACTGTGCTGGATCTGGCAGGGTTAGGGTTAATTTCCAATTGTTTATACTTCTTTTTGTCTGAACTACAGAGTTTCTCCCAAGCTGAATTGTGTAATTCTGCACCGTTATCAATCCATCAATTATCAACCCACCTGATCCTTAGTCTCTTCCAGGGACAATGACTCCGCCTCAGCTTTCTTTCTCAGACGTTCTGCTTCTTCTCGTTTCCTCTCAATGGCTTTATCTGCTTCTTCCTCCTCTGTTTAAAACAAAAGCTTCCAAATTAAACTGCGATGAAGGCTTTTCTTTAAAATCGACATACATTTTTTGCCATACACTAGTCACTACAGCCTCATTCAATCCCTTCTTCCACATGCAAGGGGGGGTATAAGGGTTAATTATTGAGGTTACCTTGCCGTTTACGCTCCCGCTCTTTGAGTATGTGGTGTCGGAGTGCGGCAGCCATCGCCTGTGTGAGTTTAGGCCGATCCAGAAGGCCTGGCATGGTGCTCCGTTCAAAAACGAGAAACTAAGAAACTGCATAAACAAGAAATGCTGAAAATGAAATCGAGTACAAATTTAACAAAATTAATCAGAGTATCTAACGTTAATAATTATTACGCAGTGCTGCAACCTCAAAAAGGAAAGGATTTTCAAATGGTCGCCATCTTACGGATCTTGTAAAAATTTAGCCACTTTTTTTTCACGAAATAGATGCAATGATCGGTTAACATCATTATTGTAAACCAACATTTTATAAGCTTAATTAAACGTTTCAAAAGAAACGAATTTAATTAAGGCGAAGAATACAGTAAATGGCTTGAGCAAACCTTTACTGAAATGGTAATAAAAGAAGCGTTAAGCCGTTATTTAAATTTTGCTGCCACCGCAAAAAGAAAAGGTTTCTTATTAAATGGTCGCCATCTTTGAAGATAAACCATTCGATAAACATCGGCTTTCTCCGGAAAATACTAGAAATTAGAAGTTAAAGTCTATAAATCCAAAATATTCGAAAATATAATATACAATATACAAATTAAGTATATTATACAATTATTATTATTTTGTTGATTTATTTTGTTTTTGAAACATTTATTAATTGATATTCGCCAACAAGTTCGGCTTGGTTCGGGTAAACTCGGGCGATGGTCGGTCTCTTTTATCCTGCAAGTGAGCAACATGCCCGTGGTAGGTAAACGCGGCAAGGAAAGGGCGATCAAATATTGGATAATTTGGCCATAATATTTAGCCTAGACTAATTACATGATATCTCCTACAAACACTGTATACGCTAGGCTTACAGTTTTGTGTGTTAAACCCGTATTTATGCGAATTTTTTTGAGTGAAATTGTACATTTCGCAAGATTGTTAACGCACGAATGGTCAGTGTGCTAGGAAAGGGCGCCACCGGTACTCGGTAGTGCTACACGTGGTATGCGTGGGTGGTCGTTTAAGTTGTATTAGTACCCCCACCTGGCCCTTTTGTTTGCCCGACTTAATCCAACACAAACTTTGATTGAGCATAAAGCCTATATAAAATATAAAAGAATACCAAAAAAAATTGTTTTTTTATTTTTCTCAAGAATATTTTTGCGTCCATAAATAAATAGAGGAAGGGTCAAGTACTGGATGATTGAAAGCATCACATGTTTTTCAATTTTGATTTCCAGAAAAAAGCCAGAGCAACGAAGAAGGGTGCGAAGCCCGTCGCCAAGGGGAAGAAGAAGAGGCAGGTTCTTCATTTCACCATCGACTCCAGTCTGCCTGTGGAAGATGGAATCATGGATGCCGCTAACTTTGTGAGTATCACCTCCTCAACAAATAATTTATGAAAAGACAATTTTTATAAGCGATTATTATTCTGTTTCACTTTACTTCTGTACTAACTGTTTCTCTTTGGATTAGGGTTAACCATTCCTAGTCCAACTTAGGGACATCTTCCCTAAACAACGCCCCCCTTTAGTGGGAGCAACGCACCCCTCCATGGGCTCAAATGGTTAGGGCCATCTTCCCTAACCGACCTTGCCTTTCTCTGGTCCGACCCCACCCCCCTCTCCATCTCACAGGAGACGTTCTTGCAAGATCGCATCAAGGTAGACGGGAAGACCAAGAACTTTGGCAACAACGTCAGCATCGAGCGCAAGAAGAGCAAACTGACTATCACTTCCAACGTCCACTTCTCCAAGAGGTGCGTGTTACGGGAATAATAATTGACTCAAGGGCTGCCAAATATACCCAACTAATCCACGTTCCAAATTACTAATTATTACTGATAATACAAGGTACCTGTTATAACAAGGTAATTTGTAAAGTCCCAGAAACCTTGTTATAAAGGTGTTTGACTGTATCAAATTTTGTAATTGTTTTAGTCGAATATTAAACAAAAATTGACGGTATTTTTTTCTTTTTTATCCTGCCAAAACAGGTACCTGAAGTACCTGACCAAGAAGTACTTGAAGAAGAACAATCTCCGTGACTGGCTACGAGTCGTCTCCTCTGGCAAGGAGACCTACGACCTTCGCTACTTCCAGATCAACCAGGAAGAAGACGATGAAGAAGACGAAGATTAAATCTTGAAGAAATGTGCCGCCCGACGCCCTGTGCCCCTCAAACCAACCAAAGGATTATATTAATATTATAACTCGATGTCTTCATCTCAGTTCTTGAAGGGAATATACATTTGCAAACATAACAAAACAAAATAACCAAATTATCACAAAATACTTTACTAGACTGTTAGGGAATGACATTCTAAATCATTCTGTAAAATGATGACCCTTGGTGTGCTAGTATTTTCAAGTGGTATTTTTCAAATACTTATTATAATTTTTCATAATTTTTATATTTAGACTGATTATCTGACCTTGCATTTCCCCAACATCTATAAAATGATTTGTTTTATCTTATAGTGGGGTCTGGGAACTAGACTAAGAACATGATTGGTTTTCTTGATCGATGTACAATCCCGATAAAACACATGGTGCTGTGGTCGCATTGTATGATGCACGCTCACAAAAAAAACTTAAAACTTGTTTACTTTTCTGAAGTATCTAGAAGCTCATTTCATGGCACATGGCATAAGGTTGGACAACAAAATGCACAATTGTTCTCTGTGTTCAACTTCGATTGCTTTGGCAAGTTGATGTTTCAACATTCAACTTGTTCACTTCGCAGGAATTGTTGTATCTATCAGAATAAATGGCGTAAGACTTTGCAATAAGAATCTTGCCTTGTGTGGTGTTCTCTTTTTATAAAAATAGAAAAACTTTATGAAAGTGATATTATTTTAATAACTTTTTGTTCTTTATAAGAAATAGCTCTTGTGGGCTAAGAATTACCGTTCACTTGAGCATAATTTAACTACCTGAATCAATTTGTAGTAAAAAAAGAAATGGGTTTAACTCTTGTTCAAGTAATTTGAGTGCTGGGTGGAAAGAATGAACCCGCCGGTCGAGTTGTCTCGACGGTCGAGTTGTCCCGGCCGGTCGAGTTGTCTCGACGGTCGAGTTGTCCCGGCCGGTCGAGTTGTCCCGCCGGTCGAGTTGTCCCGGCCGGTCGAGTTGTCTCGACGGTCGAGTTGTCCCGGCCGGTCGAGTTGTCCCGGCCGGTCGAGTTGTCTCGACGGTCGAGTTGTCCCGGCCGGTCGAGTTGTCTCGACGGTCGAGTTGTCCCGGCCGGTCGAGTTGTCCCGGCCGGCCGGTCGAGTTGTCCCGGCCGGTCGAGTTGTCCCGGCCGGTCGAGTTGTCCCGGCCGGTCGGTCGAGTTGTCCCGGCCGGCCGGTCGAGTTGTCCCGCTTGGGCCAACAATTTTTGGCAGTTTTCTAAACCCAAGCTGAGTTGATGCATTTGGCAATGATAATGGAGCCCAAATTAGGCCTAATCTGGGGTTTGGAAAACTGTTAGAGAATATTAATGGTGATCGTGAAGCGCGACCTCTATTGACGTTATTAAGCCAATCAATTACGTTACTTTGACCATAGAGCAAGCGGGAAAAATCATCGTGATGGCCACTGCATTGTACCTCGAACAGTACCTCGACAGTAAGCTAAAATCTCATTTTATCTTTAAATATCAGAACGTTTAGTGGTGCATTTGTATTATCGAGATATCAGGGAACAATCTTGTATTAAAATTGAAGGGTGGTAGAGGTGATTTGATGGTGAAAATCGACCATGAATTTGACCTAATTAGTATTCATATTCCCCCTTCCTTCCTGAATTGAACACGCACGACATGGGGAGGGTTTGTGTGTATTATTAATATTATGTGTGTTGGAATGCGGTCTTGTGATTGTGTGCGGTATGTGCGGTTTTGTATTTCACATTTTGTAAACAAAATAAAGGCGATTAGGAGTAAAGGGCCCCACTTCTTAGAATGGTTTATCAATTCAAACTCGGCAATTTATTTTATCACAGTCCTTCGCAGTTCCTTTCCTTTAAATTATTGCTTTTTTTAAAAATTGAACAGTACGTAAATATTGTTAGGACTAAGGCAAAGCAGTAAGCCTATGCCTATTTATTACAAAATTAGATTTAATGCAAATATTATTTGTTACAAAATAAGATTTAATGCAAACATTTTGGGGCAATTCAACTGCCACTTGCCAGTATTTACTGTAGAACTATTTTTTTTGGATTTGAGGCTATTTTGGATTCTGTTTTGAGGTGCCTAATCACATTACTTTTTTTAACAACATGTTTTATCATTTGTTTTGTTTTCTTCGAATATTTGAAGGTATTGAAAATTTGCCATTTGAGCTGCAGAGAAACTTCACGTTAATGCGAGATCTTGATCAGCGAGCACAAGGTTGGTAAATCAAATGTGACCTTTAACCCCAAGCCAAGGCATGGAATTGTTGGACTATTAATCACACAAAAAAAGTTCAGATTCATTAACTTAGAGAAAAGAAATTTATTAGGCAAGAAATTAAAAACAAATCTTATGGTATTGATGTTTTCTGACTAGCGCCCTCGAACAAAGATAGTAAATTTGGGAGACAGCCAACTTAGGGCAAGATAGCTCAGTTGGTAGAGCGCTGGTCTGATATTCCTTCAGGTCGAAGGTTCGAGTCCCGCCTTGTCAATTTCGTTCACTTTGAATATTTTGTTTTTTTCATTAGATTTGTCTCATGATATCGACAAGGAGACCGGTTCATACATCAATTGCGTTAAGAGCTGGGCGCCGGAGGAACGAGTCGAAGCGCTGAAGAGGATCGACAAAGCCTTTGCTAAGAGTCGAGAATTCAACGATGATAAGGTGCAACTGGCCATGCAGACCTATGAAATGGTAGGCAATAGGCAAATTGGCAACTGAGCCCTCTAGAGGCAAACATTGACAAGTGGCAAATTGAAACTGAGCCCTCTAGAGGCAAACATTGAAAAGTGGCAATTGACAACTGAGCCCTCTAGAGGCAAACATTAAAAAGTGCAAAATTGCAACTGAGCCCTCTAGAGGCAAACATTAAAAAGTGGCAATTGGCAACTGTGCCCTCTAGAGGCAACAATTGAAAAGTGGCAATTGGCAACTGAGCCCTCTAGAGGCAAACATTGAAAATTGGCCACCGAGCCTAGACTACTGGCTCAAAAGTTGAACAGAGGTATTTTAACAAAAACAATTAAATATCTGATTTGATCTTTCTTGTTCAGGTTGATAAGCATATCCGGAGGTTGGATGCCGACTTGGCTCGATTTGAGCAAGAGTTGAAAGAGAGGAACATTGAGCAGTCGACGGACTACGACAGCTCGTCGGGACGGGATAATAAAAGTAAGACTTTGATCGCAGTAAAGATTAGTGTAACTTTGAAGGGAGGTATAACCTAACCTTATTGAACCAGGATTCACCAGTATATATATGTACTTATTTCGGTCAATGAAGTGCTGATTTGAAACTTGGTGTTTGTGTTCCTGGGCAAGACACTTTACTCCAATTGCCTCTTCAATCCAGTATGAATGGGTACCTGTGAGGGTAGAGACCACATTGCGCTTATTTGAGTTGCTGCAGTAACCTGGTTTCATGGCTGGATGAACAGGGGTAATAATCATGATACACAAAGGAATGTTTTAGTTAAAAACAAACTTTGACGTCATTTTTATTTTTAGAGAAAGGACGTGGAAGAGGAGCTGAGAAATCGGCCAAGAAGACGTTGAAGAAAGGCCGAATGTCTGATGACGAAACGCCGAAACAGTCGAGGAAGAAACTGAAAGCAACCACTGGGCAGTGAGTGAAAGATTACGCTCCTATCTACCTTCCATTCCCACCTCCCATTCCCACCTCCCATTCCAACCCCTCCCCCCATCATTCCATCTATCTTAAAGGGAATATACACCATTTGTAAACATCCAAAAACAAAACTAACAAACTAGTATAAAATACTCGACTGTTGGTGACTAACAGTCTCAAGCATCCTGTAGAATTATTCCACCTGGTGTGCTTTCATTTTCAAGAAAAGCGGTATTTTTATATCAATTTCCAACGCTGGTCAACCATATTTTCTTAGCAATCAATATGAACAGGTTCAAGCCAGCTAGACTGGTTCCCTGATTGTACAATTCCCTGACATTTATAAATTGCTCAGTTTCATCTTGAATGGGGTCAGGGAACCAGACTACAAGAACATGATTGCTTCTTAATTTTTTCTAACATTTACGAACACAAACCTTCAAATAACAATATTTGCTATACAATTCTAACCCCAATCTGAGAATCACTATTCTTGTTGTTTTTTCTTTTTTTCAGAGCCGTAACACCGATCCTGACTCTGCCCGCTGCGATGAATTCTCCGTCCGATGTTCTTGATATGCCCGTAGATCCCAACGAGCCTACCTACTGTCTCTGCCATCAAGTGTCCTACGGGGAGATGATAGGCTGTGATAACCAAGACGTAAGTAACTTGTTTAACCAGTTCGCGCCGGGAATCGCAGGATTATTAACGAAACTCGATCCGAAGCAGGTTCAGACCGATAGTACCGGGAAGCACACCCACGCATTTCCGGCCTTGCTCGCTACTGACAGACATTTCCGGCCTTGCTCGTGGCGTGTTTATGCGTCATCTGTTTTGAATCTGGGGGAAACTTTGCGTGTATATACGTCCTCAAACTAGTTGAAGGAATAAGACACAGAAATATGTCAGGTGAAGCAATTTAAAAGTAGGATACACCATTGGTAATTGCTTGAAATATCAGGAATGGGTGGATTTTTTTGGGGGAGGGGGTTAGATTTTCTTGCAAGAAAACCGGTCTCTTTGAGGAAATATTTCGTTTCTTTGTTGTGCTAAACACGAGATGACGGTGACATTTCTGTGAACTTGCAGAAATTAGTTCTAGTAGGTACAAAGATAGTATTCTCAATGTGCAGATAACCGTCGCATCTTTGCCTGAGCTTGAGACGTTCTTAATACAGTAAGATGCTCTCCCTCACTTACTGTAACCATTGAGGAAGGTACTTATGCACGGAGTCTATAGGGAGAAAGATCTGCCTTGTTCATATTGTAAACCCCACCTGTTTTGTTTGTGTTTGGCAGTGCCCCATCGAATGGTTCCATTTTGCTTGCGTCGGACTGACGGCCAAACCCAAGGGCAAATGGTGAGTAGGGATTCCTTTCCCATCTTTGCTTTTCATAGTCGAGGTACTTGTGATGGATCACCAGAGTTGTAATGACTTGATTTAATTACCTTTCTCTTTTTCTTTAAATTTTCTTAATTTCAGGTTTTGCCCTCGATGTACGCCCGATAAGAAGAAAAAATGACCCTGTATGTAAGATATATTTTGGTTGACGTAAATGTTCCCCTCGCGACACATGCGACCTGTCCCAAGAAAAGATAACTTTTGGAAGAAGACAAATATGTTACAAAAAAAGACATTCCATGGTTTCACATTTCGTACGTGTTCGGAATCCATTTTAGATTAATTTCATTTATGCAAGGATATTTTTTTGTTTTGTTTTCTTTAAATGTAAATGAGAAATTGTTTTCTTCCGAATTTAGAGTGCCGATATAGATACAAACGTTCCTAAACTCGACTCGTGTTATCCTTTGATGTTGTGCGTGTTTCTAAATATCTGGAATCTAGTAATTAACAATTAACATTTTTTTTTAAAGTTTACAATATTAAAAAAGATAAACTGCTGTGAATCTAAAGCAATATCGACATTTTGATACGAACAAATACAGAAACTTCAGCTAGGTTTTGTCTTGCAATTTTTTTTGGGAATTTGTAAAAAATAGCAGGAAACATCAATAAGTTTTGCCCAATTTTTTGTCAGTGTTTTGGTATTTTTGCCTTTTAAATCTTAGGATATTAAATTGAGAGTCTTTCTTGATTGCCCGCATCTAATCGTTTTTTCAGCTTGCTAAGTTTGACGTTAACCCTTACCCCAACCTCTAGTTTAATTTACTAGGAACCTTTATACCCATCCTTGCGAATTCCAACACCATATGGTCAACTCGGAAAAACTCAAATTTATGCCCTAACCCAATGTGAAGGACAATTAGTTCCAAAAACCCATTCTAACAGATTCCAACAAATCAGGCAGTTGGAATTTGATGGATTGAGTTCGGTTTTAATAGGTGAACGCAAGTTCTGAAATTGGTCACTTTGAAGCTCATAAATATAAGTGTGTATAACAAGCGATTTTATTTTGTGAGTAAAATTCAAGATCCATTCCTTACAACAACAAACTTGTCTGCACTTTTTTTCCCTTCATTTTTACACTTTAAAAGCACTGTAAAATCAATAATTCCGATCAGATTGTCTTCTCTTTAAAATTTGAGTTTTTATTGTAAATAGCATTAAAATATTTTTTTAAATTCCCAGTTGAAAAACCTAATCTTGACATTTGTGTCGCTCGGCTTAAAAAAAAAGCACGACTATTTCATTACGGTTGTAAAAAGTGTACATAAATTTGAGTATTTTTTAAAGTTAAGTACTTATGTGAGGTTACGATAGTGTCGGTTTATGGGTAGAAGTTGTTATAGATTGATTGCAATTGGCGGCCATGTTGGAGGTGTTTATCAACAATAAGAGATGTACTCGTGTGTATCCCGTACCTCCAAGATGGCTGCTATTGATTTGCATTGTATTCCAGTAAAGTTGAATGAAACATGTTGAGAATGACTACTTGGTTTGTAGATTGAAAGAGGGTGCAATAAAATGATGTGTTTCTAAGATGTGTAATTGTTGTTTGAATTACTGGGTGGTTTTGCGATTGCCTGTTTTCATGTTTATTGACTTGATGTTGATTTATATTGTCTTTTCACCCAAGATATAATGGCTCCTTCGATATTATTCCTGGTCAATGGGCCACTGAAACATTCCAAATACCATCTCAGCTCTTTGGGGAGTATGCAGCTCGATGCAGCCATTCTGGCGCACTCGTCTCGACTCTAGGCCAGACTTGAACCACAGACCAGCAAATTTCAAGTTATAGAAGAAAAAGAAATTATAATGCATGTATGTTCAAAAAGAAATATTTATATAAAACTACACGTACAATCAAGTAGGTCGTATACTAAATAGAGAAAAATATATATTTAAAAGCTAATAAAAAAAATCTACCGGGCCTGTCCGGGAATTGAACCCGGGACCTCTCGCACCCAAAGCGAGAATCATGCCTCTAGACCAACAGGCCGCACGAATAAGTATGACATATTTATGGTAAATATAGATGTGGCAGATTTTACTTTGGGCGCTTCCATTTTGATAGGTAATACTATTAGTAACTGCAATAATAGAAAGGGAGAATAAAAACATATAAATCAAATAAATTTAGAATAAAAGCACTTGTTACCTAATAATTTGAATTGGAACAAAGTCAAAATAAACATACAATATTGCGATATCGTGGTTTATATTTTGTTATTGTGTGGACGTTTTGCTACGCAATAAATGAACTAGTCTGGAGGTCGTGTCTAAACCCCAGCTTCGTCTCCGTTTGGGCTTCGTTCATGCAGTTTTTTAATGATGATGAAGCCCCGTCGGAGCCTGAACTGGGGTTTGGAAAACGGTATAAATTTCACTCGTAAAATGGCGACTTGTCAGGGGAAAACATGGCGACAACAATGAGAAGACGATTTCACCAGAAACATGGCAACTTGATTTTACTGACTAATAACTGCAAAACGGCAAGTAGAAACGAGCCACGGCAGGAATTCAACAATGGACTCGTGATCAGCAAGTCCGTGTTGAAGGAGGACGAAATCTTTGAAGTTAGGATTGACAGAAAGGTGAGAATAGGATACGGCTCCCCTTTTGTTTTGTCTGCTGTGCAGTGCTGTGCTGATGCCGTGACACACCCGCGCCGACGGTCGATGCACGGTCGAAAGGTCGATGCGTCTCGGTCAAAACTTCGCCCCGTTTCCTTCTGGCGCACGTCGCCCCATTGTCGCAATATTGTGGCGGTTGAGTAATTGCGGGCCCCTCATTCTGTCTGGTCCTTAAAAATAAAATGTTTGTATTTGTCAGATGTAAATTTAATTAAAAATTGAAAGTAAACAGTAAACTTAAACTAGCTAGCCTTAACAAACAACTTAAAATGCTGTGACATGATAGATAAATTCAACTTTGCGTGACCTCGGGTAAATGCGAGGTGAAAACAAAAGCAGAGCTCCATAGCTTTACCCGTAGATAGTGAGTTCACCCCGCGATGTTTTCACCTCGCTAACAACAATAACACTACAGCGACCGTGGCAAACACGAAGTGGTGCCCTTCTAGTCTAATGCTGTAGAACACGGCCTGTGACTGAGGCAGCTGCACGCTCAATCCATTGTGCAGTGCAGTCACTTGACAAAGGCTGCTGTGCAGTCAATGTTTTTTTTTTTTTTTTTAATAAATAAATAAAGTAATTTAATATTTAAACTCAAGTTATTTTGTATACACATTTACAAGGATTGACATAACTAGAATTCTTACAAATGTTTTTTTTTTTTAAATATATTTGTTAACTTAAATTTGTTTCTAGGTAGAAACGTGGAGTGGTTCTATTGAAATAGGCGTTACTTCCCTGGATCCTGGTAATTTGGAGTTACCCACCAGCGCCACTGGTTTGTGTGACGGAGCCTGGATATTGTCTGGTTCCACGGTACTACATGATGGTAAGCAGTCAAAAGCTGGAAATGGCGTTAAGATCGTAACCTTACCCTGTGAGACGCAGAAAAAGTGCAATCTGAGGCGTCAAAGTCTCTGTGGGATCTTGCTGCATTGATATGGATGCTAAATGAACATTTCATGTCCTTGTTTCTTCTGATTTTATTCTTTGTTACATAGCCAATTTTTCTGAACAATTTAAAATATTTATTTTGAGGGTACTTTCTGAAATATTTCAATGTTACTTTAATGCATCAATTTGCCTTGTGAGTATACATATAATCTCGACATCCCTCTTTTTGCTTTTTTGATAATAGGTGAAGCCATTTTAGACGAGTACGCCTGCGATCTGGACAGCTGCAGTGTAGGCGATCGCATCGGAGTACAGAAAACGGGCACCGGAGAGCTCCATGTGTTCCACAATGGTGCGGATAGGGGCGTGGCTGCTTCAGGACTGCCGTCCAGGGTGTACGCGGTGGTGGATCTGTACGGCAAATGCACCCAGGTCACCTTGATTGATGCCGCACGTGAGCATAACTTTCATTCCTTTCCCTAATCCCCCTCCCCCCTTCCCCCACCTGATGACTAACCGTTCCGAACCGTTCTTTCGTCTAATTCTCCAGAAGAAGTAAATCACAATCCTGATGACTCGTCAACCAGCGAGGATGACAGTAACAATGACAATGACGATGACGATGATGACGACACCGAAACTGAGGACACAGAGAGGGGCGATGAGGTCGCCCCCCCTCCAGACAACGCCTCCGTCTCGCTGCCGTCCAACGACGCCCTGCTGTTCCACAGAAGACACGGGTCCCTGATTACGTTGACGAACAACGGACGAACGGCCGAAAGGGGAAACGCTCGGGAGGAGTTTAATAACGGTGTCGTCATGACCAACAGACTGCTCAGAAGTAATGAACTGTTTGAGGTAAAATAACAATCAATATCGGGTTTTGTCTTCACCGAGGTTTTCATAAACAATGTTTTCTAAGATTGTTGCTAACATCACAACCTACTTTTAAGATCAATTGCTAAGATTAATTTTGTTCTCGCTTTGTGACTCCAGATCAGAATAGACAAGCTTATTGACAAGTGGTCGGGGTCCATAGAAATCGGCGTCACCACCCACAATCCCGAATCGCTGGACTTCCCTTCCACTATGACCAACCTCAGATCAGGTATGTCAAAGGTCACCTGATGCAAGGATTATTATTATTATTATATAAATGCATATTTAAGACATTGATTTTTTCCTTTTAATCTCAGGCACTATTATGATGAGTGGGTGTGGCATTCTGACCAATGGCAAAGGAACAACCAGAGAGTATGGAGAATTTGATCTGGATGATCTTGCTGTAAGTGCTGTATTACCTCAGAAGATCTTCTTTTTTCAAATTCTCCATTGAAGTTTACTACCTGTTATGGAGAATTTGTATTACATCACTAAAGTAGCTCAAGAACTAAACCCCTTGAAGATTCTAAAGAGAAAATTATAATTAAATTCTTCTTTTAAATATATTAAAAGCACAACCAACTGTAGAAATCATTCGATCTAAGCTAATATTATGTAGCAATTTCGACATGATGAATTTCAAAATTTACAGAGACTGTTAATGTAGTTTATGTATTAACAAAAATCAAGTAATATATATTATATTACGTATTTAGAAAATGATTGACACAAAGTTTAAACAAATTTTTAAAATTGTTGTTGATTTGTTTGTTTTATTTTTCAAAGGAGGGCGATCGTATCGGGGTCATGCGCAAAGCAAATGGTGACCTCCATTTCTTCATCAACGGCCACGATCAGGGGAGGGCGGCCTCCAATGCTCCTCAGCTTATCTTTGGGGTCGTTGACCTGTACGGTATGGCCGTCAAGGTGACCATTCTGGAATGGGTGCCCCCAGCCGCCCACGCTATGGTTAGCTTTGTGGATCATCGCGTTCCGAGACTCAGCTACTTACGCTCGCTCGCCCAGCAAGAGTTGCCGAACGTCTTCGAAGGTGAGATTTTGTAAAAAGAAATTATGAAACCTTAGAATGACAACCTTAGAAGGCTTCTAAGCAAAGTTGCATTTGCTGGGGCACAAACTGTTATTCTTGTTGATACGTTTCTTGTGGATTTTATTTTATATTCAGCTGGCGCTTGGGAATGGACCGATAGGCCACAATTTCACGAGACGTGCGGCATACACGCCCAGGTGATAAACAGCGGACAAACGGCCCATCGACCGAAGTAAGTAAACAGCGGAACTAGTCGTGATACTTTGGGCGTCATCCCTGGCCACTAGTCAATTTCTTTGTTCAATTTTGTTTTGGTCATATTACTAATATCGTCGTTTGTAGTCAATTCTTTGTTGATGTTTTTTTGTTGTCTTTTTTTTTAAGTGCAATGGACGACTTTAACAATGCTGTGGTTTTGACCAACCGCCCTCTACAAACTGATGAGATGTTTGAGATTCGCATCGATAGAATCGTGGATAAGTGGGCGGGGTCTATCGAGATAGGGCTGACTAAACACGCCCCTCAGGAACTAGGTAAGTCAGGAACATCCGATTGTATTCCCAAAACCACAGCTCAACTCTCAGCCCTATAAGCCCAGTTTGCGCCGGGATTATTTTAACATTCACCGAGCCGAGGCAGGTTCAGGCCGATGGTACCCGGAAGCACACCCACGCATTTCCGGCCTTGCTCGCTGCTGACAGACATTTCCAGCCTTGCTCGCTGCTGACAGACATTTCCGGTCTTGCTCGCTGCTGACAGACATTTTTCCGGCCTTGCTCGCTGCTGACAGACATTTCCGGCCTTGCTCGCTGCTGACAGACATTTCCGGCCTTGCTCGCTGCTGACAGACATTTCCGGCCTTGCTCGCTGCTGACAGACATTTCCGGCCTTGCTCGCTGCTGACAGACATTTCCGGCCTTGCTCGCTGCTGACAGACATTTCCGGCCTTGCTCGCTGCTGACAGACATTTCCGGCCTTGCTCGCTGCTGACAGACATTTCCAGCCGTGCTCGCTGCTGACAGACATTTCCGGCCTTGCTCGTGACATGTTTATGCGTCATCCGTTAGGAATCTGTGGAAAACTTTGCGTTTATATACGTCATCCGGCGCTAACTGGTTACAACATTTTGACCTCTGGTTATTAGCAGTAAGAAATATGCACTCGGAGAGAAATGACACAATCAAAGGTGGCCACAAACTGGTGAACGAGTTAGTGATTTTCTCCTGTGAAACAAACCACACGTTATATGAGCCCACATATCTAACCTTTGCGTATTCACTTTGTTTGTCTTCAGATTTCCCATCGACAATGACTAATGTACGTAGCGGTACGTGGATGATGACTGGCAACGGTATTATGCACAACGGTAGCGCCATTGTGGATGAGTATGGCCTCAACCTGGACCGACTCAGGGTAAGGATGCTTCTAAATTACAGCGGCTATGACTAGCTCTAACACACGCACATATTGGAATTGAATATAGCCACACACATATTTACACATCGACCTTAGGCCAATTTCATGAAGCTTCTAAGCACACAAATTTGCTAAGCACACAAATGAGCTTAGCACACAAATTAGCTTAGCACAAATTTTTTCTTTACCACAAACATTTGCTCAGCACAACAATTTGTTTAGCACAACAATTTGCTTAGCACAATTTGCTTAGCACAACAATTTGCTTAGCACAACAAAAGTTACCAGCCAAAACTCCATGTGCAAAGACCAGCTGAATACCAGTCACAATCAAGCGTGTTAAAGTATTAAAATATGGCATATTGATTCGTTTGTTTGTCTTAGGAAGCAGATAGAATCGGTGTTATGAGGAAACGCAACGGTGATCTACACTTCTTCATCAAGGGTGTCGATCAGGGCATCGCTGCGACTAACGTCCCACCGAATCTCTTTGCTGTTGTTGACCTGTATGGACAGGCGACGCAAGCAACTATCGTGGAGCCCGGAGGTAGGCTATACTGTTATTGTTACGTCGGCCAAAGTCAGATACCCCATTGTATCCCCAAACCATAGCCTAATTCTAGCCCCCATTAGGTTTGTTATTATGTACAAGGCTTATTGCAACCAAAATGTTTGAGGTGTTTACTCGTAAACACACTGTTTTTTTGGTTTAGACTATGCGGAGGAACCAGTTGGAGCACGGGTACCAGCTGACGACACCACGCTACGATTCTACCACCTTCACGGCCGCAACGTCAAGATCAGTAACAACGGTCTGCGAGCGCAACGGCCGAGCGCCACGGGGGAATTCAACGACGCTATCATCACGAGCAACAGACCGCTGCGGGAGGGAGAAACATTTGAGATCACTATTGAGAAGATGGTGGATAGGTGGTCTGGATCCATAGAAGCAGGTCGGTGATTGGCTGGTTGGCTTCCTTACGGTGAACGCGATTGGTTAACACATTTGGAGGAGCAATAGTTTTGCTCATAAATCGATATGATTTGTTAAGTGTTGAAAAGCAGGTTACTGATTGGTCAATTGCTATTCTGGCGCTGGATTTGATTGGTTGAGACCGATTAATTATTCATCTTATCGCATTTTGTTATGAATATTCAGACAATTTTTATTATTATTACTATATCTGGATGTAAATTTTGCAAATATTTTTATTATTATTATTATTATTTTTTTAATGATTTATTTGTTTTTGCTTTCTTTCTGATAAAAGGGGTAACAAGTATTTCTCCAGAAGAACTTGACTTTCCCAGCACAATGACGGATTTGGATCACGATACTTGGATGTTAAGGTAACAAAAACTTTTTTTTTATTTTAAAAGCTTAACGTACAAATGATGTTTTAAATACATTTTTAACTCCTGATTATTAAATTCTTTCATACAGTGAACAGGTACAGAATTATTTCAACATGAATTTTCCCCCTCTCTTTTTGCTATCCCCTATTTCCTAGTGGTGCGTGCGTAATGAAGGACGGCCTGATGCTTAACAATGCATATGGACTGGACCTTGACACTGTTCAGGAGGGGGACAAAATTGGCATTTTTCGCTCGAGGGACGGAACGCTTCACTTTTTCCTGAACGGACAGGACTTGGGTATAGCGTGCACAAACGTTCCTTCGGGTAAGTTATAACTTAGATGCGTAGGAATTTACAAAATGGGCAGAGTTTACTAAGAATTGTAGAATAACAAAATATGAAAACGTTTACAGACCAGTTGAGCGTTGGCATTAAATTTGACGCGTATTGCATTTCAACAAACAGGCAGCTAATTAATGCGCTATTTGGTATTTTCTTGGCTTGCCCAAGATTTGGAATATCATCTGATGTTCAACAGACGCTACGATTGGATAACGATCGTGTACGACGTTCGGTCAATTCCTTAAAGGTTAAATTTTGTTTTCATTAATCGTAGGTGTGTATGCCGTGATTGACTTGTACGGTCAATGTGCTCAGGTTTCACTGGCTCCCCGCACCATTGTAAGCAACGCGCTGGTAACCTCCAGACAGAACTCACAGAACTCTGTTAATGCAGGTAAGACAAACACGCACACAGAACCGAAATGTATAGGAATTTGTAAGAATTATTATAGGGATTATAGGGATTTATAGGAATTATTGGGATTTTTCGGAAGTATTAGAATTTATAGGAATTTGTTTGTAAAAAGCCTGTGAAACCATTTTATCAAAGTGGTATTAGTAGTTTCCAGATTTTTTCTTCTTCTGAATAATCATTTTTGCCGATTGAAATTTTCTTTCCATTTCCTTGTAGTTCCAGGTTTAATGCACAAGTTCCATACAGTGTGTGGTTCCAGCATTCAGTTATCGGAGGATTTTGCCTCAGCTAGTCGTCTCAGAACGTTTGATAACGCCATCGTCTTCAGTTATAAGTCCCTCTGTACGGACGAACTGTTCGAGGTATGTTGACAAATTCCAAGCCGGACAAAATCATCGATTTGGATATTGGACAAGCCTCGCCAAATTTAGCTTGTGCAAGCTGTTATGATCACGTAACCAAAAAGTCATGGTCTTATAGGTCGATTTCAAATGGCCTACAGATTGCCTCGCACGTCGGCATTTAATAAATCAATTATTTCGAAGACGTTTTCAACAACATGAGTTGCGTTGCGCATTTGAGTTGATTGCCTAGAATACCCAGCTTTTGTTTTCTAACAATGATAGCTGTTTTAACAAAAAGTCGAGGCCAATTCATAATTTATGCGAACTTTAAAGCGAAGAGTCTACCAATAGACGGGTATCTCAAAGGACTCGTATTATTTTGCACATAAACGAGTCTGGGAACAATTAGCGACCACTGACAAATGTCCTGGAGCCTGTTTTTGCGACCGTGACAAGAAATGTGTTTTGATCGAAACAGGTACGTCACTACACCCATGAAAACACTCGACCAATAACCAAAGCTGAAATATGTTTGTGGTCACGGTCGCGAAAAAACAGGCCCCTGTATTTCCTCATGTTTTTCCGACCCCAGGTCAAAGTTGACAAGGTCGCCAGTCAGTGGTCTGGCACCCTTCTCATCGGGTTGACCACCCTGAACCCCGACGACATCACCGAGGGTCTGCCCATCTCGGCGACCTCGCTGAGCTCGAGGGACACCTGGGTCGTGCAGGGGTCGCAGGTCAAACACAACGGCAAGCTCATTAAGGGGAATTTTTCGTCCACTCTGGAACGACTGGAGGTAAGAGTCTTGCATATTCATGAGAAGATCACATGATGTCAGAATTGATCATGAAGCACAAACTGTTCAGATTATAATTGGGAATTTGACTTTGTCCGTTTGTCGTATCAGGTCGGAGATACAGTCGGTGTCAAGCATTGCCAGGACGGTACCATGCACATCTTACTGAACGGAGACAATCTAGGGATAGCAGCTAGAGGCTTACCAAAGGTACAATTATCCTCTGTTTATTTACAGTACCCCACAATGTCCTCACAGGTCCCAGCGAGTGCTCGAAGGTCCCCAGGGTGCCCACAAGTCCCCTGGGTCTCCACAAGTCTCCCGAGTTCCCACAAGTCTCCCGAGTATCCACAAGTCCCCCGAGTTCTTACAAGTTTCCTAGGTCCACACAAGTCTCTCTAGATGTTTAGGGACTTGCAAGGACTTGTGGTGACTTGTGATGACTTGTGATGACTTGTGATGACTTGTGGTGACTTGTGATGACTTGTGATGACTTGTGGTGACCTGTGGTGACTTGTCGAGACTTGTAACGGTCTTGACTACCACACTCTTCAGGATGTTCATGTTGTTGTTTTTTACTTCAGAATGTCCATGCAGTCATTGATGTGTACGGCATCGTCGAAAGTGTCAGCGTCACAAGTTCTTCCGTCGTGTCCGTGGAAAACCAAAGACCGCCCTCAATCTCCTCTAGTAGCGGGGAAGAGTCGGATCGAGAGGTGAGTTTTTGTCTCGCCTAAACAACGTTCAGAAAGAGACTATGCAATTATTTTATCTGTGCGTAGTCCGACGTCCGTCCGTCCGTATGTATGCGGCAAATTGGTTTTCAAAAGTATATACAAAGTTGAAGGCCAATTGGACCAAACTTGGGTCACGGATGCAATATTGTAACCTTCGTATCATGGTTGTGTCAAAGGGCATTTAAGATCATTCGAGGTCAAAAGTGATTTAAGGTCATTTGAGGTCAAAGGTCATTTGAGGTCAAGTTGTAAAATAGGGTAATCGCGAAAGTAAGCGAGACTTGTGGTTTAAGAACCATCCTTGTCTGGTTTTTTTCTGTCGTTAGGGGAGCTCCACCCTTAGCAACCCCAGCCTGGTACATTTCCATAACAACCACGGCAAGAACATCGGTCTCTGTAACAGCAACCTGACGGCGCGACGAACAGCGAGCTACAACCAGGCCGTGGTGATCAGCGAATATCCACTACCAAGGAAAAAACTCTTTGAGGTATATCTCTGATTGGTCATAGCGCGACCAATGGTGTGACCGTGCTACGAAAGTTCTATTCATTTTTAAATAGAACTTCTATTTTTGCAGTGCGGCCGCGCTCTACCAATCAGATGACAGGGATTTGTTCGGGTTTTGTATGATATGTACCAATAATGACAACGGGTTGTACCGGCATTCTTACACTTATTGAAAAAATTTGCATCAATAAATAATTACTGTAAGATGTTTTAAAATATTTTTTACGGCACCCAGATTAAATTGGAGAAGGTGTCTGATGAATGGACGTCGTCAGTCAAAATTGGAGTTACCAACCAATCACCGGAAAGATTAGGCTTTCCCGCCTCGGCGTCCAACATCAAAAAAGGAACGTGGATTGTCCAGGGGGACGCTGTATTTCAGAATGGTAACAAGGTGCGTTAAGGTGTCAAACTTGTCCTCTTTTTTTTCAATTTGTTTCCATTTTTTTATTTTTTTTTAACCTTTCCTTTGCTGCTACTTTTTCTATTTCTTTCTTGAATTTCCCTCTCTCTAAATTGCGTCTTCTGTCATTGATTTTAGGTGAGGACCTTTAACGGACCCAACTTGGATCAACTAAAGGAAGGCGACACCCTTGGGGTTCTAGTGGACGGACAAGGCCAGCTGCACCTCTTCGTCTATGGTCGGGACTGTGGAGTCATTGCTGAACACATTCCTAACCCCTGCTATCCGCTGGTCGACTTGTACGGACAATGCAAAGAGGTATTCATCCTTAGTAGGCAATCGTTAAATGAGTCAAATGACCTTAAGGTTAGGGTCGCTGCACCTCTTCGTCTATGGTCGGGACTGTGGAGTCATTGCTGAACACATTCCTAACCCCTGCTACGGACAATGCAAAGAGGTATTCATCCTTAGAAGGCAATCGTTAAATGAGTCAAATTAGCCTTCAAACGGAATCTCAGAGGCATTGATTTGACGTACATCTTAAGTTCAGGGTCGTTGCACATACCAAGTTTGAAGTCATCAAACTTACAAAAGTGTTCAAGTGGATGTGTAAAATAGAAAGTTCTATAGATATGTCGTAAAAAAAGAAAAACAAATTAACACATTCCTAACTCTTGCTAGAATTGGGAAGCGTAAATTCATCTTTAAAAGGTAATTGTTAAATAAGTCGCAAGTTGGCAGGAATTTCTTGTTTGTTAAAAAATAAAATCAGAAATAGGCAAACTTTTTACTCGACTGGCATTTTCCGAGAAAAAAACCAATGGGTTTGATTAATCGAAACCGTAATAAAAAAGAAACTATTCAATAAAACAAATAATTTTAAAATTCAAAATTTCAGAATAATTCCCCATAGCCTTGAACGTATTGGTTGCACCATTATTTACAAGTACAAGCACACATTTTATTTCATTCTTTTCCCTGCCTTTTTTCAGGTTTCCATAGTAACTGAAGAATTGGGTGCAATAGGCGTTCAAGAGGAAAGAGAAAAGGCAGCTTTCGAAAACGGTAAAAAAAATGGGTTCTTCATTTTATTGTTAGCCCGTTAGTCTTTGTGCTACCCCCAACTGACATTTGTGACCCGCTCTATTAAAAAAAGGTATATTATATCGCCCAAAATTATATACACGGTTGGAAAGTCCAGGATATAAGCTTTTATTTGGTACATAGTACAGCTCCATAGCCCCTCCCGTTCCAATGTAATACAATGTAATACAATGTAATACAATGTAATACAATGTAATACAATGTAATACAATGTAATACAATGTAATACAATGTAATACAATGTAATACAATGTAATACAATGTAATACATTGTAATACACTGTAATACACTGTAATACACTGTAATACACTGTAATACACTGTAATACAATGTAATACAATGTAATACAATGTTATACAATGTAATACAATGGTTTTTTTTCCACAGGTCTTAAAGAAAATACACCTCTCTCCTTGTACGCCATTGGAAGTAACGGTCGGATATGTGAATATCAGAACATGTGTCTACGATTTAAAGCAACGCTGGGGTTACACGGTAAGCATCTACAACACAAAGGGTGTTAATTGATTAATTTAGTTTTAATGTGCGAAGTTTTTTAATTGAAAAATCTATCAAATCTGTCAAGTTTGAAGTTCTCCTTGATTTTAGTAGATCAAATGTTTTAAAGTATCGATCGTTATTTGTTTTAATTTTGTTCACATGTTCAGATGCCCACTTTGAAACGAATCCCAAGTTTAACAAGTGTTACTGTGAGCCGTGTCGTAAATACCAAGGTACCGGTGAATACAGGGACCAGGGTGATCCATTGCAACGCTACACACGGCCCTTCGGATGGTGCAAGTTTGCCATTAAGTAAGTAAATTTGAAAATCTGGAATCTTTTACAAAGTCAACACATCTCACATTGTTCGGGTCTACATATCCTGACAATAAACAAGGATTAAAGCAATTTAGTTCCAGGGCCAATTTCAAAGAGCTGCTAAGCACACAAATTTTGCTCAGCACAAAACAAATCTTGCTTAGTCAAAACAGGTTACCAGCTAAAACTTTATTTGCTTTTCGTGCTGAGTAAAAAGCAGCTGATTATCAATCACAAACAATAAACATCACCTGAAAATTTGGTCTGTAAACGCTGTTTTTGCCATTGTTGTTAATTTTCTTTGTTTGTTTCGCAGACTTCACACCCGCGCTGAGACGCTAAACGTCTTTGATGTGTGGCACGTTGCGTTCCATGGAACCAAAGCAGGAGCTGTTAGGAAGATTCTAGACAGTGGGACGTTACTATTACCTGGTAAACAACAATAATATCAACAACAAACAAACAAACAAACAAACAAACAAACGACTCAATATCTTTACTACTCGACTTCTTTGGCCACGACAATGAGGCTCATCACAGAAACCTGAAGCAAAAATGCGAAGCAAAAATTATTGATAACGTTTGTCGACTTGTCAAGGTTCAGGTCCATGTTAAAGCTACTTTTGCAGCTATCCCAAGAAGTCATCAAATGATTGTTCAAAAGCTTACTCATTGTAAAGATATTAATGACTCTAAACTCCCTGTGAAATTTGCTTAGCACAAAAGAGCTTTGGTCCGCAAAAACAGGTTACCAGCCAAAACTGCTTTTCATGCTAAAGCAAAAACCAGCTGATTACCAGTCACAAACAATAAACATTATCTGAAAAAAATTGGTTTGTAACCCTGTTTTTGCCGAGGAATTATTTTCATGCTAAGCAAATTTGTGTGCTTAGCAGCTGGATGAATTTAGCCTTTTGTTGTTGCAGGGGATATTTCACTTGGTGGTGACCCACTTGCTGAGCAACCCGGACACTTCAACGACACTCGTAAGCCAAAAGGCTTTGACACTAAGCAAATCTTCATCTCTCCATCTATGAACTATGCAGGATGTAACGTCTATGCCACTAAGCAAAAGTAAGTAACATAGCCGCGTCAGAGTTGAACGGCTGCAGCTTGAAGTTACACACGAGTCTATAGGAAGCGGCTACTTATTAATTAGTATTTTTGATCGTCTTTTGTTTTGTCCTAGGTTCATTGACCCAAAGACAAAGTGTGTGTGTGACGTAAGCGTCGCGTTTCAAGTCCGCGTTCGGCCTAATAGTTACACAACCGGACCACAGACGATAGGCGTCAACCATAATATTGATTCTTACATTGAGAATAGTAAGATAGAGTGGTTCACTAAGGAACGATCCGCCATCGTGCCGACCGCGCTTCTCATTCGAGTGGAGACGAAATAGAAAACAAGAACGGTGGAATAGAGGGTGCTATTTATTTATTTGTGTTAATTCTGTATTATTACATATATGTATATCCGGTTGTTAAGCGATGGTCGGTTGGGATTTCTATTCATATCTAGAATAAGGTTGGGAAAACAGTTTATTTACAATAGGCCATCGTGTCGGATATTCGTTTAAGATTTCTGAACCCTTTCCTAAAATCTCCAAATAATCAACTTATCCATTTGTAAACAACTCTGATAATTTCTTTTGTTCGAGATTCTGGGGAATTTCTTCTTTGTGTTGTTGTTTTTCTGCATAAAATGATTTTTTTAGGATTACATATTTGATATAGAGATCAGGTGTCAAAAAAAAGTATGGAGTGCCAAAACTATCAAAACTTGACTGAAGCCATATATTTTCAAAAAGCTTTGGTATAGACTGGAGACCACAGCCTCAAAACTACATGGGGTCTGGCAACAGCCTCTCACCTTCTGAAATTTTATTTGTTTTGATTTTAAAAGTGGTGATTTTGTTTTTCTTCCCTTTCTTTGATTGGCTCAGAAAATAAGAGTAGTCGCTAAACAAAACACTCAGTACTGTATGTGTGGGTGGGTATATATTGACCTTTAGCTTGACCTTTGCTAGGGGTCATCGGTGCAGATATTAACAAAATGGCTGTTTTCCGACACTGGAAAAAAAACCAACATTGTGGCCATTGGATTATTCAGAGAATGTGGCAGCATTCTTTGCCCAGTGTGATTTTTTCAAAAAACGAAAACGGAAAAATTGTGTGTTCTGCGTGAAGTCTGCAAACCAAAATGTGTTTGTCGATATCTTAGAATTTATAAGTAATTTATGCCTGTACATTATTTATAGAGTCAAAACACTTTGTGAATAGTTAAATTTCACAACAAAATGGTGCAAAAAAACATTTTTTTTCATTTCATCTTTATCAGTGTCTTTAGGGTTGAGTCATAACTGGGTGCACAAAAGTGACCACAATCGTGATTTTGCAACATACCATTCAGTTTTCTCACAACTTCGAGCTGATTTTGCTGCAATTTTGTACAGCGTCACATTTTGTTTGGCATTTGCTTGAAGTATGAACTAGACTTTAATGTAAGAAAATGATGACTAAGAAGTGTTACGATGTCTGTTAATGTGAGTTAAGTGAAGATATTTTTTGTTTTTTTACCAATGCAATGCCGATCAGAATGAAAATTGATGGATTTTGCACTGTTGGGTTTAAAGGAGTCTGGTTCCCAGACTAAAAGATTCTGACTATTTCTGGTGAATCTTGGGTTGGTTAGCAACGAATGTCACATGTTTCAGATACGGACATCGTGTGTAGGATCTGTGTAGAAAGTTGAGTACTCGGTCGATCTTGGTCAAATTATCAATGCTTAATACTGGATCAATAAGTTATGTATCCAACCTTTTGTAACAGAGTTGTGTCGTCATGATTAATATGTATATAAGAAATATATGAGTGCTAAATATATAGGCAGTGCCGTGTCCATTCTTTTTGTCTGTTGAGTATATTTCTTATGTGACCTTCAAATATTTCTATATCAAGCATAAACCTTTTAGGGTAAACAAAATATTTTTAAGGTAATTTTTTCTACAGTTTCTAATGGTAAAATCCACCCTGTAAGGCCTCGTATCTGTAGTCTAATCTCTTACGGTTTTTGTTTGCATAATTATCATATTTTGATTTAATTTGCATAAAAATGCTTATCAATTAATTAAAGGGACATTTGAGACATTTTTGAATAAAATATTTTTTGCATAATTAGCATATTTTTTGCATAATTAGCATATTTTACGCATAATTTGCATACAAATGCAAGGTTTACCCTTTATCATTTAAGTTTAGGAACATTTGAGAAATGTTTGACTAAAATCATATTTTTTGCATAATTATCATAATTATTGTTTGCATAATTATTAAATTTTACCTAATTTGCATACAAATGCAAGGCTAACCCCTTATCAATTAATTTTAGGGACATTTGATACTTCTTTGACAAAATCATAATTTTGCATAATTATCATATTTTGACCTAATTTGCATACAAATGCAAGGCTAAATTCTTATCCATTAATTTAAGAGACAATTAAAACTCGTTTGCATAATTATCATATTTTGAACTAATTTGCATACAAATGCAAGGCTAAACCCTTATCCATTATTTTAAGAGACAATTAAAACATTTGTGCATAATTATCATATTTTGACCTTATTTGCATACAAATGCAAGGCTAATCCCTTATCAATTAATTTGAGAGACAATTAAGACATTTTTGCATAATTATTATATTATGTCCTAATTTGCATACAAATGCAAGGCTAAACCCTTATCAATTAATTAAAGAGACAATTGAGACAATTTTGCATAATTATCATATTTTGACTTAATTATCATATTTTGACCTAATTATAATATTTTGACTTAATTATCATATTTTGACCTAAGTTGCATACAAATGCAAGGCTAACCCCTTATCAATTAATTTAGGGGACAATTCAGACATTTTGCATAATTATCGTATTTTGACCTAATTTGCATACAAATGCAAGGCTAAACCCTTATCAATTAAATTAAGAGACATTTCAGACTTTTTAAATAATTATCATATTTTGACCTAATTTGCATACAAATGCAAGGCTAAACCCTTATCAATTAATTAAAGAGACAATTGAGAAATTTTTGCATAATTACCATATTTTGACATAATTTGCATACAAATGCAAGGCTAAACCCTTATCAATTAATTTAAGGGACATTTGAGACATTTTTTAATAATTATCTTATTTTGACCTAATATGTATACAAATGCAAGGCTAAACCCTTATCAATTAATTAAAGAGACAATTTTGCATAATTATCATATTTTGACCTAATTATCATATTTTGACCTAATTATCATATTTTGACCTAATTTGCATACAAATGCAAGGCTAAACCCTTATCAATTAATTTAAGAGACATTTTAGACTTTTTAAATAATTATCATATTTTGACCTAATTTGCATACAAATGCAAGGCTAAACCCTTATCAATTAATTGAAGAGACAATTGAGAAATTTTTGCATAATTACCATATTTTGACCTAATTTGCATACAAATGCAAGGCTAAACCCTTATCAATTAATTAATGAGACAATTGAGACAATTTTGCATAATTATCATATTTTGACCTAATTATCATATTTTGACCTAATTATCATACTTTGACCTAATTATCATATTTTGACCTAAGTTGCATACAAATGCAAGGCTAACCCCTTATCAATTAATTTAGGGGACAATTCAGACATTTTGCATAATTATCATATTTTGACCTAATTTGCATATAAATGCAAGGCTAAACCCTTATCAATTAATTAAAGAGACAATTGAGAAATTTTTGCATAATTACCATATTTTGACCTAATTTGCATACAAATGCAAGGCTAACCCCTTATCAATTAATTTAAGGGACATTTGAGACATTTTTTAATAATTATCTTATTTTGACCTAATTTGTATACAAATGCGAAGCTAAACCCTTATCAATTAATTAAAGAGACAATTTTGCATAATTATCATATTTTGACCTAATTATCATATTTTGACCTAATTATCATATTTTGACCTAATTTGCATACAAATGCAAGGCTAACCCCTTATCAATTAATTTAAGGGACATTTGAGACATTTTTTAATAATTATCTTATTTTGACCTAATTTGTATACAAATGCAAGGCTAAACACTTATCAATTAATTAATGAGAAAATTGAGACAATTTTGCATAATTATCATATTTTGACCTAATTATCATATTTTGACCTAATTATCATATTTTGACCTAATTTGCATACAAATGCAAGGCTAACCCCTTATCAATTAATTTAGGGGACAATTCAGACATTTTGCATAATTATCATATTTTGACCTAATTTGCATACAAATGCAAGGCTAAACACATCAATTAATTAAAGAGACAATTGAGAAAATTTTGCATAATTATCATGTTTTGGCCTAATTTGCATACAATTGCAAGGCTAACCCCTTATCAATTAATTTAAGGGACAATTCAGACTTTTTGAATAATTATCATATTTTGACCTAATTTGCATACAATTGCAAGGCTAAACCCTTATCAATTAATTAAAGAGACATTGGATACATTTTTGCATAATTATTATATTTGACCTAATTTGCATACAAATGCAAGGCTAACCCCTTATCAATTAATTTGAGAGACAATTCAGACTTTTTGAATAATTATCTTATTTTGACCTAATTTGCATACAAATGCAAGGCTAACCCCTTATCAATTAATTAAAGAGACATTGGATACATTTTTGCATAATTATTATATTATGACCTAATTTGCATACAAATGCAAGGCTAACCCCTTATCAATTAATTTAAGAGACAATTCAGACTTTTTGAATAATTATCTTATTTTGACCTAATTTGCATACAAATGCAAGGCTAAATTCTTATCCATTAATTTAAGAGACAATTAAAACTCGTTTGCATAATTATCATATTTTGAACTAATTTGCATACAAATGCAAGGCTAAACCCTTATCCATTATTTTAAGAGACAATTAAAACATTTGTGCATAATTATCATATTTTGACCTTATTTGCATACAAATGCAAGGCTAATCCCTTATCAATTAATTTGAGAGACAATTAAGACATTTTTGCATAATTATTATATTATGTCCTAATTTGCATACAAATGCAAGGCTAAACCCTTATCAATTAATTAAAGAGACAATTGAGACAATTTTGCATAATTATCATATTTTGACTTAATTATCATATTTTGACCTAATTATAATATTTTGACTTAATTATCATATTTTGACCTAAGTTGCATACAAATGCAAGGCTAACCCCTTATCAATTAATTTAGGGGACAATTCAGACATTTTGCATAATTATCGTATTTTGACCTAATTTGCATACAAATGCAAGGCTAAACCCTTATCAATTAAATTAAGAGACATTTCAGACTTTTTAAATAATTATCATATTTTGACCTAATTTGCATACAAATGCAAGGCTAAACCCTTATCAATTAATTAAAGAGACAATTGAGAAATTTTTGCATAATTACCATATTTTGACATAATTTGCATACAAATGCAAGGCTAAACCCTTATCAATTAATTTAAGGGACATTTGAGACATTTTTTAATAATTATCTTATTTTGACCTAATATGTATACAAATGCAAGGCTAAACCCTTATCAATTAATTAAAGAGACAATTTTGCATAATTATCATATTTTGACCTAATTATCATATTTTGACCTAATTATCATATTTTGACCTAATTTGCATACAAATGCAAGGCTAAACCCTTATCAATTAATTTAAGAGACATTTTAGACTTTTTAAATAATTATCATATTTTGACCTAATTTGCATACAAATGCAAGGCTAAACCCTTATCAATTAATTGAAGAGACAATTGAGAAATTTTTGCATAATTACCATATTTTGACCTAATTTGCATACAAATGCAAGGCTAAACCCTTATCAATTAATTAATGAGACAATTGAGACAATTTTGCATAATTATCATATTTTGACCTAATTATCATACTTTGACCTAATTATCATATTTTGACCTAAGTTGCATACAAATGCAAGGCTAACCCCTTATCAATTAATTTAGGGGACAATTCAGACATTTTGCATAATTATCATATTTTGACCTAATTTGCATATAAATGCAAGGCTAAACCCTTATCAATTAATTAAAGAGACAATTGAGAAATTTTTGCATAATTACCATATTTTGACCTAATTTGCATACAAATGCAAGGCTAACCCCTTATCAATTAATTTAAGGGACATTTGAGACATTTTTTAATAATTATCTTATTTTGACCTAATTTGTATACAAATGCGAAGCTAAACCCTTATCAATTAATTAAAGAGACAATTTTGCATAATTATCATATTTTGACCTAATTATCATATTTTGACCTAATTATCATATTTTGACCTAATTTGCATACAAATGCAAGGCTAAATTCTTATCCATTAATTTAAGAGACAATTAAAACTCGTTTGCATAATTATCATATTTTGAACTAATTTGCATACAAATGCAAGGCTAAACCCTTATCCATTATTTTAAGAGACAATTAAAACATTTGTGCATAATTATCATATTTTGACCTTATTTGCATACAAATGCAAGGCTAATCCCTTATCAATTAATTTGAGAGACAATTAAGACATTTTTGCATAATTATTATATTATGTCCTAATTTGCATACAAATGCAAGGCTAAACCCTTATCAATTAATTAAAGAGACAATTGAGACAATTTTGCATAATTATCATATTTTGACTTAATTATCATATTTTGACCTAATTATAATATTTTGACTTAATTATCATATTTTGACCTAAGTTGCATACAAATGCAAGGCTAACCCCTTATCAATTATTTAGGGGACAATTCAGACATTTTGCATAATTATCGTATTTTGACCTAATTTGCATACAAATGCAAGGCTAAACCCTTATCAATTAAATTAAGAGACATTTCAGACTTTTTAAATAATTATCATATTTTGACCTAATTTGCATACAAATGCAAGGCTAAACCCTTATCAATTAATTAAAGAGACAATTGAGAAATTTTTGCATAATTACCATATTTTGACATAATTTGCATACAAATGCAAGGCTAAAACCCTTATCAATTAATTTAAGGGACATTTGAGACATTTTTTAATAATTATCTTATTTTGACCTAATATGTATACAAATGCAAGGCTAAACCCCTATCAATTAATTAAAGAGACAATTTTGCATAATTATCATATTTTGACCTAATTATCATATTTTGACCTAATTATCATATTTTGACCTAATTTGCATACAAATGCAAGGCTAAACCCTTATCAATTAATTTAAGGGACATTTTAGACTTTTTAAATAATTATCATATTTTGACCTAATTTGCATACAAATGCAAGGCTAAACCCTTATCAATTAATTGAAGAGACAATTGAGAAATTTTTGCATAATTACCATATTTTGACCTAATTTGCATACAAATGCAAGGCTAAACCCTTATCAATTAATTAATGAGACAATTGAGACAATTTTGCATAATTATCATATTTTGACCTAATTATCATATTTTGACCTAATTATCATACTTTGACCTAATTATCATATTTTGACCTAAGTTGCATACAAATGCAAGGCTAACCCCTTATCAATTAATTTAGGGGACAATTCAGACATTTTGCATAATTATCATATTTTGACCTAATTTGCATATAAATGCAAGGCTAAAACCTTATCAATTAATTAAAGAGACAATTGAGAAATTTTTGCATAATTACCATATTTTGACCTAATTTGCATACAAATGCAAGGCTAACCCCTTATCAATTAATTTAAGGGACATTTGAGACATTTTTTAAATAATTATCTTATTTTGACCTAATTTGTATACAAATGCGAAGCTAAACCCTTATCAATTAATTAAAGAGACAATTTTGCATAATTATCATATTTTGACCTAATTATCATATTTTGACCTAATTATCATATTTTGACCTAATTTGCATACAAATGCAAGGCTAACTCCTTATCAATTAATTTAGGGGACAATTCAGACATTTTGCATAATTATCATATTTTGACCTAATTTGCATACAAATGCAAGGCTAAACACATCAATCAATTAAGAGACAATTGAGAAAATTTTGCATAATTATCATATTTTGACCTAATTTGCATACAAATGCAAGGCTAACCCCTTATCAATTAATTAAAGAGACATTGGATACATGTTTGCATAATTATTATATTATGACCTAATTTGCATACAAATGCAAGGCTAACCCTTATCAATTAATTAAGGGACATTTGAGACATTTTTTAATAATTATCTTATTTTGACCTAATTTGTTACAAATGCAAGGCTAAACCCTTATCAATTAATTAAAGAGACAATTTTGCATAATTATCATATTTTGACCTAATTATCATATTTTGACCTAATTATCATATTTTGACCTAATTTGCATACAAAATGCAAGGCTAACCCCTTATCAATTAATTTAAGGGGACATTTGAGACATTTTTTAATAATTATCTTATTTTGACCTAATTTGTATACAAATGCAAGGCTAAACACTTATCAATTAATTAATGAGAAAATTGAGACAATTTTGCATAATTATCATATTTTGACCTAATTATCATATTTTGACCTAATTATCATATTTTGACCTAATTTGCATACAAATGCAAGGCTAACCCCTTATCAATTAATTTAGGGGACAATTCAGACATTTTGCATAATTA